>ML795052.1:219184-258500 GCA_009831015.1 Picea engelmannii | reverse complement strand
ATGACGATCCTCCATAAAAGAAAGTCAGCTTGGGCTAGAGAGCTTATTCAAGATGGAGAGAAGTATGGTGTTCCCGAAGGAACTATGAGACAGATGAAAAGACCAAAGCCATTCTCCAGTTATACAACTTTGATGTGTGATCTTCTAGAGGAGGAGCCTACCTTCTTTGAAGAAACCATTCAGAGGAAAGAATGGGCAGATGCCATGACGGAGGAATACCAATCCATAATAAAGAACGAAGTATGGGAAATAGTTCCCAGACCGAAGAGTAAAGATGTGGTATCCTCCAAATGGCTCTTCAAAATAAAACACGTTGTTGGTGTAAGTATTGAGAAGTATAAAGCAAGATTTGTCGCTCGTGGTTTTTCTCAAAAGGAAGGCATTGACTATGAAGAGACATTCACTCATGTAGCCAGATACACTTCGATTAGAACCATCATAGCTCTTGCAGCTAAGATGAAGTGGAAGTTACACCATATGGATGTGAAGACAGCTTTCCTAAATGGTGTCATCGAAAAGGAAGTGTATATAGAGCAACCTCAAGGATTTGAAGTTGAAGACAGGAAGTTTCATGTCTGCAGGTTGAAGAAAGCATTGTACGGATTGAAGCAAGCTCCTAGATCTTGATATGGACGGATAGACAGTTTCCTGACGAGCTTGGGCTTTACCAAGAGTAAAGCAGATTCTAAACTCTACTTCAAGGTTATGAACGATGAGCCAGTGATATTACTATTATATGTGGATGACTTGTTCTTAACCGAAGAAGAAAAACTCATCACTGAATGTAAGAAGAGACTTGCCTTAGAATTTGAAATGAAAGACCTTGGCCTAATGCATTATTTCTTAGGTCTCGAGGTATGGCAGAGTCTAGAAAGGATCTTCCTTAACCAAGGGAAGTATGCAGTTGAAATCCTAAAGAGATTCGACATGTTGGAATGCAAATCCATGAATACACCCATGGAAGTGAAGCTGAAGTTGAAGTTGTTGGTCGACACTTTGTCAGAATTGATTGATGCCACGTTGTACAGACAAATTATTGGATCGTCGATGTACCTGACGAACACCAGACCAGGCATTTGTTTTGTCGTGAACACCTTGAGTCAGTTTCTAGTAGAACCCAGACATGTTCACCTAGTGGCTGCAAAACATGTAATGAGGTACCTTAAGGGTACAATAGATTGTGGTCTCAGCTATGATGGAGATCATGATTTCACATTAAGTGGATATACTGATGCAGATTGGGCAGGAAGTGTTTCTGACAAGAAAAGCACTTCAAGATGTTGTTTCAGTTTAGGATCAGCCATGATCTCGTGGCAAAGTAGGAAGCAATCCAGCATTTCTCTCAGCACAGCGGAAGCAGAATACATTGTTGCATGTTCTGCCAATTGCGAAGCTATATGGCTTCGAAAGTTGTTGACCGGCCTATTTGATCTAGAGATGAAAGCAACCACGATCCTATGTGACAACCAGAGCTGCATAAAGATGACAGAGAATCATGTATTCCATGACAGGTCGAAGCACATAGAGATTCGATATCATTACATCCATGACATGGTGCAGAGGAGAGCCATAAAGCTCCAATACGTTAGCATGGATGAACAGGTTGCTGATGTGTTGACCAAGCCTCTATCTCATGTAAAGTTTGAGCACTTTCGAGATAAGCTTGGTATGGTCCGAAAGGACCTTCCTCGAATGGGGGAGTAGTTGTTGTGATGAGACATCTCTTGCTTCCAGCTTCATTGTTGTGACGTAAAGCAAGAAGATGTGATGTGACTAGTACTGAGCTTCYGGCTTGACAGCTGTGACGCAAAGCTAGTCTAGTATCTTGCTTCCAACCGGATGGTTGTGACGTAAAGCAAGAAGATGTGATGTGACTAGTACTAAGCTTCTGGCTTGACARCTGTGACGTAAAGCCAGTCTAGTATCCTGCTTCCAGCTTGATTRTTGTGACGTAAAGCAGGACGAGCATCCTGCTTCCAACTTGATTATTGTGACGTAAAGTAGGACGAGCATCTTGCTTCTAACTCGATAGTTGTGACGTAAAGCAAGACGATGAGATGAGACTGRCACTGTGCTTCYGGCTAGATAGTTGTGACGTAAAGCCAGTCTAGTATCCTGCTTCCAKCTTGATTGTTGTGACGTAAAGCAGGACGAGTATCTTRCTTCCAGCTTTATTGTTGTGACGTAAAGCAGGACGAGTATCTTGCTTCCAGCTTTATTGTTGTGACGTAAAGCAAGACTATGAGAAGAGACTAGAACTGTGCTTCAGGCTTGATAGTTGTGACGTAAAGCTAGTCTAGTATTATTATGATGAGCCAACCTCGTGCTGTGATGATGATGATGTATTAGTTTTATACTAATACATATTGATGTAGATGATGAATACATTCCTTTGAGAATGACGATGTTGTCGATGAAGAAAACTTTCGATGATTTATAAATACGCCAGTCAGTGTTCTAAGATGATATTGATGATGATGTCCTCCTGATGTTGTTGATGATAAAGGCCTCTCTCTCGTCTGATGGAAGAATACCCTTTTTGTTAAGGGAGAGTGTTGAAATAATGTAATTGCAAAGTGTATTCTTATTATTATTTGATATATTATTCATTGGATCAATCCCCATTATGGATTGATCAAATGGGGATTGATCATGTCGGCTATTGTAAAAGGACCAAATCCCCTTTTGCAGATTGGTCATAATGTAATTGTAATAGGCAGAAAGAGAAGTCGGCCCCAGAATATATTAAAGAGGCCCTGGAATATAATAAAGGTGGTTATAACCACCCAGTAAAAGAAGTCGGTCCTGCCAGTGAAATGACACCCCCACACGTGCCAGTCTTGTATAAATAAGGAGGCTACCGCTTCACTTAGACACACTTCACTTGCTCATTGAGAGACAAGTTTCAAAACTGCAGTTGGAGAAGAGAGAGAGAGAGAGAGGCACATCTTTAGGAGAGGACTTTCTATATTTGCTTGAGTTATCTCTTGGAATTGTATTGGCTATCTATAATAAGGAAGTTTTGCTGGGTTTTCTTCCCCTAGAGGGTTTCCCAGGATAAATGTTGTGTCTCTTGTGATTGTGTATTTCTCAGTAATCTTGTATTATGCTATTGTTATCTATTGAAATGCAAAGAACTATAATAATGGCTTAAACATTAACAACAACTACTACAGGAAATGAGTTTACAACGCCCATGTCTGCCAGTTCACAGCACCAACAGGAAAAACCATCCAAAACCACTTTCTCGACCTTCAAGCAGGATGAAAACACTCATGGACTACCTGATGGTCCTGAGTTTGATGTTGGTATCATTGAAAATGCCTGAGGGTGTCTACAAGTAGTCGAACCTCCAACTCTCCTCTTTCACCAGTTCGCAGCGCCAGTTCACTACGCCTGTCAAACATAGCTCGCACACTTCGAGGAGGTTGTTAGTTGATGGTATGACATGATCCCTGGAGAAATGGTTAAATTGTAAGCTCTGAAAACCATAAATCCTCATTGACATGATCCTTGTCCTAAAAACAATCACATAGCTCAAACTTTAGACCAAGGCTAGACATAACCTTATTCATTTTGAAACCAAATCTAACTTTATGATTACAACCTAAAGACTCGAAACCTATGTCCTATAAACCTTATGACTCAAAAACAAAACCAAGGTGAATTGTTTGACCCATACAATCTTATGTGTTAACACAACGCATTATACAATAATAGAGATTTGGAAAATATTATGTTAGACAATAATAGAGCTTTGGAAGAAAACTAGTAGCCTGTGTTTTTTAGTCCAAGCCATCAAAATTAGATTGAACCTAATTTTGAATTAGTTGCATTCGATTTTCCTGTTCAAATAACATGTATGTGATATTTTTTAAATAACACATACACATTATATAACACACTATCTAGTGCAAACTCGTAAATTAAAATAAGTACACTATATATATCTATAAACGAAATTCCATTAAAAATTAAAATAATCAGTACACATTATATAATACTATAAACAAAACTCCATTAAAATATTTTAGCCTTGAAGCATTTCTTATTCAATTATGCTCATCCTTATTGATCTAGACCTTAAAATAGGTCAAATGTTTAAGGCTTAATCCCATAGTGCTAAACCATCCTTGGCATGCACAACCTCAAAATTCGGCATGTATGCCACTCAAGGGAGTTATCACTTAGATATTGGTCTTACTCAAGGCATCAACACATTTATTGTGTGAGGAGACCCTTCCTAGGTGTGTCAAACCTTAAAGAGGCTCTTATCCCTATTCTTGGCCATTGCTTCTATATGAAGGGCTTGTCTCATGGGTTGAGATTGTCCTCCCGAAGAATTTCCTTTAGAGGTGGGTGCTTCAAGGTGCAAGTCCTCATATTTTGGCCTCAAAGTATGTCTTAGGTGAGGATACCCTTCCCTAGCATGTCAAAACCACACAATTTTGTTACCCACTGAACTTTCGATCAAAATGGATCATTATTTAATTTTTCATCTATCTTGGTACTTTATGGGTGGAAAAATTGGAGGAATTGACTTGCAAGACCCATTTTAGTAACAAGTCCTAGTTTGGAAATTTGGGTTCCAGAACCTTCCAAAGTCATTTTGAGGCATCAAATGACACTTTTTTGGGTCAAAACTTTGTGAGCATTGTTGTTGGTCTTGTTACCCAGTATATGCAAACACCCCATGAAAGCCATTGGAAAGCAACAAAAAGGATACTTCGGTATGTCTGAGGTACAGTTCAATTTGGGATACATTACAGTTCAGAGGGGACTCTTTTGTTGGTTGGTTTCACTAATTCGGATTGGGCTAGCGACCCTGATGATAGAAAGTCTATTGTTACTTATGTTTTCAGCCTTCGTTCCAAACCTGTCACTTAGGCTCATAAGAAACAATGGGCTCTTGCTCTTTCTTCCATAGAAGCAGAGCATCAAGCAACGGTTAATGCAAGTCAAGAAGCCTTGTGGCTTAGATATGTCCTTTCTTAGTTTGGCTTCCAACAGCAACATTCAACCACCTTTTGGTGTGACAATCATAGTGTCATCAAGCTCACCAAAGATCTAATTCAATATCAGCGCAACAAACACATCAAGCTACACATGCACTTCATTAGAAGTTTCATTCATGATAGAGTTATTGAAGTGCTATCTTGCCCTGCAGAAGATCAAGTTGCAAACATTTTCACAGTCTTTTACAAAAGCAAATTTTTCCGAACTTTAATTTCTATTAGAAGTTTAAGAAGTTGTCATAAAGGGGGATAGGCTCTAATGCCTCATTTATTCTCCTATTGTGTCACCTTTGTAAATCCTTCAATCCTATCACAAGTTGTTCTTAAGAGGATGGTAGGATATTTAGACACTTAGGAGTTAGTTAAGATCAACTTGGTCTAATGTGTCTTTAGGTAAAAGTGTGTTTCTTAGTGTGTTTCTTAGTATGTTTCTTTAGTATGCATTAGTAATTATGTAATCTAAGAATCACGATATGTTCTAGACATAAAATGATCCAATAATTTTTTGATGAGCTGTTACTGAAAATGTTTGTTCTGTATCGGAATAACTTTTTTTTGTCAAACAAGTTTCTCAACCAATAAATAGAGACATTTATCATGAAATTCTCGAAAAAAACAAAAAACAGAAAAAGCATCGCTTTTTATACTAAAAAGCAAAGAATGGAAGAGAGATTATCGTCAAATTCTCTAAGAAAAAACAGAACAGAAAAGACTTGATTTATTGCTTTTTATTCTATAAACAAAGCAAAGAATGGAAGTTTGCTTTTTATTCTAAAAAGAAAGGGATTTATTGCTCGACTGCCTCGAAAATGAAGAAAAACACCATCAAAGCTTTCGATGCAAACAGAAATATATTATTTCTCAAATATAGAGTGGATTGCTATAAGGTGAAGAAAGGAATATTTTAGCACGCGGAAGGAAAGAAAGAGACGTTCGATAGTCGCGTAACGAAAAGTGAAGACAAAATGAGGTAGGTTTAAAAGCACTTTAAATGGAAGTATGATTGTAAATTTGTGGTGTAGACTAAAGCTAAGAATAAATGGACGGAGCATCCACAAACTGTCGTTGAAATTGTTGGTTGAGGACATTCGTCTTCCTCGTCCCCGTGAATTATTGATGTTGAATTGGGCCAACTGTCGTTGAAAGTGGGTGAGGACATTCGTCTTCCTCGTCCAACGTACGTTGAGACGGTATCTGAACAAAGTTCGTGTTTGCTTTGTGGCAAACTGCCAATATTCCTCTGAACTCGCACTGAAAGGTTTCCAGATTAATAGAACCTGTGCCTTCGAAGCTGTCCATAGTGTAAGAAAGGAATAACATGAGTTGACGATACCCTTCCTTTTTTTAATGGAACTAAAATTCATGGCCGTCCATGGCTCTTTCTTTCACTTCCTCTTTTCTACACGCGTCCACACAGAGAATGGAGAATCCATGGCATTCTTTTCAAAAATGCTTACTTCGACTATACTACAAGTCTGCGTATATATACATATAGTAATGCAATGTTGTTTACTCAATGACTAGTGTTTATTTCAGCGAGTCTTTGAAGAATTGAGCTGAGATCAAGTTATACAACAGTTTTTCGTTCAGTAATGGCGGCAAGGCAGGCTCACTCTAGTGGGAATCGCTGCAGCAAGATGGAGAGGTGGAAAGAGCCTCTAACTGAAGCATCGTTCAATTCGTTCTTCTCGTCAAGAAGGGATGTATTGGATACGTATTTCAGGTCTGGGTACCTATTCAATCCTTGCGTGTTCGGGAGTTTTACGGATCCCTCCGACCCATTCCCGCTGTGGAATTACACGCCATATACCATCTGGCCCAGAGAAACTGTGTCCTTGTCCAAGTCAAGAGTCGATTGGTCCCAAACAGATGATGGCATAATTATGCGCGCTGATCTCCCTGGTATATTGTTTTGACGCCCTTTCAATCTTGAATTACTTGAATTATTTTTAGAGTAGTGATCAAAAAACTTGAGATGCAGATTATTCCAGGCTAGGATATATATATATGGTTGTAGCTTTTAATGTGGGTAGGAGTATTATGGACATTTCCAGCAAAGGATGAGCACCAGACAGTCTTTACGCTTATCCCAGTATATATGCAGATATGCAGCACTGTATACACTGCCATCATTGATATATCCCATATCAATGATGGCAGTATATGCACAGAAATCCAACGGTGTATATCTGCACATATACTGTCATCATTGGGATATGCGCATTTACTACCTGGTGCTTATCCCTGCCGACGTCTCCCCTCTTGGGAGTAGATGGATTGGCAGAGCCTTGCCAAGTTATGAGGCAAGACCTAAAAAGTGCCCTCGCTTAGATTAGTGAAGAGGATAAATATCTTTGTGTGGAGCTTTCATATGTGAAGAGGGTAACCTCACGGGTAGGGCAAAGCATGCATCTCCACGTCGTAACATCAGCCTTGCCATACAAACGTTATCTACATGGAATATCGGCGTTATAACACGTGGTGAGCACAAGATAGCGGCCACTTGTCACTGTCCGTGGTTGGCAGCTGCATCAATGTTTATCCTCACCCATAGATTAGCTTATGCAAATTGCTTATTTTGTTTGTATGTTCACAGGACTAAAGAAGCATGACATTGATGTTGCTGTGGAGAATGGACGGGTTTTGAAGATCAGCGGGCAGTGGAATCAGAATCAGCAGCAAGATGATTGTGGGAAGTGGTGGAAGGCGGAATACATGAGAAGATTTATACTTCCCGACAATGCAGATATTGAGCAAGCACATGCCAGTATGGATGATGGTTTTCTTGAAATCAGAATCCCAAAGACCAAGAAGAAAAGGACACCACCTACACTCCATTTAATGGAGGTTACAGACTGAGTACAGAACGGAACATTAATTTCAGAACTGGCACTCTCATGAGTGTTCATGCACTTTTGAATGCATTGTTTACAGCATTGGAGCTGTTGACATCGATATTAGAGACTGACTATACTCAGTTCAATAATTATTGAATATGCCATCGCAATTGCGAGCAGGTTCATAATAATTTATTCCCTTCCTTCCATAAGGATTATGAGAATAGATGAAGAATGATTGCTAGGAGCCAGCACAGAAATTCAATGAAGAATCATTCTAGGAGCCAACATAGAAATTCAATGAAGAATAACACTAATTTGAATTTTAATTCGGTATATATTCTAAACTAGACACTTCATAATGGTAATGTGATATCTTAAATGTGGCTGTTAGAGGAGAAAGACTATTTGAACATCTTCAAATTTAAAGATACTTCCATTAGTTGGCGGAGTTGATTATATGCCTTTGTTACATATATATATTCACCTTTATCTATCCATAATAAAAAAGGGGCCTATTCTAGAGACCTAAGCACTTTTTGTGCTTTTATGAACTTAATTTTGAGATCCTGATGAGAATGACACTCTAGTTTGCTCTTTGATGGATTATATGGTGAATGCTATGCATCTCTTTAAACGTGTACTCAAATGGAATGAGATGCTATGGTATGCTTTACTTTCGCTTATATTTACATTTGGAATGTATGAATGCTTAGATTGGAATGCTTTAGTTTTTCGCTTGCAGCTAATGAGATACTATGGAATGCTACTTTTTGGCTTATGTCTAAACATTTGGAATTTATGAATGCTCAGTTTGGAATGCTTTATTTTTTAGCTTGAGTTTAGATTTAGAATGTGCGAATGCTTAGTTTAGGTTGGTCTTTATACTTGCTCACGATTGTCCCTACAAAATGCATATGACATGCCTAAGTTTGCACATACTCCTTCGAAAGCCAACATTTTGGAGGTCATTCCTAATTTGAGTTCCCACCTTCCATTGCTATGTTGTATCGTGGCCATGCAGAAAAATCAATTTATGAGATGCAGTTTTCTTTGGCATAGTTGAGATGAGAGATATGTCATATGTGAGGATCCTACAGATCATCATGCTTCAGAATAACAGCCACGCAGATCCCTGGAGGAATCAATCTGTCAAGAATCATGAGTTGGTCCCGCACTTGACTATGAAAAGCGTACTTAATAGTGATCTGTATAACCACCTGTAGCTACTATCATGCGTTGGGATTCTCCATACCCAGACTCTACAGGGTGTCACAAGTTGCTGATAGACCCATTTTTGGAAACCATAGCCCATCTCAAGATGACAACATACAACAGCCATCTCCTGAGTTAAGAAACATGTAAGGGAGGTTCTGTCCAGCAAAGTTACCACCACCAAAGGTACGTCGGGAAGGTTCTGTCTGTAGACCATATGGTTGTCAGTTTGTGCTTCTGTCAGAAATTCCAAAGCACACGCTCCTCTACCACCCATGCTGTTACTTGAGTATGGCTCCCAAGAAAATGCCCAAGAGCACACAAAAGAGTAAATACTAAAAATAGATAAGGAGAAGCACCCACATTCTTGAAGAAATTCATACTACTTCCTCTTGGGAAGAAGAATAAAATGAGGAAAAAAGAGGAGAAGAGGTCCTCTTGAACACTCCACCTAAAGTAATATGATAAGAAGAAAGGTAAGAACAAGTCCATTATGCCACAGAAGAGAAAGGTATCTCTGATACCTTATGTGAGAGGAGAGAGGTAGCTCTAATGGGAGCTCATCTCTTAGCTAAACTACCAAGTTTCAGAAAGGAAAAAGATAGATTGGTTCATGGCTGGAATCAACCCCGGCATCAGAGCTGCCATCAAGGTTCAAAGACCAAAAACCTGTAAAGAAGCTATTGAGGCAGCCAATATGCTTGAGGGTGAAATAGAATGGACAACCAAATATGCAAGGACCAACATAGAACTCAAAGAGCGGCTGGAAGAGTTTAAAAGATTCACAAGGCCATGCAACAAGGCCAATCTTCAAAGTCACATCATAAAAAGAAGAGACAACCCTCTCTTGTCCGTAGCGATGAAGAAGAGGTCCAAGGAGGGTAAGAGTGGTAGACCTACCATAAGTCTTTTAACAAGTATGACAAACATCGTTATTACAAAAGGCATAAAACCTTCATAGTTGGTTTACTTAGCCTGTAATCCAAGGAATGTGAGAAAAAGAGAGGATGTTGTGGCAAAAGAAGCAAGAGGCTAAATTGCAGCAAACCAATCCATTAGACCCGAGCCCTACCTCGTGCTACTACTCCTATGGTTGCACCCATTATGAAGACTAATTGCTGAATTGGTTGTCGAGGCCATGGTTGTGCAAGAGGTGGTTGGTGTTGTGGGCAGGGGACAGCGATATCTATGGGTCAGGGAATGATAATAATGACAATATCTCAGTGTTTTTCATTGTCTAGGACATTGTGACTTGTCACTTGTAGATGATCAACTTCTTGTAGTCAGGTCGTTGATGTAATCATTTCTTCAAGTCCCTGTCCAACTCATCAAACGGTGTATTCTTGCTTTCGAGAACCCAAAGGCAACCTATTGTACAGAGTAGTGATCAGGACTATACAACTAGTCACTCTTGACCTCAAATGAACATATTGTCAAACTTTAGACCACAAGTCTAACACAATGTGACCGATTCAGGGGAATGCATGCCTTTATCAGGTCGTACAGAAATATGCCCTTTGATATCAGTATACAGTCACAAGTACAGCTCAACAACACCTAGGTACCAACTCTAGACAAAAAATATAAGCCCAATAATTTAAGCACCAAGACATAGGATCTTCACAGATACAATAGTTATATGTCATCCTAAGACTCGCTACGATATTTATTTAAGGATAAAGGTCAAGGTGAGTGAAAAAGACTAATCCATCGTTACAAGCCATCTAAATTCATAAGAAAAGGGACAAACCCCAATAATCCATAAGGATAAAATATTAAATATTGATCTGAAAGTGATGATTACAAATTTACAATTGAACAATGTGATCTCTTTATATAATGTTGAAGAGATGAATCAGGATGAATGGGCATGACCTTTACGGGACCTAACTAATAATAATTGTGTCAATTAGATTCATTACATGTCACCCCTCCTGGAGATTCTTCATCCTTGAAGCAAGATTCAGGACTGATGCTAAAATTCAACTGCTACCACGAATCAACAATATATTGTATTCTTCATCTAGTACAAAAAATATTTTGTTCCTCTTGAACACTAACAAACGGATCCTTCAAGCAATCAAAAGAATATTGTGAATGGATGTGACCTTTAGGAAACCTAACTAATAATAGTCAATAATAATTGTGTCAATTAGGTACATTACAGTGAGGTGATTTGAATGTGAAAATCACATCATCTTTGTCAGAGATTCAGATACCATCGCAGTCATTGTTATATTACACACCACAAACACAATGTTGCTAGATTTCACAAACTGTCCTTCATGAAATGATCTCCGCCATAGCCAAAAACCATCAACTTTTGGATCAAACATCACAATTATCGGTTGCATCCAAAAAGAACATCATCACTACAATGTCTTTCTAATCTCCAACATGTAGTTTCTAACATGAGCAGTGCAAGGAATCTGCACACACTTCTCTCATGATCCACACTGGAGCAAATCCAAACATCACACTTGCTCACAGTTGACACACAATATGATCACGCAAAAAAAAATAAGGTTATACACATCAAGCCTCACCACAAAACGGTATTTGCATCAACCCAAGCACCAAGAAGATTTCAACACATGAGCAACAAAATTGGATCGATGCACAAGAGCAAATCTACACTCAAGCAACAACAAATCTACACACTTGATAGCACCCACCAACTGTTACATCTACCACAAATAGCAAACACACCAACGCTGTGAATAGTACAAGAACAAGCAGTTGTCTCACACAAAACCACACACACAATCATCACACTTGTATTTGTGCTCACCAATTGGGAATCATGCCCAACTTAATCTCCTAATGAGCAATTCTCCTTCGTAGCTTCGTAGCAATAATCCCTTCATGCATAATAACATCAGCAATTCCCTACTCTAGCTTCAGTCATCAAATGTGCATCCAATGGACAATGCTCATTATTTTTCAAAAAATAACCACGGGCAATGCCACAAACAAACTGGAGCACAAGACAGAAACACACTATGTAATATAATTCTCAAAGAAACATCTACTCTACTCCACTAATCATCTAATCCTACAAGGATTAACCTTCCTAGAATTCCATTACTCTAGGGACTCTCTTGCGAGATAGTCAAGCACATACCTACTCTAATACCATGTCAGAAAAACTAAGAAGAAATTTCTTCAACAAAACTTCTTTTTAATTATGTAATCATTACATGTGTATATGCATCAATCACATGTAACTAATTTCTAAACAAAGAGACAACTTGAGAGATAAGATATAAGATAAGATAATGTTATTAATGTCCAACAAATGACCACAAAAGTAGGTCAATGGGACTAACAAGACATCCAAAACCCCTGAACAACTCAATCACCCATCTCTAAATATAGGGATCCCAACCATTTTAATCCTAAAAATATTCCCACCTAACGTGGACTTGATTGAGAGAATCTCTCAATCCTATCATCATCCACGTAATTAGGCTCATAAACCACATCCACCTCATGACACTTCTTGCACACAACCACTTGACTTATGTGTGCATGCCTCAACGATCATCACATGACCTCTTGCACACCCTACCAGGGTAATCACTCGAGGCTACTTGTATCTCACGGGTCATGTATACTTATTCATATGTTCACATGTAACCATGTCCCTTTCACTCACTAGGATATACACTAATGAGTATATGTGATCCTCAAATAATACTTGGAGAAATGATTTGAGTACAACATGAACAAACATAAGTAACCATATGACCAACACTAATATCACACCCTAGTGTATCATACATGTGCAAGACAAGCAGGAGCTACATATTTCAATATTGAATTCATATGTTTTCTATATATTTTGAATTCATCTAAAACATTTATTCACGTCATGTAAATAAACCTAAAAGATGACTTTTAGACATTTCAAATGATTTGAAATAAAATATAACTCTACTTCTCAATTCTCATGGTAATATTGGATCTGAAAAACTCTACTTGGATCCTTGTTATCTCGAACACAAAATCGATGACTTTGATACCACATAAAATTTTAAGGTGCACACATTCATAGAGACAGTGCTGGAGAAAGAAAGACAAAGAATAGACTTTATTAATAGTGTTGCAATGATACGTCTCACACTCACACTTCTTTTTTCTAAGAAAAAAATCGTATATTTACTATTTCAATCATAAATGCAAAATATACATTGTATGTACTTGGAGGCACTCAAAATTGCTCTTTTGTGAGCATCAGAAACTTAACAAAAACTATGTAAATTGCCTCCTATCAGTCCTCTTGAAACATTCATCCAAATGAAAGAAAGCCATAGTAGGGTTTACATACAAACATAGAAAACATCATGTCAACATTGAAATCATATTTTCCTCTTGCCATTTTCTATATTAGTTCTCCTTCTATTGGAGAGAAGGAATCATATAAGGATTTGCAAATGGTTGGACGTTGGATGCCTCCCTCCTTTTCTTATGACCTTAAACAACCTAAATCAAAAGAGAGAGCTTCTTTAGAAAGTTCATCAAGTCTAGCATTTAATTCTTTATATACATGATGAAAATAATTTTTTGAAAAAAATTGGAATATTAAATTCTTTTATTCTTTCCATAATTGTAGAGAGGGGCATAATCTGCATGTTATTTTACCATTGATCCGATCTATGACAAGTTTAGAATCACCAATTATCTAAATCTGGTTACTTGTTCAACTACAAGCCACATCAACATCCATAGCAGTGTTGTTAGACTCTTTTTGGACTCATGAGTCTTGAAGAGTCACTCCCCAAAGACTCCTTTGTAATACTCCTGACTCCCCAATACTCCTCAAATCTCTTCAATACTCGCCAGACTCCTCTGAAACTCCCCAAGACTCCTCTGAAATTTAAACTTAAGAATCAAAATATTAAATGTTAATGAGTATTTTTTCTCTTTTTCGAGTCTAAAAAGAGACTCAAGAGTCTTCAAGAGTCACCAACGAAAAGAGTCTGAGTCTGACAAAATTGATCCATAGTGCATTCAATTTTACCCAATTGTTCGTTGATGAACCCAAGGTTGCTTTAAAACATATTTTATGGTCTTCCTTTAGAAATAGAATGCCTCTTGCCCCACTTAACCTAGGGACACCTTGGCATGCCCCATTAAAATATCCCCATGCATGTGTTTTATCAATATTTGGACTTACAACCAGCCTTTGAGGCTTTATCTTTCCTAGTTTCCTGTTAACCCCTAGATTTTCACCTTTGAAAATCTTGAGGGTTAAGAGCCAACAGCACTATTTTGGCTGGCATTTTGAGATTCTCCCAGAGTTTAGCACTTGTGGTTAGTAGAGGTTGGTTCCCATCAGAGGCAAGTAGATGATCAGTACATGATCGTTTGGTTAAGTGTTAAAGTTGGCTTGGTTTCCCATGCATTTTGAGAGAGATGTCTACATACAACAGGGGTTGCTACTTTTTAGGAGACATGGTTTGAGTGGGTCTCTTGATAGTTTGGAGCAATTCTGAGCATACAGGGAGTCCTTGCATGATTCTAGGTTCGATAGCACTTTTTCGGGCGACATGAAGGAGCTCTCTATTTTTAGCAGTTTGGGCTCCAAGCCCCAGATTCAAATTCCAAGCACATATTGTGGATCCTTGTGACATTCTGAGTCTTTTAGATCTTTCCCGGGATGATTTGGCACAGTTTACTATTTTTAGGAGGTTGAGCACCAGGGCTTGCATGTCAATTTTGATTGCAGATTCGAATCCCTTACAGAAAAACGAGTTCAATTAGTATAAATTCAAAGGCATTCGAACAACTTTCTATTTATAGCAGTGTATATTTTTAGACAGTGGCATGTGGCAATGTTCTCCTAGTCTTCTTGGATGATGTGGACAGTTTCCTAAAATTTAGGAGTTGGATTCTATTTTTAGAAAGTTTTGTATTTAGCAGGTACGGTCATCATCCATGCAGTTCCAAGTGGCACCCTCACAGGTCAACATGTGGCAGATCTACAGAGTGATGTGGCATCCACCTAGGATAGGGCACATTTTCCCAAGACTTGAGCATATAATAAATAAATTGATTGAGATAAGGGAGTCGCATAACTGGGCCTAAATTTAGCCGTATATTCCTCCGTATAATCACCTCTCCGCTTGCCATCCATCAACTCCATAAAATTCGCCTTCAGTTGAGTTTAAACCACAATTTCCTAAAAAATAGGACAAAATTCCCCAATCAAGGCTTAATTTTCTCACTAAATTTTCCTCGCTCAACATATCCTCACGTTCCATGCATTAATTTCCTCAAATTCCTCTTAATTTGCTTCTAAATGCAAATTTCCTAAAATTTAGGAAAATCCCTAAAAAATAGGACGAATTTCCCCTTGGTTAAAACTCACTCATTACTTGGCCAAATTTAGCATTTAAACATGTGTTCAATTCCTAATTTATTCCCCCATGCGTTAACTCTCCTATTCTTCACATGAGTTAATTCGCTTTCCATTCCCTCCTGCGCATTAATTCCTAAATTTCTCACTCACACTTATTCCCTCATGTGCATTAACTCCTATTTTATTCACACTCCTCTCCTATATATTGGATGGTTTTCATTGGTTATTGGTCGGTTCATTGCAACAGCAGCATAGTGTCTTTCTCCTTCTCCTCTCTCTTTTTCTCTAGTCTAGGCTCTTCTCTGAGAAAAGCAGTCATTGTACCGGTTGTAGACTCGCCAAGTGTGGCGCAATCAACTCTCTTGTGAGCCTAATCAATAAAGAAGTGTGTGTTTGTATTCAAACCTCTTTTCTTGGCGGTACTATGGTAAATTTGTGATCTGATTTGTCATTTTCTGAACTGTTCATTGTGGTTATTTATGATCTTTTGAATAGTTTTCTTCTTTATTTCCGATCTATTATCATTGTGCTAACCCTGCAGATTCCCTCCAAGCGAAAATAATATCTTTTCCTCGTCATTTTGGGCCGCTTTTACATGTTGTCCAAGACGAACAGCTTGCGGATTTTTGGTTTTTAACACAGAAATTAGAATTTATTACAGCAGCAATGCGCTTCAGTGTGCCTAGGGATTCCCCCCAGAGGCTAGCAAGCACTAGCCCAAACGGAGAGGGGTTTGGTTAGTGACAATTTGGGGCCCCTACTCCTTTAATTAGCCTAGTTTTTACCGTTGTCTTAACACATATATCAGTTCAGATTGGAGGGTAAAATTTTTTGCTAACAAATTGGCGCCGTTGTCGGGGAACGCCAGTCTTGGTAAACGATAATCGGTGAGTTTTTTCTTTAATTGTTTTATTTTTTCTAACTCACTTGGTGAGTCCACAGCATACAGGGACGACTCCATAGGGGACTTACACAAGAAGATCTTTCGGTTTCAATTCCCTCACAAAGTCTAGTTCCGAGCTTGAAAAAACCCAAATACATTTTCTTGGAACAAGACTATTCCGTCACCAAGAACTCATCTCGAAGTTGGTAAGCGTATGAGTTCTTAGTTAAGTTCTTTTTCAACGAGCACCATGGTGAGTGTATCTTCAACCTTTTTATCTTTCCTTTTATTTCCATCTCGAGCTAGTAGTTGGGTAGCAGTTGTGCTTTATTCTATCTGAGATTAACAATATGGATGTCGTTGTGAGGCCACCAGTAAGGTGGAGATTTTCCGCCTTTGACCCACTAAGTTTTGTTGCGTTCCCAAATTATCCTCATGACTTACCTGCACATAAGTGGCTTAAATGGATACCTTTGTTTGCAGGGCGGTTGGGAGAATCAGTTGAGGAGCACTTGGATAAATTTTTACAAGTGGTGAGCGATTTTGAGGTGGAACGTGAAGAGGTGGTGATAAGGATATTTGTGTCGACCTTGAGGAGGAGGCACAAGCATGGTACAAATCTCTTCCAGATGCCTCAATTGATTGATGGGATTCATTCCAAGGGAAGTTCATTGAGAGATGGTCAGATAAACAAGATAATATTGCAGCCTATGAGTTTTCCTCGATCCATGTTCTATCAGTGGTTGAGCAAGAAATCCTTATGGCTTCCCAAGAGTTGCAAGGAATGTTAGCTATTCTAGAAAACTATGATGGAAATAATACATCTTCTTTTGTTACAATTGCCCAGAGACTACGAGGACTTTTTGATATGATAGAGGAACGCTACAATAGAGACATATGAGCTCCTCTCCTTTCGATAGTCCATGCCTTGCAGGAAAAATTGGCAGTTATAGAAGAGAACCTGTCATGTTGTCAAATTTCAAGAGAAGAATAAGTGGATGATGATTCAAGCTTAGATGATCCGGAACCAATAGCTACAACATTTGAGTCACAGGCAGAGTTCAAAGAAGATGAAAGTGAAGATTTGAATACTCAAGAGTGTTCATTGGTTCCTCCCATTAGTGAAGATGAAAAATTTCAAGAGGAGGAGCCATAGGTAAACCAAGTAGAGGTCAGTGAACAAAGGATTTCATCCGTGCCCATCCTATTAGAGGTTTCATCCTTGCCTATCACAGCAATGGTTCAAGAACCACTTGATCAGATACCATTACAGCAGGAGGAGCCACTTTTGATTCAACCAGAGGATGATGTCCCTTACACTTTACCTACAATCCAACAACCAGATCTTGTTTTTCAGGGTCCTGAGATTCATCAAAGCTTGGATATCAGAGTTCATCATGACCCAGTCAAGCTCAAGATGATGGAGGTATTTCAGCAGATAGATTCTAAAAGTTTTGGCTCTCATACATTCACACTCCTTACTGTTGAAATATCATGTTCTAAATCCCAACCAACAACCTCCAATCAACTAGCAACCTTCAGCTATGCCTTCACTAGCAAATACATAAAGGTAGCTTTGGGTTATATGAGATGTCATGGTTGGTCCCCCTGGAAAGTTGACTTTGTTCACCTCTCTCGTCGGATTGATCATTTGGTTGCATGGCTACATTGGTCCTTTGAGTATGATGATTTAATCATGGGAGCTTCGAGGTAAAAATTTTGGGTCTAGGGTAGTTGTCTTTCCTTTCCGCATTGTCATTTCAATATTTCCTTCTTGCTGATTTTTTACAATTTTAGGACAGCAATTTACATTTTCCTTACAGTTTCTTTTCCCTTCGGTTATCTACTTCAGTCTTTGCATAAGTGTCACTAATTTTTTTCCTACTTATATCAGCATGTGGTCGTGTCTTGTGTGTTTTTCCTTTTATGAATAAATGGTTGTCCACTAGTGTTTTTCCTAGGTCAAAATTTGAATGTCTATCTTACGCATGCCAAGACTTTGTATCTATCATTAAAGTGAGCCTGGATGGGGGTTCCATTTGTCATCATTCCCAAAGCATTGAGCCTTTAGGATGGGTAGTTTGAGGAGACATAGGAGAGTCTTGAGTCACCTTATGTTTTGTCTCCTCATCTCTTATCATTGAGCCTTTTGCTTTGAGTTAGTCAGCCCCCCCATCCAGCATAGGGATATGTTACCTGCTTCTTTCATCTTGATCTTCTTGAGTTATCAATTTGCATTGAGGGAAGAGAGACATCATTGCTCTTCTTATCAATAGGTCATCTTGCATCGACTTCGACACATTATCTACGGATGACCTAGAAGTAGAGTGCCTCGGTAGTCGTTACCCTTATTGGCGGTTATCTCACATCTGACAAGGCTGAGTATCATTGGGCCTTGATCAAATGATCCTTGTCATTGTTCGACATCAGAACATCTTTCACAGTGACAGGTTGTGCTCGTACCTTAGGACCCATTGTCATTATTGGTGGTGTTCCTTCACACTTGACAAGTGTTTACATTATTGACATATGATTAAGCGACTCTCTCCCTTGTGTCGACATCAGCACATATACCACAAGGAGGAGTGTACAATGGGTGGTAGCAATTAGCGGATTTGGATGAGACGGAGACCCCTTGTGTCGACATCAGCACATTTACCACAGGGAGGAGTGCACAATGGGTGGTAGCAAGTAGCGGATATGGATGAGACCCCTTGTGTTTCAGTGTTTCAGTGGGAGGTTTATATTGATTTGACTCCATGGCCCAATGGATCGACGTTGGTATCACGGGTCAACTTACAGGATATTCTTGATCAGCTTATAGGGCCTCTTCTCCTTCCACACAGTTACAGGGGTATTCTTGGTACATATTTCTTCAATTTTCACAGAGCATCATTGGTATATCTTACAGAGTTCTCACAGAGCATCATTGGTACATCTTACAGAGTTCACACAGAGCATCATTTTAGTTTTATGGACACAGACATTCTTATGGTTCTCGACATCCCATAGGGGGATCCCGTCCCCTTGAGTCGCCATTGTTAACCCCTAGATTTTCACCTTTGAAAATCTTGAGGGTTAAGAGCGAGCATGCACTATTTTGGCTGGCATTTTGAGATCCTCCCAGAGTTTAGCACTCGTAGTTAGCAAAGGTTGGCTCCCATCAGAGGCAGGTATATGATCGGCACATGGTCGTTTGGTTCAGAGTTAAAGTTGGCTTTGTTTCCCATGCATTTTGAGAGAGATGTCTACAATGTACATACAGCAGGCATTGCTACTTTTTAGGAGACACGGCTTGAGTGGGTCTCTTGACAGTTTGGAGCAGTTTTGAGCATACAAAGAGAGTCTTTGCATGATTCTAGGCCCGATAGCACTTTTCCGGGCAACATGCAGGAAGTTTCTATTTTTGGCAATTTGGGCTCCAGGCCCCGGATTCAAATTCTGAGCACATATTGTGGATCCTTGCGACATTCTGAGTCTTTTGGATCTTTTTCCAAGATGATTTGGCACAGTTTACTATTTTTAGAAGGTCGAGCACCAAGGCTTGCATGTCAATTTTGATTGGAAATTTGGATCCCTTACGGAAAAACTAGTTCAATGAGTATAAAGTCGAAGGCAATTGGACAACTTTCTATTTCTAGTAGTCTATTTTTAGACAGTGACATGTGGCGGTGTTCTCCTAGTCTTCCTAGATGATGTGGACACTTTCCTAAAATTTAGGAGTTGGATTCTATTTTTAGAAAGTTTTGTATTTAGCAGGTACTATCATCATCCATGCAATGCCAAGTGGCACCCTCACAGGTCAACATGTGGCAGATCTATAGAGTGATGTGGCATCCACCTAGCATAGGGCTCATTCTCCCAAGACTTGAGCATATAATAAATAAATTAATTGAGATAAGGGAGTTGCACAATTGGGCCTAACTTTAGTCATATATTCCTATGTATAATCACCTCTCCACTTGTCATGCATCAACTCCATAAAATTCATCTTCAATTGAGTTTAAACCGCAATTTCCTAAAAAATAGGGAATCCCTAAAAAATAAGACGAAATTCCCCAATCAAGGATTAATTTTCTCACTAACTTTTCCTCACTCGACATATCTTCACTTTCCATGCATTAATTTCCTCTTAATTTGCTTTTGAACGCAAATTTCCTAAAAATTTAGGAAAATCCCTAAAAAATAGGACGAATTTTCCCTTGGCTAAAACTCACTCTTTACTTAACCAAATTTAGCATTTTAACATGAGTTTAATTCTTAATTTATTCCCCCATGCGTTAACTCTCCTATTCTTCACATTAGTTAACTCTCTTTCCATTCCCTCCTGCGCATTAATTCCTAAATTTCTCACTCACACTTATTCCCTCGTGTGCATTAACTCCTATTTTATTCACACTCCTCTCCTATATATTGGATGATTTTCATTGGTTATCGGTCGGTTCATTGCAGCAATAGCATAGTGTCTTTCTCATTCTCCTCTCTCTTTTTCTCTAGTCTATTGGCTCTTCTCTGAGCAAAGCAGTCATTGTACCGGTTGTAGACTTGCCAAGTGTGGCGCAATCAACTCTCTTGTGAGCCTAATCAATAAAGAAGTGTGTGTTTGTCTTCAAACCTCTTTTCTTAGCGGTAATGGTAAATTTGTGATCTGATTTGTCATTTTCTGAACTGTTCATTGTGGTTATTTCTGATCTTTTGAACAGTTTTCTTCTTTATTTCCAGTCTATTATCATTGTGCTAACCCTGCAGGTTCCCTCCAAGCAAAATAATCTCATTTCCTCATTGTTTTGGGCCGATTTTACACACTGTCCCAGACGAACAGCTTGCTGATTTTTGGTTTTTAACACAGAAATCAGAATTTAGATCAGGAGCAAGGCAATTCAATGTGCCTAGGGACTCCCCCCAAAGGCTAGCAAGCACTAGCACAAACGAAGAGGGGTTTGGTCAGTGACAATTTGGGGGCCTTACTCCTTTAATTAGCCTAGTTTTACTGCTGTCTTAACACATATATCAGCTCAGATTGGAGGGTAAAAAAATTTGCTAACACTTCCAAACCCCTCCATAGGCATATTTGATTTTATATATGACTTGGATGAGCAACATTTCCTTGTTTTGGAAAATCATTTCATTCCTTACCAACCACAATGCCCAACGTACTATACAACGTATGGCCTTATGATCCTTGACTATTTTCTCCTTGAACCAAATGTCCAAGCAGTACTCTACAATACTTCCTTGCCATTTTTCTCTTCCACGTGCCATCTTTAGAGCTTCCTTCCAAACTACAATTATGAAAGGACACTATCAATAAGTGTGATACAATCTCATCATAAAGAATACATCTTCTTGCCAAGTTCTCTTTTTATAGTTATGCTAAATCAGGATTTCTATTTGCAAGAGCTAACCACATAAACAATCTTGTTTTTAGAGGGACTTTTATTTTCCATATAGACTTCCACCACCACTTATGCTCCCCTCTGTAATGTACCCCACCTCTTGATGAAGAGGTCTAGGAAGACTTAGTGGTCTAGACATCCCTACTAGACCATAGTCTCACACAGCATAGGGAAAGGTCAGCTAACTCAATGTTATATTTTGAAGTTGAGTTGGAAAAAGGGAAAAAGGATAAAAAGTAACTCAATGAAGAATTAGAACGTTAGAGGTTGAGTTAGGAGTTAACCCAGGGGTTAAACTAACTCAACGGGGAAATAGAATGGAAGTATAAAGGAAACGCTAGGGCACACCTTTCAATCATCTTGGATATTTGGTATTTTCTTGTTGAGCTCTTGAGCACACAGTTTTGAGGGTTTTGAGATTACAAACCCTAGAGAACAACTCAGTGGTGAAAGATTCCACTCACCTTGTTCCAATCTTGGTGTCGGGGATGAAATACTCCACCCACACCATTCTATACTCATCACAGGTTCCATCATCGATTCAGGAGGGCAATAGGGCCGTACCATTCAGGGTTTTCCAGGAAGGGCGCACCATTGCATAGGGAGAAGTTCGATCCAGCATTGTGATAGAGCCTTGAGACATTCTAGCACTTGGGTTTTGTTTGCAGGACCTTGCTCATCATTTTGGAGGTATTTTGGAGTTACTTCGGTCAAATCATTAGCTACAGATTTGGGACGGCTTTGAGAGAAGGACGTATTGGTGATTCAGATATTCTCATATCCAGAGGGTTATACCTCAGATCTGAATGTGAAACTTCTCCAGGTGACTTGTGGCAGCCTGATCTATCATCCTAGAGAGTTTCAGGAGTTTTGGGGGCTTCCTTCATCCAGGCCGAATTATTGGCACTTCATGGTTTCAGGAGGGCGCAGACTTGATTAAGGTTTTAGCAGTTTGGAGGGGAAAGACTCGGCATTTGGGCTTCATACTTCAGGAAGGGATCCCCTTGTCCTGATCTATCTTTTGGTGGAGTTTGGCATCATTTGGAGGTCTTCTTCAGCTGGGTCGAAACCTTGGCCTTCTGATCTATCTAGCAGGACGTGCCAGCAGCTAGGGGGGTTAACCCTAGCTACTTTGTATTTGGTCATTCATCTCAGATTCAGACTTTGGAGGCTTATTGGGTATTGTCGAGAGCATTTTGTAGCAGCTCATCTTTTATCTTGGAGCCATCTGATGTTATTCTAGATCAGCTTCTATATTGTATCAGGTTCTTGCTTTCCTTAATAAAAAGGTCAAATCTGTGTTTTGTAGTTCCACATCTTGTGCATTGATTAGATCTTGCATGGTATTGAGTATATCTTCATGAATTGTGCTGAGTAACTGAAAATAACCCTAAGGCCGAAATTTAAGAGGCCAACCTGCATACACAAACAAAGAAACAGTTAATTCAGTGGTTAGCTAGTGTTCCCAAGCAAAAAAATTGACTTGGGAACATTACAGTGGTATCAGAGCTCTGATCCTCCCATCCTATGAGGATTAGCGCATGCAGAAGTTCAGTGTTATCTATATGGGCCGAAGGAAGAAACAGACAAGTGAAACAGAAGATGAAATGGAGGGTTCAGGTGATGATGTTGAGCCACAAGTCTTGGCATTCATAGCACAAGAGTTCCATAAGTCCATAAACCAGACAGAAAGTACATTGGTCAACCACTTACAGGAGTACCAGGAAACAAATCGTAGGGGACAGGCCGAAATATCTTAGACCTTGAGGAAGGTAGATGCAAACCAAACAAAGATAGCAGCAATGTTGATGGAAATGAGTCACAAGGGGAAAGGTCTAGAGGCGTATGACAACAGGGAGACGAGTGGATCTCATGGAGGGAACAGGTATCATCCAGAGCATATTCCCTATCATCAATCTAAGGGGAGCCATGGAGGGGGAGCACCACATGGACAGAAAGGGAGCAGGGCTACTCCTAGACCGTACCTGCACACGTTCACAGACAAACCTACACAACATGAACCCACAAATGACTTTGTTGAGCAGATGGGCAATGTACTAGGGAGTACAACGATTTGAGTATAACAGTTCAGAGGCAGATGACCCTAGATCAGTACTGTCAACTCAAATTCAGAAACAAACCTAAGTCGAATCACAGGAGCAACTATGAGTTTGAGCGCAGGGCCGGGAAGATGGAGATTCCCTACTTTGATGGATCGGCCAAGATGACTGCACAAGCGTGGGTACAGAAACTGGACACTTATCTGCATCTTAACCCTATGAGGGAGATGGAGGCCATCAAGTTTGCCACCATGTACTTGGATGGCAAAGCTCATGATTGGTGGTATCATGGATTGACCACACTGGGCCACAATCRGATAGTGGCATACACAGAGTTTACTCAGAGACTCATTGACAGGTTTGACTAGGGCGATCCTGAGTTACATTTCCGGGAGCKCACATAGCTCAGACAGACAGGAGCACCGAAGGTGTACATTGAGGAATTCCAAAGCCTAGCAGTCATGGTGCAGGATGTGTCACAGACCAGACTCRTGATGCTCTTCACTGAGGGGTTGATGGAACCCTTGAAGGGTTGGGTAAAGGATTTTAAGCCTACCAACCTACAGGATGCTATCTGGAGGACGAGAGACCTAGGACCAGCTGCAAAGCCAAAATTTGTGCCTAGACCACCTCTTAACACTGGAGGAAGAGACCAGAGACCTCCAATGAACCCAGGAGGGCATGACCCAAGGAGGTTTGACAGGGGAAGAGGTAGGATGGATGAGAATACTAGAAGAGAACTAAGGAGGAAGCAATTATGCTACACATGCAAGGAACCATGGAACCCATCCCACAAATGCATGGGTCGTGGCCAAGTGCATTACATAGAGGTGACATCTGACAATGAAGAGGATGAGGATTTCGGCCACATCCAGAACATAGAGGCAGACACCACCGAAACTGCAGAGGAGGAGGCTACAGGTCAGGACAGTACGGCAGAAGAGAGAGCTACTTTGGCATCCATCGCTGGGGTGCCCAAGTACAACACCTTCAGAATGAGGAGTCTTGCAGGGGCAAAAGGTGTCAGTGTTGATTGATGGGGGAGCCTCTCACAACTTCATTGACTCAGCATTGCTACAGAGGAGGCACATACCCACGGTTGAATTTGAAGGATTCAAGGTGGAGGTAATAGGTGGAAGCACCATGCCTTGTAACAAGTACATTCCAAGCATAAAGCTTACATTGGGTAGGCATGATTTGGTACAGGATGTTTATGTGATGGACCTTCCGGACACAAACATAATCCTTGGAGTACAGTGGCTCAGTACGTTGGGGCCTATCACCACCAACTACAAGACCATGGAAATGTCTTTCACGGAGGAGGGTGGACAAAAGGTAGTCCTCAGAGGCATGACAGGTAACTCAGCCAAGGTAGTCACGGCCAAGAGGATGGAGGCCATTTTCAGGAGAGATGAGATCATGTATGCTGCTGAGTGCAAGATTTTGGCACGTGTGGATAAAAAGGGGAAGATTCACTACACACCAGAGATTCAAGAGATCATTGACAAACACGGTAAGGTGTTTGGACCTATCCCACCAGGTGTGCCACCAGACAGGGGATTTGAGCATATCATTGAGTTGGAGGAAGGAGCAAAACCAGTCATCACCACGCCTTACAAACAACCAAATAAGTATAAGGATGAAATAGAAAAGGAAATCAAAGAGCTCTTGGACGTGGGGCACATCACACCAAGTTCCAGCCCTTTTGCATCTTCAATGGTGTTGGTCAAAAAGAAGGATGGAACCATGCGCATGTGCATTGACTTCAGGGCACTAAACAAGAAGACAATCAAAAACAGGTATCCAATTCCAAGGATTGATGAGCTATTGGACGATCTCCATGGGGTTGTTTATTTCACTAAGATTGACCTGCGCTCTGGGTACCATCAAATCAAAATGAGGGAGGAGGACATCCCAAAAACTGCTTCCAAGTGTCATTACGGCCACTATGAGTTCTTGGTGAAGCCATTTGGGCTAACCAATGCCCCAGCCACGTTCCAGTCATGTATGAACCATGTCTTCAACAAACAAATGAGGAAGCATCTCCTTGTATTCTTTGATGACTTGTTGATCTATTGCAAGACGTGGGAGGAACACCTTCGGCATGTTGACCAGATATTGACTATCATGGAGGATCAATCATTATATGCCAAGGAATCCAAATGTGAATTTGGAATGACAGAGGTCCTCTACTTGGGACATATTATTGGGGTTAAAGGAGTATAGGTACATCCGGAGAAGATTCAGGCCATAATGGAGTGGCCTACACCTAAAACCCTTACAGAATTGAGCGGATTTCTAAGCATTTGCACTTATTACAGGAAGTTCGTCAAAGGGTTCTCACAACTTTGTGCACCTTTGACCGATTTGACAAAAAAAGGAGCTTTCAAATGGATTGAGGAAGCCAGATTTACATTTGACAAGATGAAAAAAGTGATGAGCACGTGCCCAGTCTTAGCCCTACCAGATTTCGGCCAACCTTTCACCTTGGAGTGTGATGCCTCCGGAGAAGGCATTGGGGCCGTACTAATGCAGAATAGGCACCCTCTTGCCTATGAGAGCTGAAAACTCAGGGTACCTGAGTTACTTTACACCATCTACGACAAAGAGATGTTGGCCATCATGCACGCCTTGGCCAAATTCAAACAATATTTGTTCGGTGCTAGATTTGTGGTGAAATCAAATCACAACAGCCTTAAATACTTCTTGGAGAAGAAGGACTTAAATGAAAGGCAGCAGAAGTGGGTCAGCAAGATCCAGGCCTATGGCTTTGACATTAAATTTGTCAAGGGGAAAAACAACGTGGTGGCAGATGCATTATCCAGGAGGCCATCAATCTATGCCATGACAGATGTATCAGTTGATTGGAAGGACCTCCTCATGATAGAATACTCAAACAATCAGTTCGCTTGTTAGGTGATGGATGGGCAAATACAGGATGATAACTTCAGGGTCATCGATGGCATCATCTATTACAAGGTCCGAATCTTTTTGGTTCCTGAATCGGCCTTCGAGGCCAAGGTGTTAGGCATGTCATGACTCACCAATGGCAGGGCACCAAGGGATTGGCAAGACATACAGGCAAGTAAGGGAGAGATTCTCATGGAAAGGCCTCAAAGAGGATGTGTTGAATCACGTCAAGGAGTGTACTACTTGTCAAGAGAACAAGGATGAGCACACTCACCCAGCAGGACTGTTGCAACCCTTACCCATTCCAGAGCACAAATGGGAGAGCATCTCCATGGACTTCATCAAAGGGTTGCCAAGAGCGCAGGGGAAGGATTGCATTTTCGTAGTAGTGGACAGATTGACGAAATTTGCACACTTTTTCTCCATTGCTACAGATTCCAGTGCAGCATAGGTGGCCGAATTGTTTTTCAGATAAGTCTTCAGACAACATGGACTACCCAAAACCATTGTTAGTGACAGGGACAGTTGGTTTATGAGTACGTTTTGGCAGGGGTTATTCAAGTTGGTTGGTACGGATTTGACCCCTAGCTCTAGTTATCATCCTCAGACGGACGGGCAGACCGAAATAGTCAATAAATGGGTGGAAGGCTATCTCAGGAATTATGTAGCAGGGCAGCAGAAGGGATGGGTTAGGTGGCTACACTTGGGGGGATATTGTTACAACACTACCCATCACATGTCCATAGGCATGACCCCATTCAAAGCGTTGTACAGTTATGACCCACTCTCTTTTGTAGAGATTGCTTTTGGTGACAGTAGAGCCCCGATGGTACAGGATTGGGTACAACAGAGTCAGGACATCCTCAGGGAGTTGAAGGATCATTTACAGAGGGCACAGAATCAGCAGAAGGTCCAAGCAGATAAACACAGGGTAGAGCGTACTTTTGAGGTTGGTGACTTAGTTTACCTAAGGCTCCAACCGTACCAACAGGCTACTATAAAAAGAAGTGGAGCAGAAAAGCTCCAACCACGTTCCTTTGGGCCCTACAGGATCAACAGGAAGGTAGGGGTCGTAGCTTATGAGCTAGAGCTCCCACAAGGTAGCAGGATACACAATGTTTTCCATGTATCCTGCCTGAAGAGGGCCATCGGCCAACACATCATCCCACTGGACATGCTGCCACCTCTAGATGAAGAGGGGTAACTGGTTCTGGTACCGGAAGAGATATTGGAAGCTCAGGAGAAGAAACTCCAGAGGAGACGCATCAAAGAATACTTGATCAAATGGAAGGATTTGCCCATTGAGGATGCCACGTGGGAGAATGAACAGATGTTATGGGAAACAGGTTTGGAATTGCTTGTGGACAAGCAATTTCTAGCAGGGGAGACTGTAATGTCTCCCACCTCTTGATGAAGAGGTCTGGGAAGACTTAGTGGTCTAGAAATCCCCACTAGACCATAGTCTCACACAGCATGGGGAAAGGTCAGCTAACTCAATGTTATATTTTGAAGTTGAGTTGGAAAAAGGGAAAAGGGATAAAAAGTAACTCAATGGAGAAGTAGAATGTTGGAGGTTGAGTTAGGAGTTAACCCAAGGGTTAAACTAACTCAACGGGGAAATAGAATGGAAGTATAAAGGAAAGGCTAGGGCGCACCTTTCAATCATCTTGGATATTTGGTATTTGCTTGTTGAGCTCTTGAGCACACAATTTTGAGGGTTTTGAGATTACAAACCCTAGAGAACAACTCAGTGGTGAAAGATTCCACTCACCTTGTTCCAAGCTTGATCTTGGGGATGAAATACTCCACCCACACCATTCTATACTCATCACAGGTTCCATTATTGATTCAGGAGGGCAGTAGGGCCGTACCATTCAGGGTTTTCCAGCAAGGGCGCACCATTGCATAAGGAGAAGTTCGATCCAGCATTGTGATAGAGCCTTGAGACATTCTAGCACTTGGGTTTTGTTTGCAGGACCTTGCTCATCATTTTGGAGGTATTTTGGAGGAGTTACTTCGGTCAGATCATTAGCTACAGATTTGGGACGGCTTTGAGAGAAGGAGGACGTATTGGTGATTCAGATATTCTCAGATCCAGAGGGTTATACCTCGGATCTGATTGTGAAACTTCTCCATGTGACTTGTGCCAGCCTGATCTATCATCCTAGAGAGTTTCAGGAGTTTTGGGGGCTTCCTTCATCCAGGCCGAATTATTGGCACTTCATGGTTTCAGGAGGGCACAGTCTTGATTAGGGTTTTAGCAGTTTGGAGAGGAAAAACTCAGCATTTGGGCTTCATACTTCAGGAAGGGATTCCCCTTGTCCTGATCTATCTTTTGGTGGAGTTTGGCATCATTTGGAGGTCTTCTTCAGCTAGGCTGAAACCTTGGCCTTCTCATCTATCCAGCAGGACGTGCCAGCAGCTAGGGGGTTGGACGTAACCCTAGCTCCTTTGTATTTGGTCCTTCATCTCAGATTTAGCCTTTGGAGCCTTATTGGGTATTGTCAGGAGCATTTTGTAGCAGCTCATATCTTTTATCTTGGAGCCATCTTATGTTATTCCAGATCTGCTTCTATATTGTATCAGGTTCTTGCTTTTCTTAATAAAAAGGTCAAATCTGTGTTTTGTAGTTCCACATCTTGTGCATTGATTAGATCTTGCATGGTATTGAGTATATCTTCATGAATTGTGTTGAGTAACTAAAAATAACCCTAAGGCTGAAATTTAAGAAGCCAACCTGCATACACAAACAAACAAACAGTTAATTCAGTGGTTAGCTAGTGTTCTCAAGCAAAAAAATTGGCTTCGGAACATTACACCCTCCTTCCTCAATCAAAAACATTGCTTTGTATCCTAACTAGGTAGTGTATCTCCCTAATGTGTTGTTTTTTTACCATGCTAACTCATCATATTCTTTCCTAATCCTTATTCACTTTGTTTGAGCCTTTGCACATGTTGGGTCTAGATCTTTGCTTCCACTCCTTGAAGTCCCAGCCTATTTGCTCCTATCCATCCTTGATTCCAGATAGATGAGTTATTTGAATATGCTACCTCTACCAAATAGCAAATGCCCTTCATATTTATGGAGTTTATCAATGGCTCGGATAATCTAAAATTTCTAACACTGCCTACCCAAGGATCCCCCCCTATTCTCACTCTGGTCCCACTTCCCACTCTCCAAGCAAACCAATTTCCCACAAGTGGGAAAGCTTTTACTAGTGCCTTCCATATTATGGAGGCTTCTACTAAGGATTTCATTGGAAGACTTAACTAGTCCTCGAGAGACAGAGGTTTAAATGTATTTTTGCATCATCACTTAGTTCCATAAGCCCTCCTCTTCCATTAACCTCTAGAGACTCTTCCCTACCAAAGCTTGACCAAAGTAATGTATATTCTTCAAACCCCATTCTCCCACCCTCTTTAGGTTTTGTTATTTTATTCCATTTTACTAAAAGAATGCCTTCCCTTTCTCTCCTCCTTGTCCATAAAAAGTTGAAGTAATTCTTTCTAATTTTTTCCACCGTTCCTTTTGGGATATAAGCTAGTGAATGCCAATATATAGGAATTGCTTCCAAGACTAATTTGATTGAGGTCATCCTTCCTCCTTTAGCAAGCCACCTATAAAACTAATTTGTCACTTTGTTTTCTATTTTTCGGAGCCTATTCCAATCCTTAAACCTACAATCATTCAACTTCAACATAAATCCCAAATACTTCACTCCATTATCAAAAGATGATAACTTGAAAGGTAGGACTTGAAGTATCCTTCTTTTATGCTCTACATCTAGACTGTTGAATAGGATATTTCATTTATTGGAATTTACTTTCATCCTCGTTGCTCTATAGTACGTTTCTAGAATCTCCTTGTATCTTTCTACTTCCCTCATAGTGCCTAGACAAAGTCAGATGACATCATCAATAAATAATAAATGAGATAGGAATAACGTAATGGACAATAGTTTGAGATCTGCCTACTTTTATTCCTTGTATAGCACCTTCTTTTTTACACTCTTTAACTACTTAGCTTAGGTCTTGTTGTGTGCGCACAACAACCTCCCAATTTTCTTTTCTTATCGTCGCTCTAAGAGAAGAAATTGGGCCCCCCTTTAAAACTTCCCACTGGAACCCTTGCACTCTCTCTCTCATGTGAATGGATAAACCCAAGTTGTTCCTCCTACTCTTCTTACTTTACCATTTCCAGTTTCTCTTTAGATCACTTCAACCCGTCAATCTACACTTCAATGAGTTCCCTCTTCCTTCATCAATACATAGCATATCGGTGAACGCATCCTTTCTTCCACCTACACACTGGTGCGCCAATGATTTCTTCACCAATACATCAGTCGTCTTCCTCTGAACTTGGGCTATACGCCAGCGCGCTTCCAATAAACCTCACCGACACACATCTTTATCACTGGCGAAGCTCGCGTGATCAACGTCGGTACGCCGAAGATGTTCACACAATTATCTTCACCATGAACACGCCTTTCACCGACTGACTTCCTTTCATCTTCGTCGATGTGTCGCATATCGATAGAGCTCCTCCCTTTCTCCCCGATACACTGCGTATCGACAAGGTTCGTTTCTCCCTCGCCAATGCACTACTTCATTGATGAGTTTCCCTCTTCTGTCATCGATGCGCCAGTAGAAGGATTTCGATCTCTCGTCGACGCTGAGCGAACCGACGGTGATCTTTCTCTCGCCAAAACCGACCCGGTCAGCAAGACATGTCGCTCAGCAAGACACGCCTTCGTCTTGAGGTTTCTCCTATTCTCATCCGGCTTGGATCCTTCTTGTTGCACCTGTCCTATCAGTCAAGCTCCTATCATCTCCAATGATTAAGCTTTCTTCACCTGACTTGGTAACTGATGTCTGATTGCCTACCTCTCTTGATCGACTTCATGTTGGAGTCGTAATTAAGTCCGTTTGTGTCGCCAAAATCTTTCATCGCGCACACCATACCAGCTTGCTTACTTTCTGCTTCTTGATTTTATGACCAACCATGACCATGAAAGTGTCATCTATCATAATATGGGTTAACTACAGCATTTGTAGGGCTTGCACTGGCTCTGAAATGAATCTTAGAAGAAAATTGGTCCTCCCAGCTCCTAAATAGTGTTAAGTGCCCCAAGCATCAATTGGTTGTTTTCACAGATTTATATTACTATGCTATTGACACGTTACCTCAACTTCAATGTATGAACTAAAAGCCTATACAACACAGATGACACAAGAATTGACGGAACTGGATTCAAGCAAAGAAATAGCAAGAACGAGACCCAAACTTCCATTAAAAAATGCCTTTGAGCGCAATTTTTCGACGTTCATCAAAGTGTACTTCTCATCCCCGGAACAGACCAACCATAAAGTATACATGATTATGATTCCAACACCACTAATGGAATCAAAATTTGAGACATGGAAGTGCCAAAACGATCGCCAAGGATTTCCCGCCAAGCAAGCCTCGTTAACCATGGCCATCATTAAACATGGATCCACTCAAATGATTGAATAACATGTTCATTTATCTTGATAGAAGCGTCTCTCTGTGCTCTCCATGTTGCAAAAAATGGCACCTCAATCGAACATCGCATGAGAAAAATATGGGCTTTTGAACTCAAGCTCTTGTTGTTTCTTGCCAATAAAATGATACTTAGAAGTTTTTTTTATTTTATCTTCCCATGAAGGAGGAGTTGTTGGAAACTTCTCAGAAACACACTGGAAGAGTTACTTTGATGAGCTCTGGTTCATCATACTGGAGGAGTTCCCACCAACTCCTCTGAAAGTTCCTTCAAAGTGCTCTGAGTTCATTCAAAATCCTCTGGTTTGCATCAGAGGAGTTCGTTCAAACTCCTCCGAAACAAATCGGAGTACTTCCCACTAACTCCTCTGAAACAAATCGAAGCAGTTCCCACTAACTCCTCCAAAAGAAGGACAAAACCCTACAAAACTGTCTTTCATATTTTGGCCATAACTTTTGACTCGAGTGTTTGTTTTGTGTGTTCTTTATACCGTTGGAAAGGTCTTTCTGAGATCTACAACTTCCTAGTTATATGATTTGAGAAATTCCTCACTAATTGTATATAGTTTTTGGAATTAATATATGGCACATTGTTAACAACCCCAGAGAACATGACACCTCAATCGAAGGCAAAGGAACCAGGAACCGAACTCAAGGAAGCATATGTGAACTCTCACTTAGTTAATTTTTCAGTTCTGTGGTTTCAAATGTGTAGTGTTAACAGTGTATTTTGAGGATATTCAGTGGTCACTCATCCATTGCATGTTGAATGGTGTCAAGTACCGATGTCGAGAGGAGGTCATACTCAACATCCTCGCAACGCGATTTATAGCCAAGGACAATAGAACATTAAGGATGACATCAATTGTCATAGCAACAGGGAAGAAATGAATAAAATCAAACTCAAATGGCTGAAGAGGGAGTTTGAACCCTACGATGATCGAATCTCCTAATATCTAAGCCATTCATTACGATGGGAGAGGCGCACTATAGCTAAGATCTAGGATGGCCCACCAGTGTTAAGAGACAAATTCAAAATGTAACTACCATCTTATTCTCTCATCATTACAAAGAGAATAAGGACAAATATTGGTAAATGAAAGGTCACGAAGCAAGGCGGAAGACCAAGGGTCATATTGAACCCCAATAAATACTAGAATTGTATCCAAAGAAAGGGCTTTTTTTTGGCTATCCAAGCATTGTATATTTCCAAACTATTTTGGAAATACAGTGTTAACTAAAATTGAGCCATTCCTTGGAGCTTTGATGTACTATTGTTGAAACTATTAATGTTGAGAAGCCCTCGGGGCCAGCTTGTGATAGAGAGAAAAACTTGCATGTGTTGTTGTTTTGTTGCGAACCGTTTCAAGCGGAATGTACATTGTTCACATGGGTTGTAAGGACATATTTGCTAACAGATTTTTATGATGCAATCTATGTTCCTCTCGCAGTACTGTTATTCTTTCTTATATTATACGTCTTGAGCATATGAGTTGTTGATGTATGCATAGATATGATTGAGACTTTTCTGGTTATCTATGTGTATACATGTGTTTCTAACTTTGCACCTTCATGACAGCTATCTGAGTGGGGTCTTAAGCAGAGTTTAGTTTCATTATAGATCATTCACTTTCAATAATTCACTCCTAGCTAGGATAGGATAGATTAGAAGTAGATTAGATTTTTCATACATAGTCTTTATCTACATCTTTCGTTTGCATAACCATCCATCATTCACCTTCATCAATGGATCGGGTTGCAACTGGTAATACCAAAACCAGAAATGGTTGTCGGGCTAGAATTGGATGGGTTCCTTATTCCAAACGGTGAGAGGTCTGATTGGGACTTCTTATCGGGGGTAACCCTTGTTGTTGACAAAGGGCGATTTTGCCCATGTCAACAGGTCCTCAAGTACAAACAAGAAAAGAAAGGGTGACATAGGGAAGCCATGTCTTAATCCCCTTAAGGGGAAAAATCTGGATGCCAATGCATTTATTAGAAGAGCAAATTATACTAAAGACAGATATCCCATTATCCAATTTACCATCTAAAGATTCATTCCAATATGAATTAGCATTGACCTCAAATACAACCAACTTACCCTCCCATTCACTTTAGATATAATTTGAGAACCATGGAAGGCAATTTATTTCTTTTTATGGAATGTAAACCCTCCTGAACCACCCCTACCACACCATGAATCTCCCTATTGTGTAAGAACCCAAACTACTCTTATGAGATGGTGTCTGAGAATACCTTCTTTAACATAGGAGTTGTTATCTTAACAATTATTTTGTAAATTGTATTGCACGAGGAAATTGGCCTATAATCCTCAAACTCTTCTGGATTGTTCTTCTTAGGGATGAGTGCTATAAAGGTCAAGTTGATATAACCTAACACTTTTCCTAATAGTCTTGATTCCTCCAGAGTCCAACATCCTCAATACATCTCCCTCCATTAAACCATAAAACCCCATATAAAATTCTATCGTCCAACCATCTAGTCCTAAATGTTTGACTTCTGAAAAGATCCTATCACTACTTTGAGTTCTTTTTTCGATACTTCTGCTAAACTATCTTCATTTTGATCTTGATCCATAAATCTTGGCAAATAGGATGTCAATTTAATTATTTCTTCAATATCTTCCCCGGAGGGTTCTTGGTATATCTTCCGAAAATGCATTACCCCTAGCTCTAAAATCTCCTAAAATCTTCTAACTTTTGTTCCATCTCTCGTTCTCATCTCCCAAATGATATTGGTGTTTTTTTTGTGCTTTGTATAGTTCCTGGAAGAACTTGATATTCTCATCCCCTTCTATGAACCAAATTGCCCTACTTTTCATTCTCAAATTCACTTTCTCCCACTCCAACAACTTCCTTTTTCTCCTCCAGAGTCTTTAGAATCTTCCTATTCTTACTCACACTGACATCATGTCTCATTACAATTCATAACATCCCTAAGTGGTTGAGGTGGTTTAACCATCTAACACCCAATGACAACATTTAAATGTCACATTGATCACATTGCATTAATATAAAGTAATCTTTATAAAAACCTCTATTACTCTGAAATATTGTTGGAGTGTTAATACTCCAACACATTCTTTCGCGGGCACATAGTCGGCTCTAGCTCAAGAACAAAAGCAGTGACTAGACAAATGGTCTTTGCAAATCAATGTAAGCATTAAGGCCAAAAGCCAATCTCACCATCATTACAAGTGCCCTATTGGCCTTTAAATGGGCTTATGCCCTGCTTTGACAACACTCCTAAAAATAATTTATGAGCAACAAGTGTTGGTGGAGTCACCTACTGACAAAGCCAAAGAATATTCTTTAGAAAGGGTATTGATCAAGCTACCAGCAACAAAGTGGAGGCACTTGTGCTTTTATTGGGCCTAAAGATGTTAGTACTTGAAGCTAGTATTGCCGATATTTTGAGGGATTACTATGTTATTAAAAACCTAGCATCCAAAATGTCATTCACTACTAATCTGCACCAAACAGTGAAGATGGAGGAGTTATGGGGCCCAATGGTGAAATTGAATAGTAGCTCCCTTAATCATATTGCTAGAGGGTGGAATAGATTACCCAATAATCGAGCAAAACTAGGAACAAAAAAGAAAAGAGAATTGGTTGAGAAGATTGAGAACTTTGAGCCATGGTCATAATGATAGTATCCAAAATGATTTTGTGAAATATTTTTCACAATAGAAAATTACAGTAGTAAAACACTTCTTCTCTCTATGATTTATGGCATAATAAATGGAGCTCCCTCTATAAAGCAGTTCAAAGTTTGGGCCCAAATGCATAGTCTAGTCTCCTTCACATCTAGTTCTAGAACATGGGTTGGTCATCAGGCAAGGCCAAAGAGAAAATGAATAAGTTTGTCACAAATTTGGCAAGCCTAGAAGCTTAAGATGAAACTTGAAATATTGTCGTCCAACCTGATAAACACGGACCTGTAAGCTAAAAGTATACGAGGACAATCATGCATACAAGGTGTTGACCATAGTGAGTTCCTTATTGCAAACATCAAAGTTTTGATCACCATTGGCACATGACTTTGGAGGAGAAGTAGTAGGAAAGAGCAAGATCTTTGAGGGATATTGAGTATTTGTCACTAAAACCGGTCGGCTCCAATTCAAACAAGACAACCCAAGTGACACCAAAGATGGTTCAGCAGAAAACACAAATGAGGATTAGTTGTCCACTTACTATTGGAATATCAAAAACTCTAGTTTTGGAGCTTCAGTTAAACTTTTGTCTTGCTTCCAAAAACTTGGGATGTTTTCTATCTATTGGATAGTCCAGGGAAATATTGATGGGCATGCTAATGAGGCCCTATAATTTTGAACATGTTGTAATCTAAGATACAAGACACGCTAAGGTAGGGTTGCATGTTACATATCCTACGTGGAAGACACAAGACACATGTGACACACTGCCCTAGCCCCATTTATTATGAGATCAAGGGGCAATTTCATTGCTTATTCAAGGGGACTCAGACCCTCACGGGATTCTTCAAGTATCCAGATCAGCGGTGCTTAGCCTTATACAGACAGGAGGCCTTCAGGCTCAGGGCACATACTCTTCAGCCTCCTACGAGACTAGACCCTATTCAACGGATCACCTCCTTCACGGTGCTACCCTCTGGAAGGGGCATTAAGAGACAGACTGACACCAACGCAGCCCTAGACTCCAGATCAGTGTGAATCCGTGAGACCTTCCCTTTTCCCACGAGATTTCAGCGACATGACCAAACCAGATCCCTTCCCAGGAGACGGAGGAGATCTCCCAGACCTCGTTGGTGCACTACCTCTACCAATTAGCAACACAGCAGACGATCTAGGCAACCTACTAGCTCCCCCTCAAGACACCCTACTATACTCAGCTTCCTTCAATCGACCTCAGATGATAGGAGAGATGGGTCCACTCTAGGACAGACCCATTTCCTTTCTTCTTCTTCTTCTTCTTCTTCTTCTAGCTTCTTTTATCCTTAGATCGTCACCTATGGTACATTTCATCATTAGAGCAGGTATCTGAGCTCGAGGTCGAGGGTTCTTCATACCTTGAAGTTGATCTCACTCTCTACTACTCTACCTTATTGCACTTTACTTTTTGCATTTTTCCTTTTATAGATGACCTTTTAGTACTCCCACAATGTATTGACATCATTGTACTCAGTAGTCCCTTTGACCTACTTTTTTGGTCATTAGTTGGACATTAATAAAATTATCTTACCTTTATTGTCTTATCTATTAAAGTGGTAATAAGTTGCATTTTATCTTGTTTCCTTGGATAATTTTTTGCTAAAAACCCTAGGGAAGGATTGTAATTGGTCATCCCCTTCCCTTGTTTTATTCATCTTAATTTTGTTGAAGCATACAAGGTCGAGATTAGGCATTGTGAGTGGACATTCCCCTAACCTTGTCTTTGAGGTTGAAATCTAGGGTTTATGAGTGGATAAACTCTAGGGTTTGACCTAGTTCCAATTGATCAATTGCTAGACAATAGAGAAGAAATAGGACGGCACATAGGGTTTGTAAGTGGATAAACTCTAGGGTTTGTTTCCTAGAAGGTTTGACCTAGAGGCTAGGTTTATGATTGGATAATCCTATGGTTTAATCTTCAAGTCTTCTTTCCCTTTAGCATCCCCTTCAAGTTGTTGAATTGACTCCATATGCCCAGGGACTTAAAGAAGGTACTAATCATTCTATTGCTACAAGTGATAATAAGCCCTAGTTTAGCGTCTTTCTCCCAATGACTTGGTGTTAGCTTTAGGATTTGCATTGCATTCACATTTTTCATCATTTCTAGCCTAATGTCTTGCGTTCTTGCTTAAATTTATTTCTAACATCATCATTGCTGCAATAATTGCATTTTCAGCCATTAGGGCTTGTCATATTGCATTCAATTAACATAGTTTCATGCCCTTCCTTTCGAGCAATCATTGGTTAATGGTTTATAAGTCTTTTACTTAGTATTTAGGATATCTTCCATAGTCTTTTTGCTGAATTTAGAACTGTTTACTTGCTACTGTTGTAAACTTATTATATGTTGAAGTGTTTCATGTAAACTTATTACTTGCTACTGTTGTAAACTTATTATTCAAGTTTCGCTACAGCCATAGCTTTTTCTTTGACAGTTAGTGTTTTGTGGCCTTTAGTTGACTCTTTAATCGTGGTAGAACATTTTTATCACCCTAGAAACACTCCTCACACTCACACACGCTTAATTCACCTTGATGTCACCTTAAACTTTTCTTAGTGAGTAATACAATCAAACAACCAAGATAAGGGACCGTAGACTTGCCTTGACTTGCTATAGGATCCTTTGAGGTTGCTAGGGAAGCCTCCCTTGTGTAAGTATTTGCCTAGGTGACAGTGGCAACTACTTCCATATGTTACATCTTACAAGCTCCTTGTGAAGGCTTTGCGCAATAGCTAGTTTGGTCGACAACAAAGACATAGGTGTTGATTCTTGTAAGCAAACTATCACAAATAATGCCCCCTGTTTGCAAGGATGTCAAAATGATTGTCAAAACTAAATATCCACAGATATTTTGGACACCTTGCATTGTTCGTCTTTTAATTTAGCATTTAAATCTATTTCTTTGGATGTGACATGGATGGGAGAGTTAATTGATGATGCACGCCATATCCACAACTTTGTACAAAACTATACTAATTCCCTGACAATCTATAAAGAGTACACAATCTTTATGTCCATGTTGCGTTTTGGGGGTTGACATTTCTCGTGTTATTTGGATTATCAAAATCTAAGTACTCTAAATATGTAAAGCAAACTCGAGAATTACTAGCAAGAGTTTGAGAAACAGATCACTTACATTCAAATCTAGTCTGGAGACATATGGTAACTAAACGTGACAAAATTGTTGATTTTTCAATAAGCTAGGTTAAGCATGAAGTTCATTCCATTTTAGCATTTAACTTGACCATAGACAATAATGTTACAGCAACCAAGATCACAAGAAGAAACACCATGCACAAGAACACAAGAAGTATCTTGGGAAACCCTTCTCAACAAGGGAAGAAAACCCAGCCAAATCCTTTGCTATATTCTTCAAGAGAAAGACCTTCACCACCAAGAAAGACC
>ML795052.1:200167-219134 GCA_009831015.1 Picea engelmannii | reverse complement strand
GAACTCTAGCGCCCAAGAGAGGTGCGCACCTTTTCCCAAGTAGATGTACTTGCTGAAATTTCCAAACTCACATAAAAGATATGTTTCCTCAAAGGAGATTTTACCTTTACTTATACTAACCTAATTTTGTCAACAGAAGTGTCTATTAGCACAACAGGGCCGACCTTGCTTAGCTTATAATATTTATTATTATTATTATTATTATTATTATTATTATTATTATTATTATTATCCGGATTAATTATCTTTTACATTTATTATTAATCACATTAAGGTGGGGCTGACCTGTACCCTTTACATAACAATTAGGGTTACAGGTGGGTGTATCTTCTAGGAGTCACACCCACTAGTGCTCATCCACTAGGGGCACATCCATAGGGATGTCATATCTCTGGTTCACTGCATTACACAGAAGAACCAGATCTTCACACGTTCACTTGTGCTCGTCCACAGGCACATCCACTCTACAGATCTTCTTTCCCACTGCCTCACACAGGAGAATCATCTGGAGTCTTCTCGTCCACTCTGTTGCTCAGAGGAGGCTAATACATCATCTTCATTTCTATTCACATGACGATGCACCCAGCACTTTGGGATTTCACACGTTCACCTTGTGCTCAGCCACAAGCACGTCTAACTCAACAGATCACCTTTCCCACTGGATAATCATCTGGAGTTCTTCTCAACTCTCTGAATGGAGGAGGTCATCTCTACGTTCCTAGCTCTGTCTCAGGCAAGAACCACGTACCCTTCTTAGGGGCTTTCTCTCAGGTTTGTAAGCTGAGAGAAAAACTCACATAGCTGCAATGATCCACATCTCAAAGGTTTGTAAGCTGGAGAATGTCTCACAAAGCTGCATTCATCAACAAAAACTTATATACAAGTGGAATTAGGAAAGTATAAAATTCCGAATATGTTGATACAAAATAAAATTAACCACAAAAATGCAGAGAAAACATGTCAGATACATAGTGGCAAACCCCTAGAAATAATTTGAGATATTGCTATCTTCTAGGAATGATTGCATGACGGCCAAATTGAACATTCCTTAACACAAATGTTGCATATACCAATTTTGTGAATATGCAAGAAAAACTCAGCAATCGCACAGAAATACAACACACGCCTCTTCACCCAGCTAAACTTGTGGTTTTCTAGATGCATCTAGGGACTAGAACATAATAAAACAAATAATATACAAAATCTGTAACACATGGTCTGATATTTCTGCATATGTGACATCTGAAAAGAACATAATGACTTGAGTTGAAAATATTGTAATTCTCAGTCATACATCATATAGAGTACGATGGGCACCTTCATTAGCACTTCTGTTGAACCTATATAACATGAAACAGTTACCCTCGTGACAGGGTCCCAACACAGTGACCAACATAACTACCCACATAATTAGGTATAGCACCCATAAATAAAGCAACTACATTTATAGCAGCCACCCATGTAACCAGGGTTATGACACAATAACTATACTTGATTTTTATCCAAGTGCCTAATAATTTGGCATGAATATTCAATCCTTGGCAAAAGAAAAGACCTCTTGAAGCTAAATGATGGCATGGGAAAAGTGGAATCCAAAAAAAACATTTTTTATGGTGAAGATGAGAGAAGCGTGGATGGGGGACTTTGTTTCATGTCATGGTAGGCATAGCAGCTTCAGTGAAGACAAGGTTCCTTTGTGTAAATCTAGGATGTTATAAATGTCCAAATTACAGATTTAGATATCTGCATGGCTTCCAAAAGGATGCTCCCTATGACATAGCTACACATATGTCCAACTTCCAAGAAACAGCGACATTTATAAAAGGTGACATTGATTGGATAGTAATGGTTGAAGAAGTCTTTGTCTTCAAAAGATTCCACCATCTAATCAAAATATATGCCTTTTGTCTGCAAGCAAGACTTGGAGGAGAAATATGCCAATACAATTTTACTGCTCTTTCATATATTCAATCATGTGTATGCTTTCAAAGTAAATGACACTAGCATAATATTGGAGCACGAAATACAGGGAAATGGTTCAGTGGATTTACCATGTAAGACCACATAACCATTATCTTTGGGTGATGAAGAAAACTTGTCCTTCATAAACAAATTAAAAGATTAGAAGACTGTAGAATTATTCTACAAAAGGTGCCTCTAACAGGAAGAAAAGCTGATTGCAAATTTGCCACCTGCAATATATGTGGAAAAGGTGCCTGCACAGTGCACAGAAAGCTCAAGCCTCTGTATAGCGCGTTTCCAAAAAAATTTGCCCAACTTTGCCTTAATTTGACTGTTGGGTCCCACAATTTTGGTCTTAATACCTAATTAGGGCCTAGAGGTTAATTATGAATTAATGAGACTTCTAGAAGCCTTTAAGACCAGGAAGTTTTATTTATGCTGGCAACTAATGGTAATGTTAAATTCCTAAAGAAAAAATTGACATTTCCTTTATCTTTCCTTTTTACATTTCTTTATCTTTCCTTTTTACATTTCCTTTATCTTTCCTTTTTATCCTTTTACTTGAATTTTTACATTACCATTAATTGTTACAGGGTGTTTGAGTGGTTCCAACCTCATCAGACTTCATATGGAGAAAGTAGAATTTCATATCCCATTCAAAATTCAGCAGACTTAACAGTTTTCAGGATTTCATGATTGGTAGGATTGCAGCATTTTCATTGGAATCTATCACATATGAGGATATGGGATTGGTATTTAATCAAGAGCACCAAGCCCTTTATGTACCTCGATGTTGGCAGTATTGATTGTTGAACTTCTCTGACATGGCCTTAGCAAAAATGTACACTTAGCTCAAACCAAAATCATTCATTAGGCATATTAAGTTTTTCCTACCATATTTTAAGGCTTGGATTAGGCAGTGTCATTAAAATTGAATGGCGTTGACTGATGTCCCTAGAGGATCGAGGTAGAGGCAAAGGCTAGACAAGAGGCAAAGGGTGATACTAATGATGAAGATCCCAATATAAGTGATGGTGGAACATTGCTTGTCATTTATGTTTGTCATGTAAATGTTCTTGCTCATTTATTCATAATGCTTTCTTTCAAAGTTTCAATATAATGTGCTATTTATAAAATAGCACATTATATATATATATATATATATATATATATATATATATATATATATATATATATATATCGCATTTCCACGTTTCCAAATATGTTTTGGGGGGCATATTTCCAGTGTGTTTATGTTTAGGAAATGCGTAACTGTTTCCCCATATTGTGCAACTTAGTTGGCAACTAGTTGGTATGGAGAGTTGGCAAAGGAGATAAAGTTCAGGTTGGTTTAGATCCTTGGATTGAAAGTAAAGAAGGTTATAAGCTCCCATCCCATCTAATTCTAGATTTGAAAAGCAAAGGCTATCACACATTGAGGCAAATTGCAAGAGGGAACAAAACCAAGGGCAAGCAACAACAATGGCTATCTTGGGATGAGATAGGTCTCAGAGAGAAGGATGCTGCAATATAGGAAAATTATACTTGAATTCTAAGAACTTGTTTTGTAAGTTTAAAGGATGAGGAAGACCAGCTAATATGGTCTCTTAACCCTACTGGCAACTATGAACCAAGATTAGGGTGCAAAGCACTAGCCTTTGAGGGAAATAAAATCCAACAAAAAGGGTGGTGGAGGATTCTCTGGAAATTCAAATGCCCAGCCAAATCTAAAATATTCATGTAGCTCTTGTTGAATAATAAATCCCTAACCTGGAATATCCTTCAGAAAGAAGTTATGAGGGTCCTGGTCAGTGTTGTCTTTGCAAGGTTGACTCTAAACCAACTCCCATCTTATTATTTCTTGTGCTTTTACTCTGAAAGTTTGGCAGGAGTCAGATCGATTGACTAGACTAAACAAGGCCTAGAAAGGGAAGTCCATTGAAGAAGCTCTCAGAACCTGGTGTGTGAACAAGGAAACAAAGAGGTATAGAGCTTTTCCTCTCACCATAGCTTGGGGAATATGGTTGGCACGAAACTCCAAACTCTTTGAGGAAAAGGATAGCCTTCCATTGAAATGCAGCATACAAAGTTTGAATATTCTTTCTGCCTTTACTCAATTTAAGGAAGTATGCCCAGCAAAACACACCTCTAAAGAAGAAATAAACAAAGAAATGCCATGGGAATTCATTGATGGTGCCTCTCAGGGAACTCCCCATAGAGGAGGGGATGGGGAAATCTTACATCTTTCCCCTAACCATAGTATCTCTTTTAAGGCTGGAATTGGTAGTGAAACAAACAAATTTTGTGAACGAATGGCACCAAAACTGGTGTTAATGCTAACTCAGCAAAATGGAGTTTCTCACATTCAAATATATGGAGATTCTTTGCTTGTTATACAGTGGATGAAAGGAGAATACAACTTATGGAATTTCACTCTACAACCTTTATTTCATGACATCCTGAACATTAAATCAGCTTTCTCTCATATCAGTTTTGTGCGTGTCTACAGGGACAGGAACAAGGAAGCAGATCAGCTATCCAAGGAAGGAATTGAACTGAAAAAAGGAATCTGGCAGATCATTGAAAGCACCTCAGCACACTCCTCCAAATATTTTCATGATACCTGGTTCTAATCTTTTAATTTGTCTAGAGTTTATGGACTTGTGCCTTCTTGCTGAAAGGCTGGTTGAATCTATTCCATGTATATTGCAGAAAATATATTCTAAATACTTTACAGAAGTCTGTTTTACCAATGGAGGCAAATGAAAAGGATGGTTCTTTTTTGTGAGGAAGGTTCTGATTTTCAAAATATGTACATTCAAAGGAAAGTCTCAAAGACTTAAGCTACAGACCTATGAATGCAAACTAGAATGCTTACCAGCATCTATCTTTGTAATTTTGTTTATCTAAATAAAACTGTTTAATTTTTTTCCTTTGAGAAAAAAATACTTAATCAGATTATCATAATTAGGACATTTCTTTAAAAATGTAATCTATCTAGTGAAGTCATACCTGATTTTGTCAGCCCTTTGTTGGTTGAATAAAAGGAGCCAGTTCTTGCTAATCTCGAAACCTCCATCCCTATTCATGTTGTTAGGATGCTTGATAATTTCTAGAGCCTCTCTAATTCTCCGCTTATAATAGTGGTCTTCTCTTACTAGTATTTTGATGTCCTCTAAGCACACATGGTGCCTGGTTTGAAGGGAATGCTCTCCCAATGCCGATGTGTGAGCATGCACATTCCTAATATCTGCCCCATGCTCCTTAATCCTCGCCTTAAATGAGCACTCAATTTCACCAATATAACACTTTCCACATGAGCACGCAACCTTGTCAACACCTTTGTATTGACAATGGTCAATGTTGTCTTTTACTGATCTCATTTTCTATCTAATGGTTTCCATTGTCTTGAAAGAGGTCGTGACCTTGTCCTGCCTTAAGACCTTCACAATCCTGTCAATGACCCCTTGAATGTAAGGAAGGTAGGCCTTCTTGTTAGAGGTTCGATTGTTATGAGATCAAGATCCACTTCCTAATTTTTCTAATGGTCTTTTGATGTCCCTATCCCTGTAGCCTATGCTCTTAAAGACCTTAGTTAGGTGGTCTTTCTCCTTTTCAAGATGTTTATCATCGGACATTATGATCGTCGTCATGGCAAGGGTATTAAGCACCCCAATCTTTTTTGTGGGGTGGTGATGAGAATCGACATGAAGATAGTTCTTGATATGGGTTTTCTTCCCAAAGACTTCATGGCCAAGGGTTCCTTCCTACTTCCCGGTAATCAACACATCTAGGAAGCTCAAGGGTTTTTGTGGCCAAGGGTTTCCCCCTTTCAAGTACTCTCTTGAAGCTCAAGGTCACCTCTCGCCCTCCAAGTTGAAGTTGAACAAGGTGATCAGAGAGAATATTTATAAATAGTACATTCAAATCACTTGGATTGACCCTCCCAAGGACCTCAATCCTAAGAAGGCCTTCTATTTTGACCATTTCATGCAGCTAAAAGATGTTAGAATATAATGGATGTGCTCATTTAACCATAGACAATATCACTATTGTCACCCAACCATAGGCCGAAGCCACCCCCGAGCACCTTAACCTTGACAAAGAATCATTCTGGAAGCAAACCCTAGGCTTGATAGCCAAACAAGATAGTGCACCTCTCTCCAAGGATAGCGCACCAAATAGGAGTAACAAGAGTTGATCAGAGAGTCCAAACCATAACCAAGAGAGAGTCGAGGCCAAAACCAAAATCTGCTAGCTGCAGCAGCTGCAACGACAACTCTCCTCCAAACTTGCACACAAACTGGCCAACTGCAGTGCGCACAAGTGTTGCTTCTGCAGTTCTGAGAATCCCTGCCAGAATGAAGACTGGCCTCATGTATTTATACTAAAACTGGCAAACTACCTAGGTCGATTTCTCATTCTGGGTGCCTATTTACTTAGTATATAATATTCCTTTAGCCGACTTCTTCTCTTGAAGGGTAATAACCTAATACAAATTATCCTCTTGAGCCGACTTGTCTTCTAGGGTTATTAGCCAACTAATTTAGGGTTTCTTCTTGCTTCTTGGAATATTCTATTCTCGTCAAGTTTAGACATGGAGGTAAATACCTCCCGCAGCTACCATAATATCAACACTCCCTCCTAGCTAGAGAGGTATTTGAAAGTAATGGTCTTGAGAACAAACATACTATTTACCTGGTAGCATCAACATAGTTGTATAGACTATCTCATGACTAGATCATGAGCATCATCATCACTATCAGTGTCATCAGTTGCATCATCTCTCGAAACCATACTCCATCTGAGTAATCAGACATGATGTTGGATAAGTCACTCACTCCACAGAGTGACACAAGAGCCATTCTTCTAATCCAGACATACGTCCTAGAAGAATAAATGTTCTGAACCATTTTTCGTCTGGGAAATCTCTGTCCATTGATCATCCATCTAGCTGATAATCATTTCCAACGCTACTGATAGTCTTCAAGGTGATTGAAACAATGTCATTCAATAGAACACAATTGTGTCTATCCATAGTAGCACACAACTACAATCCAGTGGTACACTGCCACACCAAGTAGCACACAGATACTTGATCAGTGACATATAGTCACAATCAGTGGAACACATCCACTACATTAGTATACATCTACTGTCCGGAGACATACAGTCTCCATAACAATCATATCATCAACCTGCACAGAAAACATTGTAATGATATATAAACTGAATCATCTGGGCCATTCTTCCACTCACATCTGTGAGATCTGGAAGAGCATCTGCCCTAAGAAAGTAAAACATCAACGATGAGTTATCTGGACTATTCTTCTCAAGCAAGGAAGAATAATTGTCCCGATTTTTGAGCCTGGACCATTCAACTATCTGGGCCATTCCTCCGGCACTAAACAAAGTGCAACCTGGAGAGAATGAATCTACCCTAGGGAATGCCTGTCCCTGATTGTTGAACCTGGACCATTCGCCTATCTGGGCCATTCCTCCGGCACTAAACAAAGTGCAGCCTGGAGAGAATGAATCTACCCTAGAGAATGATTGTCCAGACCATTTCCTAAGGAAATGACTGTCCTGCACCAACCTCCAAAACAAACCATTCTTCAAAACTGCTCACAATTGTGAGCTTCGAAAGAATGACTGTCCGACGAGGCAAACTAGTCTTCTTGACCACTACTAAGAATGATCGTCAAGAAGAGAGACTGTCCTAGACCATTCCCTATGTTAACCATTCAAAACATTGTGACCCAAGAAATTCATCTCACACAGATGCCTCGCTAGGATTCTTTGCCTTCAAATAGACATTTTCTCTAGCTCCTATTCGACTCCACGACCTAATAGCAGGCACCAGTTTTGCTCAGTTCATCCTTCCCTCGTGGATATATACTTCTTTTGAGTTTTCTCTGTTTCTTGATCTAATTTACTCCTTCCAAGCTTGATTTCAAGATCAAAAGCAGCACCTAGGGACAGCCACCTGAAGTTGCAAAAGCACCAGCTAGAAGCAAGAGACATGAACACCAAGGTGATAATGGGTGTTGTGTCTATAGTTGCACTAAGTCTTCACTAACTACTGCAGTGTAGGTTTGCGTGTAAGCACTTGACCATGTAATACCCTTAGGCCAAACCCCATTGTAAATATAATTGTAATTGTACATATAGGATGATGAGCCAGGATACTTTGGGGCCAGAGTGCCTTTGTATGAATGTGTTTTGAGGCTAGAGTGCATGTATGGTTATTGGGCTGGTGAGCCAGAAGTTGAAAGGCCAACGAGCCTATTTTTGTAAAAATGCAATCACACTCAGTTTTAATGAAAATACATCATTGTTGCAAACCAACCATGTAAAGAGTATGGAGGGCTAAACTCCACTAGAATGGGAAAGGGGGGCTAAGAGTATGGGGAAAAGGGGCTAAGCAAGGGGACTTAAGCCCAAAGGAATATTTTATTAATATTCCCAAAAATGTATAAAGTATAAAGTATCAATATTTAAATATATCCTAAGTCCTTCTGTTGAAGAAACATATCACCATGTGAGGGAACCCATGTGTGGCCCATGTAGTTTCCAACCATGACAAGTATCAAATTGGGAACATTGTACTATACCTAGGGAGGTACCCAATGGGAATGGGGTTATGTATTATTAGTGGAGGTCATTCAATGTAAGGTGGAGACTAGGTCCACCATGGTATTAAATAAGAACTGTTATCGCACAATTTGTACTTGCCCAAAAGCCCAAGGCAAGTGGATACAGAATTGGTGTAACTGGGAATAACCTATCATTGTCACCTTAATAGGAGATCCCTTTCTATTTAGGAGTATGTCAAGACTACCCCAGGGGAGACGTCCCCGGTGACCTGGGGGGTTTGAGAAGGCTAAGGCAAGTAATCACAAGGAAATCCTTCCCCTCTCACAGATCACTCAAATCAAAGGTTTATTTTATGTCTTAAATGATGAAGCAAATGGAGAATATTGTGTACCTGCCCAGAACAAGACAACGAGAAAAACAAGGCACTTTCCAAGTACCAAATGATTGTTAATACTTCATAAGACAATAAACCTTCACAAAGTAAGCTAGCTTATATGAATTTGCAACAATGCAATAGTTTATAACAGCAATTAATATTTTATAACAGCCACAAGATTTATGCCTTGAAATTGCTTGAAAAAAAAAAATAACTTTGACTAGGCAAATTGATAATAAATTGTCACAAGCAAAGTTGGCAATGTTTAGCTAGCTTTTAATGTCACTTTTGCAAAGAATTTGCTGCAGTTAGATGGCTGTAGCAATCTTTTACAACAGCAGCAAATTCTAATGGTCAAAAGTGCAAGAAAACACCATACAAAGTTAGCACTTACCTAGTAGATTGACTAGTAATTATCACAATTGAGTTTTGAATGGTTTTAGTGCAAGTTATGTAGGTAAATGCATCAAACCAATGTATGTTTGTATGGCTGTAGCAATGTTTTTCTACAGCAGCAAGTTAGCTTGGGAGTTAGTCTAATTTAAGGTTAGAAAATGTTAGTAAAGGCTTCAAGGATAAGAGTATGAGTGTTTCTTTGATCAATCAACACTTGTAGATGGTAGTCTAGTGCCTTTCTAGGGTAAATGGAGTCACTAATGGCAGCAGCAAATCTTAGAGGAAAGATAGCAATGATAATGATATGTCAAAGGGATGGAGAGGATAAGGAAGGTGTCGGTATCCCAAGGCCTAAAAAAATCCACCTCCAAGAGATAATTGCTAGGAAGTAACAATGGTTAGGCCCTAGTGATTTCTCCTTTCTTTGAACAAATTGTAATAAAATATGCAACTAGGGATGGAAGTAGGGTTACTAGAGTGTTACAATGGTAGGGCTCTAGTATCTACTTCAAGTTAGGTGTCTTTCAAGAAATTTTAGCACATGGAAGATTATAGGGAAAAAGATAATAACATATGTCTTTCCCCTARGGTTTCAAGCAAGCAATTTCATAATCTTAGACATGAAASAAGTAAAATTAACCATAAGCATTCATTCACAATAAAGAAATGCAGATTTTCCACTTACTTCACCAAGAATAATCAAGCAAATCACCCTAGTTGAAGATCCTCCACATGAAAATAGCCAAAATACACCAATAAATGCCTCCTCCAAGAAGTGTGCACCACTAATTTCAGCCAAGAACCCATAAGGAAGGCCGAATTTCAGACCCACACTTAAGTGATGAGTGCATGATGAAAAAATACAAGAGTTTTATCTCTTATTTATACAATATCAATGACCTTTAATTGTCTTTTAGGTCATAAAAGGCCGACATGACCAGGAGGAGCGTGCAGTAGAAGAGAACGGATCTCAGGCGTCAGATCTGAGCCCGAAGACCAACCGTCATAGGATCCATAAGAAGGAGCACGATCTTTACGTGCAAGATGAAGCAAGCTTACAAAGTCCTGAAAGCAAGAGGACCGTCCATCTTCAAGAAGGACACGTGGCGAGTGACTAGAATTTCCCTGACTTACACATTGGAGGAGTCAACGGAGCATGGTGTGAAAACTCGCGATATGCGATATTCCGAAATGATCTGGGTCGTCGGATCGAGGATTGATCTGAACCCTTGGATCGAGGGTCATGGACAGTTGGATGCAGACTACACGTGGCGAGAGGTCATCTTTTCGCTAACTGGAAAGTCAAAGGAAGGAGGTGCTCTATCCTTTGAAATCGCGAAACGCAAAACCACGATTTAATCTGAGTCGTCGATCAAAGGGAGAGCGTGGACCGTTGATCTGGCTCCATTTCGGAGTTTCGGATACCGGGAGTTGGAGGAGTCAATGAGACTCACGACAAAAGTGCGAAATCACGAAGAGCTCGTTTGTTTGGCGAGTGGTCATAGCGCATGGTCACATCGTCGAGAGTTGGAGGGAGGAGCTAGTGCAACCAAGCTCTATTTCGACGATCGCGACATGGAGAGTCGAGACCCTTCATCACAAGAATGCCGAAATGCGAAATCACAAAATCAATTATGCTTAGCGTTCAGTCATAGCCATTCTGCTTAGCGTTCAGTCACAGCCAGTGGGCATATGAGATAAATGCGAGACCCTGCGGAATTAATCCAATGGTGTTGATTAATTGGGAATGTGATCAAAGGGCTATTGTTGCACTTCACAATTAATTGATCAGTTACAATTCAGTTAGCAGAACTAAATCATAGTTATTGGACGTTTGGCGATTCAGTTGCCGAGGCGTTTTCTTAGAGATTCAAGGTGTAACTGAATAGGGGGTATAGGATAAAATGGAAACGCAATGACTGTGAGAGGCTGGTTGTTCGAACTGGAAAAATGAGTTGAACTATAAGAAAGGTAAAATTACAGTATGCATAGTGTGAGATAAAACTCAGAGATGTTGAACAGACAAAAGTAAGAGCAAAATTGCAGAACAGTTTGAAGCAAAGCAGAACTGCAGAACAGATAGAAGCAGAGCAGAATTGCAGAATAGATAAAAGCAGAGAAGAATTGCAGAACAGATAGAAGCAGAGAAGAATTCCAGAACATAGAAGAAGGGGTAAGAAGTAAGACACATGTATTGTTTGTTATTCAGTCATTTATTCTTAATCAGGGAGGTAGGGTGGTGCAAGGGAGGATTGTAGTCCTCTGTTATTCGAGTTGGTGCTTGAATACTGAAAGTTGGAGCTTTCATCTAGTTGTGGCTAGAAAAACAGAGTGGTGCTTGGGAAAACACAGAGTTTTTTGTATACAAGTTGGTTCTTGTATAAGTGGAAGTAGGTGCTTCCATCCAGTTGGTGTTGGAACACTCAAGGAGTTGGTGCTTCCTTCTAGTGGGTGCTAGAGAAACCAGAGAGTTGGTGCTCTCAACAAGTTGGAGCTTGTAAAACAGAGGTAGAAGCCTCACTTTGAGTTGGTGCTCAAACATAGATGATGTACAGAACTTAAAAGACTGCCTATCATTCGAAGAAGAAGAGGTTTTCTCCCTTTATGGGTTTCCTCGTGAAAATTTGTCTATGTTTGTATCTTATGTGTGACTGACATTCATTACTCATGTTGTTCATATGTTGTATAATATTAATGGTCACTTGGAAAAGCTTAAAAATTGTTTGAATAGTCATATATTGTTTAAGCACAGTAACAACTGATTCACCCCCCTCTCAGTTGTCTTAGTATTTTCAACAATTGGTATCAGAGCCGGTTCCTTTATTTAAAGGTAGATCTATAAGCTTAAACATGACAAGTCATGAAGGGACTTCAGCCAATAAGCCTCCTCTCTTTGATGGAACAAACTTTGCCTTCTGGAAGATTAGAATGAGAACATACTTAATGGCCTTAGGTGTTGATGTTTGGGATGTAGTAGAGACTGGATACATAAAGCCTGTTGTGCTAGCTTCCAAGGATGATAAGTTAGAATTTAGCTTTAATGCTAAGGGAATGAATACTATCTTGAATGGACTTGCAGAAGTTGAGTTTGTAAAGGTGATGCATCTTCAAACTGCCAAAGAAATGTGGGATAAACTTATTAACAGTTATGAAGGAAATGAGAAAGTAAAAGATGCCAAACTTCAAACATATAGATTGAAATTTGAACAACTAAAGATGAATGAAGATGAAACAGTCAACAAGTATTTTTTAAGAGTTGAAGAGCTTGTGAATGCCATGAAGGGTCTTGGTGAGAAAATTGAAGAATCTTTTTTAGTTCAGAAGATTTTAAGATCTCTGCTTGATAAATTTAATCCAAAAGTCTCTGCAATAGAATAACTAAATGATCTTAAAACTCTGTCCATTGATCAACTCCTAGGAACTCTAACTGCATATGAAATGAGAATTAGCAAAGATAAATCCATTACTAGAGAAGCATCTTTTAAAGCAGACAAGAATATTGATTCAGAATTAGATGATATTGAGGCAAAATTTGTGAGAAGGTTAAAGAAAGGATCAGGAAAATATCAAGGCAAGCTCCCTTTCAAATTACATCATGACTTTATTAAAATATAAAGTACTCCTAACTTAAAACCTCCTGAGTACATGATATAACCATTATAAAATGTATTCTAATATGTAAAGAACATACAGTTCCGGCCAATCTCTTGTGTCTCTCAGTCGGTTTGTCTTGGCTTTCTTATTTCTTTTGTGCGCTCATATCAGAGGGAGACTTATACCCTCATTAAGTTTTACAGGTCAACTGGCCTATACGTTAAGTTGAGGAAGAATGTTAGACAGGGAGACGTATTTGTTGAGATTCCTAACTAATACGGGCATGCCAATGCCTTTCAGAAGAGTGGCAAGAGAAAAAACCATTTTAAACTTGATAAGATTATTAATGGAAAGAATAATTAATTTACCGTCGATCTGTGTGTAATTGAAGGAGCCTGGGCATCTAATGTTTTCTACAATGCTTATAAAGAAGAACCCTATGAATAGGTATATTTCCCAAAACCCCGGAAAGCAGGAAATACAGAGAACCAGCACAAATGCTCAATCGCCCCAGATTTGTATTATGATGGGAACAACACTCGATTTGAGGAATTGCTACAAAACCTCTGCTTCACCTCGCCATAATTGACTCCTTATGACTTCAAAGCCAATCCCACATTTAACTCCAGAAACTTTCATGCTATACTTGCAGGAATTAATCCATACTCTGGAGTTAGTTATAACATTTTCAGACCCTGAATAGAGTGGACTAATGTTAGATACAGAAGTCCTCCTTGATGACAGACTGCTAACTCAATTCCTTGCAAAGTATATAAATTTCAAGCTGCAGAATCCTAACACTAGGATCTTTGTAATGCCAATACAACTGTTCCATAAATCAGGAATTGCTATGGCCTCAAAATCCTCAAAATTGATCTCAGGGATATATCTTTTCTCTGCCTTTGCTTCATCTTGCCATAACTGACTCCTTGTGACTTCAAAGCCTGAATCACACATTTAACTCCAGAAACTTTCATGCTCTTCTTGCAGGAATTAATACATACTCTGGAGTTAGTTGTAACATTTTCAGACCCTGAATATAGAGTGGGCAAATGTGAGATACAGCAGTCCTCCTTAATGACAGACTGCTAACTCAATTCCTTGCAAAGTATAGAAATTTCAAGCTGCAGAATCCTAACACTAGGATCTTTGTAATGCCAGTACAACTGTTCCATAAATCAGGAATTGCTATGGCCTCTAGGGATATATCTCTGCTCTGCTGATATGAGCAGCTTTTGTAATCTATGTAAATTTTACTCTTATGATAGAATGATACCCACCTTTTACTGATCAAAAAAAAATCCTCAAGATCCATAGAAAGTTAGAATGTGGATGTGTATGCAGTCAGTCAACCTTTAAATTTATGATTGTAAATCTAAATAAGGAAAATAAAGGCTAGTTGATTCAAAGAAAGATAAATAAAGGAGAAAGCTCCCTAATTTCACGGCCAGATGATAAGAATGGGTGTTGAAGTTACTCGGGCAGCCCAGAGGGAGATAATATTGACCCGAGGGTTAGCATTTATCATTATTAACAGTATTATTTAAAAAAGAAAACAATGAAATAAATAAGGAAAAACCTGGGTGGCAGCCTAGACTTCTAAAAATAAATTCCAGACATACAGTGACTAGAAGGAGATTTCTCATATAAAAATGGCAACAATATTTCTTCACAAGCATAAAGTGTTAGGGTTTGCTTTGAAGTGTAAGTCAGATTGGTTACTGGATTGTTTTAAATTTAAAAAATAATCAGAGGGTCTAAGGGGTAGCAACCTCCACTATGGGCTAGTGACTTGGCAGGTAGGCCTCCAGAAGACAGTTGCCCTCCTTTCCACTGATCAGAGACATAATTTAGAGGGCTTTTAAGCCTTATTAAGTTTAGTTGATTGTAAATTCTAAGTCACCCCAGGTACGAGGGTTCTTGCATCAAATTTATCACTCTTTTATGATTGCTTAGTCAAGGTTTCGTGAGCCAGAAAAAAGGACAGCCTCGTATCCTCATCATAAAATATAATTTATAGCAAAACTAATGGCTGTTAAGATACTTTGTACTGCTATTATCAGTATAGCTAACCTCATACTCAATTTTTAATTGAATTGGGAGCAATATTAATGCATATTCATGGTTGGTAAGTGCATGTACGAATGCTTAGCATAAGTCATAAACCCTAGAGGCCAATCTAGGGGAAATGGCTGGGTGCTTTTGTGAATAGAAGCATTAACAGAAGAGGACATACCGCACATAAGAGGTATAAGGCTTGGGACGCTTGTGTTGGTCGCATAAGCTTTCCTTAAGTGGTGTGTCGGGCCCATATATTGGCTGTACCTGCCTTATGACAATGATTTGGTAGATGAACTTATTACATGTGTGTTGTTTTTCACCCAAGAGTTAGTGGTGCTGAATTGACCATTCACCACCAGGGTCCCCCTGCATGATCCATCTACGGTATTGTAGAACCTACACATGTTTCCCATTAACCGGGACAGTTATTTGTATCTAGGGTTATAAGGAATTCTTTATAGATTATAAGGAGCTTGGCCACAAAGGAATAATCCAGCTAACAGAAGAGATGGCATTATGTTTGTAAGCAGTAGGTGCTAGTTGCTGCAAGTTGAGCCAAGCTCCAGCTACACCCATCTACTTGAGTGGCAATTTCAAGGGAGCAAACTAAAGTCGTCGTGTGCCAGCAAAGATGGCGGGTTGTGGAGGCTTAAATTTTCAAGTTGGTCATTTCCCTTAAGGGAATGTCAGCAATCATCAAATGCCACAAACAATAGTCGGTGAGCTATGCTCCTCCTTTGGAAGGTTTAAGTTGACAATCTCTCCTGTCCCTAATGGTGCAGGCTTACTGAACTGAGCACAGAAGGCTTAGCCATTGCATTCTCATTAGACTTAAACAGGATCATGCCGATCTTTGCATTCACATTGAATGTTTACTTGTTGTCTGGTTGTCCTTGTTTTGTCTTGTTCAGGCACAGGTGCAGGTGGAGGGCTCTCACAGGAAATCCTTAAGAATTCTTGAAGTCCTTACTCATGTAAGTAGATAAGATAAGATAAGATAATTCTATTGATGTCCAACAAATGACCACAGAAGTAGGTCAATGGGACTAAAGATACGTCGAGTGTGAATACAATGTGGGAATGCAAAAGCAGCTCCTTGGAAATGCTGAAAGCAAGAGAAAGAAAGCGGAAAAAAAAGGATCGTAGCAGCATAATGCAATCTAATATTTTAAATAGAGTCTTTAGTTGCAGAATTCATCAAGGACCATGACAGCATAGCCTATGCACACAAAAGCACGGCTTTATTCCAAAAGAATCAAAATGGCAGATTGAAGAGCAAAAGAGAGCTTCTACAATTTCAAGAGAATACAACTGTTCAAGGTTTCACACTTCAGATGAAACAAAGAGGGTTTAAACATCTAGGGAAGACCGGATTCCAATAGGGAGGCCAAAAACCCCAGAACGGGGTTCCACTGGCATCCACTACATGATCGCAAGACACCACCTTGTGTATTGTCTGAACCCATACACATAACATGCCCTCTGCTTCATCTGATTAGTAGTGAACGAATGAAACATCTCCCTGCTTACCTAATATCCTCTTCTGCTCCAGCCTCCTGGTATATAAACTTGCATCACCCTAGATAAAATCCTTCTTATGGCTTGGCATATGGATAAGGATCCCTGGAACCTAGCATACATGCACATTAGAAAGCCTTTTTTGGACGATACAAAGGATAGCAGATAAAGAAAACATTAATGAGAGGGAACAGATAGCTCAAATAAGCACCAGTAGACTTGAAATGAGTTAAATCGTGTGCACCAGTTCAACTGCAGAATATAGTAGACTGGATCCTAGGATACAATCCACTAACACAGCAGCTTGATACCAATTAGTTAGCCTGGAAGCCTTTTCTCCTCCAATGAATGAAAGCGAGGATGAGCAATGAATCTCTTTCTTAAGGAAACTTGCTTCATGTATAGTTATTATTTTCTAAACCTGAAAAGATTATGAAAAAAAGATTGAGCGGCTCCTTCTCAAACCACAACTTTCTTGAGTATATTTCTTCCTGCATATACCATGCCGTAATCTGAAATCACAACTTTCTTGAGTATAATTTTTCACGTATAGACCATGCCCTTTACTCTTTTTACATGCTTATCTCTAGTTTCAATTCCAAGCTCAATCTTCCTACATACCTCTGCTGGTAATCCATCTTTTCCTGCTTTCCTAAGAGCATCAGTAACAAGCTTATATGTATAAGATCTTGGAACAGACTCTTCAACAACCATTTCTATCAATAACTTACTAGCTTCTTCCAGCCGTCCTCCTTCACATAATGCATGAACAATTGGTGTATAAGAACTGCAGGTGGGAGTGATGCTATTCTTCTTCATCTTATTCAGCATCTCCACAGCCTTATCTACTTCATTCACAGTGCTATAATACCTGATGAAGGAATTAAAAGTAACCTTGTTAGGAGCACAACCATCCCGAGGCATCTGTTGGAAGATCTCAAGGGCCCTATCAATCTTGCAATTCTTACAAAGGCCATCAATCAAGCAATTATAAGTAACAACGTCCAGCACAAAACCATCGTAACGCATCTCTTTAAACAGCCGATTCGCTTCCTGTAATCTTTTACAAACTGCCTTCCGACACTTTGTATGCATACTGTGTTTGCAGTAACAGGTGATCAGAATCGTATAGGTGAAAACATCTGGAGGACATCTAGAGCCCGGCATTTTCATCTGATAAAACAGAAACCTCGCCTTGCTGAAATTCCCCACCCTACAAAGAGCATTGATAATGGTATTGTAGGTGATCGAATCTGGTTTGCAATAGAACTGTTTCATTCGATAAAAACAAGCCAATGCCTCCTTCACTAGACCTTCTTCACCCAGGACTTTTATGACAGAGGTCACAGTTTTTGTTGTGACGAGACCATTTTCTTTTCTTGCCATTTCATGGAGAAACCTCCATAACGTTTTCAATAGGTTTGCCCGCGCCAGAGTCCATGCCATCTCCTGGCAAGTAAGCTGAACATGCGCAAACCCATCTTGCTTTCCAGCCCATGAATAGAATCTCAATGCTCTATCCACACCCTGTTTAACTAACAGAGGATTTCTAAGACTACCGGGTCCTCGTATAGATTGATCTTGCTGGGCTTCTTTCCAAAGGCATCTCTCTACAATTGGGAACCTTTGTCTAGAAGCCTTCTGTATACCCTCTTTGAGAAACTTTCTTTGAATGGTTCTGAGTACTTCGCAAATAATATCAATGGTCAATGTTTTGAGGCCAAGCCCATCAAGACCCACTTCTATATCCTCCGTCTGAATAATAATTTCCACGATTTTGGCAACAATGCATGAGAAAATAACGCATTCTGAAATGGGTCCGTGTGAACATAATGGGGTAACATTTAGGGCTGCTGGATTTTCCAATTCTTGGCAATTGGATATAGAAAATGTATGAAATGCAAAGTGAAACAGTTGCGTTTCTGTGAGCAAATTAGAAGTGGGTGTGTTTAAATATTTGGATCGTTGAAGAAGCGAACGATTCAATTTGAAGGAATACAGAGGCCGAACGCATGTTCTCAAAATCAAATGCCAGAACATCGTAACGATTTACCTCGCCTTCAGACTTTGCTCCTGCTATCACGCATCATTTTCTGCGGAGACATTGTAGAAGCTGGTGAAGCCTTCTAACATCATCTGCCCTTTTGAATGGAAGGTCCGTTCAAAACCTTTAGCGCGTAAGATGAACGCACAGAAATCCATTGTTGTAGCGATGAAAAGTACTACAGAAATCACCTCGAGGTATGAACGAGACACAAGGAGTTGCAGATATGATGAAGCGATGGGCAAAATATACCTATCGCGCTTAGAAAAAATGAAATTCTGCCTATTAGCATACGCCTGGAATTGATTAAGAGAGAACCCAAGGTAGTCGGGGTTGTTAAAGTGCCCATTATGTTATCAAACATATGGCATTTTTTATTTAACTTAAATTACATGTTCGTCTTCACTTTTCTCTCGTCC
>ML795052.1:173681-191051 GCA_009831015.1 Picea engelmannii | reverse complement strand
CTTCTCAGCCTTGCTACTGAGACTTCACATCCAACCTGCACTCAACTGCACGGTTCGAACAACCAAGCCGACTCAAGGCAAAAGAGAACAAAAGTTCAACTACTTAGCCTCCTCGACGCACTCTATGTGGAGGTATTCGACTGCACTCGATGCAGGAATCTCCTGGCCTAAGCAGAGAAACAATTGAAACTCATTCCTTCATTCTCTCAGGTTTCGAACCTGATATGCAATCACATAAGCAGCATATAATAGATAAGCATAAAAGGAAGCAAACATACAAAGGCACAATATCAACAACACACAGAGATCAAACACATCCATGGGATTGAATCAGGGCTTTTCCTATTAATTCAATATCTGTACATGGAGGTTTCTTCACAAGCTCTCTGCGCTGCTCTCCCTGTTGCTCCTATATGAATGAAAAAATGTTACAATGATACAAGGGAGGGTGTCTATACTCCGTTTTCCCTCTCGAAAGGTGACTGTCTAATCTACAATAAATTTCTATCTAACAGCCTTAATAGTCTTAAATGCCTTCCTATCTATAACATAATACAAGTGCGCTCGGCTTTGAATGCCCTTAGTTAAATGGCGGCGCAACAATTACCAAAGTAGAATTCAAAATTTGGGGTTCGCTGGCTTGTCCAGCTGTATGTTCTCTTCCCACGCTTTGGCTTGCTTGATAGGTGAGCGATGCTCCTGCATCAGAGAGTGATTGGTGAGATTCTTACCTTGTTTTGTAATGTTGTGGGGCTCTCTATTAACTCTCAAAAATCTATTTTTCATTACCATGGTTTGAGCTCTAAGGAACTTGATTCTTTTAAGTATTTATTTCCTTACCAGTTCTGTGAGTTGGAAGTTAATTTTTGGTACCTAGGTTTTTATCTTAAGCCAGACAATTATCGTAAGAAGGATTGGAGATGGCTCTAGAGAAAATTTGATAAGCACATAGGGAACTGGTGATACAGGTGGCTCTCTTTGGGGGGGAGATGTGTCCTTGTCAAATCAGTGTTGGAAATCCTACATGTTTATTGGTTATCGTTGTCTTGTATTCCTAAATCGGTTTTAAATTTGATTAGAAGGAAAAAATTTAGCTTCTTATGGACCGAGAGTCAGGCAAAGGAGGGTGTCCATCTATGTCACTGGGAGCCGATTGCTCATCCTAAGATTTATGGAGGTTGGGGATTGAAGAGTATGGATATGTTTGGACGGGCACTGGTTGTGAAAAGTTGATGGATATGCTTGACAAAAGATGGATTATGGAGCAAGGTAGTAAAAGATAAGTATATTCATAATTTTTTTGTTCAAGCATGGTTCAAGGGGTACTCTTCGAAAGCTTCCTGAGTATCAAATTCTTGGCGTTGTCTTTTAAATTATGTCCTCATTATATCAGATTGGCTTGCTTGGAAGCCTGGGGATGGTACTTCTATCATAATTGTTGAGGATCCCATTGTTGGGATTTTTTCTTGTTCGAAGTTGTTAGATGGTCCTCTCTCTAGTTTATGGGTTAGAAGTATCCATTGTATTTTTTAGGTGGTGTCTCCTCCAAGGCCAGGATTGGTGATGTCACATTGGATGAGGGTCGCGGATTTGGGTCTTGATGGCATTTTAGCAAGTGAATGGGATGATTACATCAGAACTCTCATTCAGTTCATTGTTTATCTTACAAATAGTTTGGATGTGTTATGTTGGTCTTGGAACGTGAGTTCGAGGGAGGTTACTGCCAAGGAAGCCTATGTGGATTTATCTTTTCAGTCTTGGAGGTGTTCACTGAAGTGGTGGCATAGGGCTCTTTGGGATTAGAACATCCCAATCAAAATTAAATTGTTATGTTGGCTCCTTTTGGAAAGTAAGGTGTTAACTTGGGACAATTTGTTGAAGTTGGGAGGCATGGGTCTTGGTATATGTATGCTTTGTCTTCAGACAGGCGAATCTGTCTACCATTTAATGGTATAGTTCCTATTTGTTTAGATGGTTTGGAAAGAGGTGTTATCACACCTTAAATTGAGGTTTTATTGGAATTTGTAGCAGTTGGATAGTTGTTTCAGAGTTTGGATGCATCGTTTTCCTCAATTTAAAGTATTGTCGTGTTTTATTTGCTCGCAGTTGTCGTTACAGAGGAACGTAGTGATTTTTTAGGGAGTGAAGTTTTTTGTTAGAGTTGTATGTTTTCGGGTGTTGCCTTTGCTTGAATACTTCTAGGTTATTAAGGGCTCTAAAGCAAGACAAATCAATCCTCCTAGTTTTTTTATGGATATCCCCACTAGATGCTTTGATGGAGCGTCACAACGCTGGAATTCGAAGTGTAGAGTTGGTGGGGTGATTAAATTAAATGGGTCAATCAACTACCATTGGAGGTTCAATTGTGATGTTAGCACGAATACTCACGGAGAATTGTTGGGAGTATGGGCTCTTCTATTGATGGTGATCAGATTAAATATTTATCATTTGCGGGTCATGGGAGATTCAAAGACTATTATAGAATGGTTGAATCATCGAAGTGAGATTAAGGTGACAGGTTTGCTCTGTTGGAAGAAACACATTTGTCATCTAATTTCAGAATTTTCATATATCGAGCTCAACCATATCTATAGAGAATTTAATCAGGAAGCGGATATGTTTTCAAAGCAGGCGCTAGATCTTATGAAAGGAAAAATTTTCATAGTCAAATTGTGGACGGTGCCTTGGGTCTTGAAAGGCACTTAGACATTTTCTATTTTTTCTTATTTCTTTTTTATTGTTGTTTTGGTGAGTAGTTGTTGTTTATGTTTTTGGTGTTGGAAGGTTGTTAGATTTTTGGGGATTTTCTTGAAAGATGGGAGTCTAGTTTTGGGAAGTTGCTAGACTCATCTTGTTTTTATGTACTGAAGGACACTTTTTATATTATTCTAATATAAAGGACTTTTTTCATGGTGAAAAAAAAAGTGTATGGCAAAGGCGTATGCCTTCCTCCGAGAAAGTAAGACTACAATCTCTTTAAATATGAGAGTTCTAAATATTTTTGGAGACTTCTTTATCATCATCTAATTCATAATTAGTAATAAATATCTAAATGATAACAAATTCGCCACATTCATATTAAGAATTAAGGAAGAACTCTACAAGTTCAAGGAAATCCAATTTCTTCACATCTTGAGGACCTTTAACAAGGAAACCGAAACCAAACACTAATGGTGCCTCCTAGTTAAAAGAAAAGAAGTTAAAACAAAATAGGGTGGTGAACGTTTATGTTATCCCTTAGATTTATATTCAACAATCTCCATGCATAACAATCAATTTCACAATGCGGACACATCTAATCAAGAGTTATGGCTTCAAAGGGGGGAGGGACATGACAATCAATCGAGCCCTGCCTCCACACATGTTTGATTTATTGGCATTCAGATGTTTTAAAGTTATGGAAATGTATCTTGTCGATGCAATGGAGATTGTGTGTAGCATTCCAAGGCTAGGCATAAAAGTTAGTCAACAACCTCTTGGTGATTTTGGAAATATGGATGGTAATGGTTAGCACCCCAGTTGTCAAAGAGATGTTCAAGAACTACGCAAGGTTCTCAGATGACATGAGGATATTACAAATGGGAACAAAACTTTCATTTTTTCTATCACTTCCAAAGTTCATGGCTTGGAACACCAACATGTTTCTCAAAATGAAATTATAATAGACAATTTAATACAGCAAAAGAGACAAACTTAGGCATTAGAGGAAGAATGTGTTACACTTCGATCCATGGTCAGTAATATGAATGAAGGCTCTTTATTTGTAACTCCCAATCTGAATTTTATGTGGGTTTGGTTCCTATGGAATTCAAAGAAGAGGAAATGGTGCATCAACTAATGGAGGAAATGGACTTGGTCAAGCAGGCATCTCAACCTTCCAACCAAGCCCATGAAGAAAGCATGTGTTTTATTAAGTTTGTAGTTGTTAATGTTATGTAAATTCGATTTATATTTAGGTGTCTTTTATAGAGTTTACTCTAGTGATCCTTTGAACAATTTTGTAAGAAAAGCCATAGAACTTCATAGCTTAGAATTCATAGGCAAGTTAGAACAAATGTTTCTTGGACTAAGATTGGCTCTTAATTTATATTATCTTCTTGACTAGTTAGGCCACATCTTCTTGTAATACAAAGTATGCATGTTTTGTTTTTTTTTTTAAATGTTGATATTGCCTATAAAGTATGTATTAATGGTAAGTTCAATTAAATGGAAAAAGGGATGATGGTGGATGTTCTTTTGTGAGTGATGGATTGCCACCAACAATAAATATCATCTTCATTGTTGGGAACCTAGACTTATGTCAGAGATTTCAGAAGTTCGACGAGAGATCATAAAGTGTATTATTGGTCTAGGAGCGACATACCTAGTTGTAACTATGAAATGTTATTCCTCTAGCGTTTGAAGCCAAAAAGAATATGGTAAGCATTCATTTTATTTCTCAAAAAGTTCAAAAAATATGGTAAGCATTCATGTTGTGGCATCTGTTGATGAAAATGAATGGCTATCCTAATACCAACATTTTTTAATCTTGTTGGGATAAGGAAAGATAGTCTGGATTGTTACCTTTTGTTGATAGCATTTTTGCAAAAATATCAATTAATCTTCAAGAAATATGTTATTGAGATCAATGTTGTCTTTTATGTTGTGTTATGATTAATATATGTGTGTGTCTGTGTGTGTGACAAAAAATTATAATAGATTTGATGAACAGTTATAAAAACAGAAAAATATGAAATAAGATCACACATATAGTCCAAAATGAGACTCCAAAATCATCAATTGAATTTATGCATTCAGTTCTAGAATACATCCATAAACATTCTTTCATACCCAAAATGGGTAAGGACAAAAAAAAATACTTAGAAGTCAAAAGTTACATCATCACAGAGATTATTGGTGTCTTTTAAGTAAAACCAAGACTAAAAAATAATCGGATCAATAAGCCATAGTTTGGCATTATCTTGACTCTGCACAAAATTCATAATTAGTATTGAAAATCAATTCAAAAATCCAATAAGAATTTACAGACTATCAGAAAAAAAGACGATCAACCTTATAAAGCATGTTAATAATCAATGCTTCTTGGTCCTCCTTATTGCCACCTTCAGTGAGACCCTGCTAGCAACAAGAAGTCATTGACCTTTAAGTATTTCATAAATGAATGAAGTAGTAATGTAATCTCACTCTAGAGCAAGAGCAAACCTTATCCGAGTTTTTGCCTCTATCATCTCTCTTTGCTTGTGCCTTCAATTCTTCTTTTATTTTCCATAAATAGTTTTTAGTGGTTTCAACTACTTTTAGTTAACTTGTTTAAATAACTTTTAGTTAAATAGGGACAATTCATAATAAAATATTAAGAAATAATGATAAGGGTATAATAAATATTAATAATAGGTGGGGAACCCTAACAACTCTTTGTTTAATTTTCAAAATACTCCCTTGTCAACTCTTTGTTTAATTTTCAAAATACTCCTTTGTTTCTCCATCAGTAAATATGTATCCATCAAAACATCATTATAAACATACATCCCAATCAACCCATATGAAATATTTCGAAACACACTTGTGACTCCCAAATACCAAATAGATATGCATATATCTGCTCAAAATTAAATAAGTTAACAAGCTGTCAAAATTATATTGTTGGCCAAAATAAATAAAATATGTATGTTGTGTAAAAAATTGTTGTCCAAAATATGACTTAAATTTGTCCAAATAGTGAAGCTAAAGTAAATAACATCAAAAATAAAAAATCATATTTTTTGTGTGAGGCAGTTTGCCTTTGTCCACTTTCCTTTGACTTTGTTACCTTGGGCATCTGCAAATTTTCCTTAATAGGCATTTTACCTTTAATTGTTGATGCTTTTGGGTGCACATCTTCAAAAGGGGTGTGTCCATCCTCATGTTCAGGGTGTTGTGAATGTGGATCGATGGGGTGTGAGGATGTTTGAGATTGGTTGGAGTCAATAGAATGGGTAGGCAACTTGCCTTTACTAGGCTCTGGTTCGTGGGCTTTAAAAGTTTTAGGCATTGCATGTGAAGCAATAGAAACAATAGGTTGATCAGATTGCTTAAGAGGAAGTGGTGGTGGCAATGGTAAAGAAATTGTTGGCCATCATTCAACACGAGGGGAAGGAGGATGTGCAATATCATTCCAACCATCATTGACTGAGACCTTAGGTGGTAAAGACACATGTGGCTCAGCTGGTATACTAGAGATGCTAGGATGGGAGCGCAAAGGTGGTTGTCCATATGGAGGAGGAGGTCGAAAAGCTCTTTTCCCAACTGAGTTTAAGAAACCAATCTACAAGAGTTGATTAAACTCTTCAGAATCAACATCAAAATGAATGGAAAATCGAAGTCTTTTATTTCCCCCTTGCCAAAAATCATTTGTCCTTCTTCCTCTACCTTTGTTTCCTCAGTCATGGCTGCATATACTGAAAAATCTCAACTATAAAGTAGAAGGCTAAGTTAGAGTATGCATGCAATGGCAAGTGGAACATCAAACACCATTTGCATTAACATAGTTTTAGAAATAGCTTTGAATCGATCAACAAACAAGCATGCAAGCAACCATGTATAAAAGGGAAATGATAACTTTCAGGACAAACTTTCATCTATGCTTTGAAATACTTCATCACCTCATACAACTCGTCATTATTTAAGAACATGGGAATTCCAATGTAATTTGGGAATATGACAGGCTTCGTAATGTATGGGAAGTGAAATAAATGACAAGGAGAGTGGTGTCACATGTTCAAAACAATAACACACCCATCATCAACCATGTTCTAAAATCCAAATGTCTGTCAATAATCATCTCATGCATGTCATGTCAAACAATTTTCCATCACCTCTAACATATCCATTGTCCAAAAGAACTACTTATGTATCAGGGGGAAGAAATATGGATTAAAATGAAAATGAAATTTGGGATCTAGGAATAGTTCATTTAAAACGAGAGTATGAGGGAATTGGCCCTGAACAATCAACCTTAACTTTATCAAACATAGTTGACAAACCAATCACCTTGGAATATATCTTTTCAAATTGTGCCCTTGGTCATAATTTTTATTGATCAAAATATACCTCTATTGTCAAATATACATATCAAATTGATAGAGAAAACCTTCCTTATTTCATACAACAGGGGGGAAAAGATGAAATCTTAAAATGATATATGTACTTGGGACTTAAGGAATTATGAATGGAAAATGAAATTATGAGGGAATTGGTCATGTATGCAAAAATAAAAAAATGCTTCAATTTCCAAAATAATCTGTGTTATATTTCCTTTTATTTCAAATATTCATGCCCAGGATTAGTAATCAAAATTTCCAACTAATAAATTTGTGTATACAGGTAGTCCAACCTCTGTGTGAAATCTTCAATAATCATCAATTTATCATACAACAAGGGTTATACCATTTATTGCGTCTATAAAACTAATACCACTATCTCAAAAACTTTATGGCATAATTGTCTATTTTCTTTTTTATTATTTCCAGATCAGCCAAAAAAAACATAAAAGATTGAACCCTTATTTCTCAATCAAATATGGTGAGGATATCCTAAAATATTGCATGCACAGGTCAAATGCCATTATCAAAACCCAAGAGAGCTCAAAACTGGGTCACATATCACCCTTTAGACTTTCTCGATAATATATCAATCTTAGCCATGAGAATAACAACTTTTTTGTGTAAGGAAACGAGATATTGGCCAGAGAAAAAAGTAAAATTCCCAATAGCTTGTTAATTAATTGAGTTGGTTGTCATTGATGTCAACCCTTGAAGAAAGTCTGATAGCAAATTCCGGTAGCACAAAGGTTTGGGTAATGGACCCAAGTTTGTTTGATGGATAATGGTATGAGTTTTGATATATTTCCAGGCAAGACTATTCTAGATGGATAGTACATGTCATGTCATTTTCAGTGGCATGTGGAACGTCACATAACTCCTCACGGTTAGAGAGCCCTCATGAGTCATCTAGAAGCCCCAAAAGGTCAAAGTAGTCAAAGTGGTTGCAAAGATGAAATTATTTAAATAATAAAGTGAAGTGATGAGTGTACTATAAGTCAAAGTGAATACAAAATAAATTATTAAATAATAAAGTTAATGGAGAAATTACTAAGTGGACAAGTGGTTAGAAGTGGGTTAGCCCTAAAATAAGGAAACCGGGTTAAGATGGTTAGAAGGTAATTTAAATAATAAAGTGAAGTGATGAGTGTACTATAAGTCAAAGTGGATACAAAAGAAATTATTTAAATAATAAAGTTAATGGAGAAATTACTAAGTGGACAAGTGGTTAGAAGTGGGTTAGCCCTAAAATAAGGAAAGTGGGTTAAGATGGTTAGAAGGTAACCCCTTGAGTAAGCTACGTAAAAGTATAAATAAGAGGCAAGACTCTCTCATTTTAATCACACTTGAGCATATTGAATATCTACAATTGACTGAGGTAACCAAAGGATATCTAAGCCGAATTTCAGAGGGAATGTGAAGTAAAGAAGGCCAAAATTCAAGGGAGGATAAATTATTTTGATGATGCTTTCTAAGATCCATACAACAAATATTCTGTGTGGGGCACGCTCTACAAGTTCACTCTCTAGAATAAACCATGATTTAACAAGGTATGTGATCATATACACCAAGTCTATTGCAGAGTTACAAATCATATTTGGATGATGAAATTGATGAGGGATTTTGGTTGAGGTACATGTTTGGTGCATGGTTGATACATTCAATGATGGTACAAGTTGGTGCATGGTTGATGCACTTGTTTATGGTATAGGTTGATGTATGGTACATGTTATTGGTACAAGTTGTTACAGGTTGATTGGTACAGGTTTACAGAAGTATATCTCATAGTGATAGTGTGACAATGGTTCCATCATTCTACTTCTACGCCAGGGCGGTTGGACGGGGCAAGGACATGTGGTTGTAGCCACCTTCCGGTTATAGCCGAAGAACATACGGAGTTGTAGCCTCCTTCTGGTTGTAGCCAGAGAATCGGGGAGTTGGAGTTTCCCTAAAGTTGTAGCCTGAAAAACTAGGGGGTTGTAGCCTCATTCCAGTTGCAGCTGGAAAACAAAGGAAGTTGGTGCTTCCAATGAATGTAATTCTTAAAGACATATAAGAAAAAACATTATGTGGTTTTCTCCCGCTTTGGGTTTCCACGTAAAAACATTGGTGTACTGTGTATGTGTATGATTGCTCATTTGTTCATCGTTTATTTACTCTGCAATTATTGGATGATAATGCTACATTGATATAACACTTGCATTATATGGTTAAAAAAGATTAAATTTCTCTATTACTGATTCACCCCCCCTCTCAGTAATCCAACAATTGGTATCAGAGCGAGGTTCCTTCAGAAATCGGTTTAACCACTGAAAGGTAGATCATGGAGAACAACAACATGTATAAAAATGGAATACCACTGTTTGATGGACAGAAGTATGCATTTTGGAGCAGAAGGATGAAAACATATATACAAACACAGGGATTTGAAATTTGGCAATCAGTTGTAGATGGATACAAAGAACCAACAATTTCGTCGACAAATGAAAGAGCAATAAAATTCGGGCAAAATAATTCCAAAGCCACCAATGCACTTCTGAATGGTCTTTGTGAAACGGTATACACCAAAGTTATACATTGTAATTCTGCTAAAGAGATTTGGGACAAGCTTCAAAATATTTATGAAGGAGATTCAAAAGTCAAAGTAGCGAAGTTTCAAACTTACAGAGGTTAGTTCGAACAACTAAAGATGAAGGAATATGAGAATATTGCAGCCTACTTCTTATGAGTCGATGAAACAGTAAATGCAATCATAGGATTGGGAGAAGAAGTTAAAGAATTTGTTATTGTTCAAAAGGTACTAAGATATCTTCCTATGAGATTTGATCCTAAGATATCAACACTAGAAGAAAGAGTAGATCTAGACTCAATAAGCATGGATGAACTACATGGAATCTTCACAGCATATGAAATGAGAACTAAACAGGAAAATCCATATATAAAAGAAACAACTTTCAAAGCATCCAAAAGGTCAAAGCAAAAGGGAAAACAAAAATAAAAAGCACATAGCGGTAGTAGTGACATCTCAGAAGATGATGAAGAAATTGCCAACTTTATTAGAAGATTGAACAAGGGAACCAACAGTAGATATAAAGGTAAGTTTTCATCGATTTGTTTTAATTGTGATGGTATTGGTCATTTTGCTAACAAATGTCCTCATAAGAAAAATAAGAGGAATGATGAAAATTACTCAAATAGCAAACAAACATATAAAGGCAAAAAAACCACAAAGAAAGCTTTCAAGAAAAGCTTATGCACCAAAGAAGACATATCATCATCAAATGAAGATGAAGTCGGTGACAGTGAGACAAAAAATGTTTTATTCATGGCAGTAGAAGATTCTGATAAATAAGACACCGAAGAAGAATATGAAGAGGCAGAAGTTGACTACCGAGAATAATTGTTGTGTATCATAGAAGTTATAAGAAGAGAAAAGAAGAAAAACAAGAAGCTACAAACAGAACTAGACAATAAATAAGGCACTTGGGAACTAGAACAAATGATCGCAAATTTGAAGGTTCAAATAGAAGAAGATAAAAGAATTGAAAAAACACTCAAAGAACAACTAGAAGAAAGAGACAGGATCATTGGAAATTTGGAAGCAGAGATTGTCACATTAAGAAAGGATCTTCAAAAGAAAAATATGTAGAACAACTCAAAAGTTTTGGATGACATTATCAGTGGTAAAAAACCTCATCATGACAAGTCCGGACTTGGATACAATCAAACAGAAAAGGGATCAAACTCCAAAACAACAAAACAAGAAACATGTCCAAAAGGCTATGCAGAAACAATCAAAGAGGATAGGAAGACCTGCAAGGAAGTTTACAGGGACACTCCTCCACCGAGAAGATTCAAATTTCAAAATCAACGATCGACAAAAACAAATAGGCGTCATGAAGAAGAAGGATTCATAAGAGTAACTCCTTTAAGAAGATCTTCAACTCCCAGGTATCAAACTATATTTTTTTATTTATGTTATGCATCTAATAATTTTGGACATAAAGTTGTAAATTGCAGAGCTAACAGCAGGAACATAAACAACTTTGAAAGTCATACACAAAAGGGTTATCCAAGAAGGCCTAGTGAAACACAGAGAAGAAGTTACAACATGTTTGAATCATTGAGCACTGAAGTTGAATGCTACAAGTGTAACAACTTTGGACACATGGCCAAAGATTGCAGAATGACAGTCCCTCCTAGAGAACCACAACAAAACAACAACAGTCACAGACATGAACCTCAGAAGAGGACATGGATAAGAAAGCAAAATCAGTATAGCAATGAAGAATGCACACTCACTCTACAAGCTAAGCAGAATAAACATGGTTGGTATGTCGACAATGGTTGTTCAAAACACATGACATGTGATAAAGACGAGTTTCTTACATTAAGAAAGGAAAGAGATGGATCAGTCTTCTTCGGAAATGATGATTCAACTAAAATCATTGGAAAAGACATAGTCAAAATTGGAAACAAGAATACCAAGGCAAAAAATGTTCTACTAGTAGAACATATGAAACAAAATCTTCTAAGTGTAAGTCAAATGTGTGACCAAGGTCATAAAATTACTTTCAATTCACAAAAGTGAGAGATAAGAAAAGAAGGTTCAGGAAAATTGATTGTGACAGTTGCAAGAACTTCAAGCAACATATATGTACTAAGTGAAATTGGAAATGAAAAGTGTTGTCTAGGAAAGGAAGATGAAAGTTGGCTATGGCACAGAAGAATGGCTCACATACACTTTGACAACCTTGTCAAAGTCAGCAGAAAGGAAGTGACTCATTAGAGAAATGCCTCAAATCACGAAACCAACCAACACGTTATGCAAACATTGTCAACAAGGAAAACAAACAAAGACTAGGTTCAAATCAAAGGAATACTCAACGAAAAGACCACTGGAAATTGTGCATACTGATCTAGTTGGACCAACTACAACAAAGGGTTTAAAATGTGATAAATCTTTTATGTTATTAGTTGATGATTATACAAGAATGACTGCAGTTTGCTTTCTCATAAATAAGTCAGAAGCTTTTGAAAACGTCAAGGTCTACAAGGAAATGGTTGAAAATTAAATGGATTAAAAAATCAAATGTTTGAGATATGATAATGGAGGAGAGTTCACTTCAAAAATATTTATGGACTACTGCAGAAAACATGGAACAAAAAGGCAATTCTCTGTTGCTAGGACACCTCAACAGAATGGAGTTGTTGAGAGAAAGAACATGACAGTACAGGAAATGGCTCGAACAATGCTAATGGATTCCAAATTGACAGATATTTTTTGGACACATGCAGTGCAAACAACAGTTCACATTCAAAACAGAGTAATGCTCATAAACAACACTGACAAAACTTCTTACGAGCTATGAAAAGGAACACCAACAAATGTGAAGCACTTTAGAGTATTTGGAAGCAAATGCTACATCAAAAGAGAAGATAGCAGAATGAGAAAGTTTGACTCTCGTGTGGACAAATGAGTACTTGTTGGATACTCAAGTACAAGAAAAGCATACAAGTGTTACAATCTGAGGTTGAACAAAGTTGCAGAAAGCATTAATGTAACAATTGATGAAACAGGTGGACAAGAATTAAAAGAAGAAGAAAAAACAGAAGATGAAGAAGAAGTAGAAGGGGAAGATAAAGAGGATCATATAGAAGTAGAAGAGCAAATTCAACAAGTGCCTCAAAAGACACCTAGCAAACGAGTACAGAAGAATCATCCTGCAAATCAGATTATCAGAAACAAAGATGCAGGAGTTGAGACTAGAAGAAGAATCCATTCGCCAGAACAAATGCACTTAGCACTTTCATCTACGATTTAACCAAACAGTTTTGAAGAGGCCAACAATGATGAATTCTGGAACAAGGCCATGGATGAAGAATTGGATCAAATAGAGAAGAGCGACACTTGGGAATTGATTCCAAGACCAAAGAATAAGAATGTGATTGGCACAAAGTGGGTATTCAAAAATAAATTGAATGAAGACGGACATGTTACAAGGAACAAAGCAGATTGATATGTAAAGGATACACACATGTTGAAGGAATCGACTTTGAAGAGACATTTTCCCCAGTTGCCAAAATGGAAGCAATCCGATTGCTTTTAGCTTATGCATGCTCCAAGAATATTAAAGTGCATAAGATGGACGTGAAATCATTTTTTCTGAATGGGGAACTTAAAGAAGAAGTCTACATAGAACAACTAGAAGGATTTCAGTTGTCAGAGAACACAGATTATGTGTGTAAATTGAAGAAGACCTTGTATGGTCTAAAACAAGCTCCCAGAGCATGGTACTCCAGATTGGATAAATATCTACAGTAGGCAAGGTTCAGAAAAGAAAGCGCAGATAACAACCTCTACATCAAGGTAACTCAAGATAGTATTTTATTAATTGAAGTTTATGTTGATGATATTATTTTTGGAAGCACTGATGACAGGTTAAGCCATAAATTTGCAAAGGATATGCAGAATGAATTTGAAATGTCATTACTTGGAGAACTATCCTTATTTCTAGGTCTTCAGATACATCAAAGCAACCAAGAAATTTGTATTTCTCAAACTAAGTATATCCGATAAATGCTAAAGAGGTTCGGAATGGAAGATTACAACCCAGTTATCACTCCTATGCAAACCAGTTGCAAGTTGAACAAAGATGATGATTCAAAGTCTACAGACCAGAGACAATACAGGTCAATGATTAGTAGTTTATTATATGTACTATAAGTCAAAGTGGATACAAAAGAAATTATTTAAATAATAAAGTTAATGGAGAAATTACAAAGTGGACAAGTGGTTAGAAGTGGGTTAGCCCTAAAATAAGGAAAGTGGGTTAAGATGGTTAGAAGGTAACCCCTTGAGGAAACTACATAAAAGTATAAATAAGAGGCAAGACTCTCTCATTTTAATCACACTTGAGCATATTGAATATATACAAGTGACTGAGGTAACCAAAGGATATCTAAGCCGAATTTTAGAGGGAAGGTGAAGTAAAGAAGGTCGAAATTCAAGGGAGGATAAATTCTTTTGATGATGCTTTCTAAGCTCCATACAACAAATATTTCATGCGGGGCACGTTCTACAAGTTCGTTCTCTAGAATAAGTCATAATTCAACAAGGTATGTGATCATATACACCAGATCTATTACAGAGTTACAAATCAGATTTGGATGATAAAATTGATGAGGGCTTTTGGTTGAGGTACATGTTTGGTGCATGGTTGATGCACTCATTGATGGTACAAGTTGAGGTACAGGTTGGTGCATGGTTGATGCACTTGTTTATGGTATAGGTTGGCACAGGTTATTGGTACAGGTTGTTACAGGTTGATTACAGGTTGATTGGTACAGGTTGTTACAGGTTGATTACAGATTGATTGGTACAAGTTTACAACAATATATCTCACAATGATAGTGTGACAGTGGTTCCATCATTCTACTTCTACGTCAGGGCAGTTGGACGGGAAAGTACATGTGGTTCTAGCCACCTTTCAGTTGTAGTCGGAGAACATAGGGGGTTGTAGCCTCCTTCTGGTTGTAGCCATAGAATTGGGGAGTTGGAGATTCCCTTGGGTTGTAGCTTGAGAAACTAGGGGGTTAGAGCCTCCTTCCAGTTGTAGTTGGAAAACAAAAGAAGTTGGTGATTCCAATGAATGTAATTCTTAAAGACATATAAGAAAAATCATTATGTGGTTTTCGCCCACTTTGGGTTTCCACGTAAAAACATTGGTGTATTGTGTATGTGTATGATTGTTCATTTGTTCATTGTTTATTTACTCTGCAATTATTGGATGATAATGCTACATTGATATAACACTTGCATTATATGGTTAAAAAGAATTAAATTTCTCTATTACTGATTCACCCCCCCTCTCAATAATCCAACATAGCTCGAGTTAAGAAACAAGGTGCTTTCTTTTATATACAGGGTTTTAAAAAAAATCGGGGTTTAAGGAATAAAATGATACGAGCAAAGGATTGTTCAAATTCGTATAACGGGGTTTCAAAATCAAACCAACCAACATCCATGGAAACCATAACACGAAGTCAAACATGGTTATAGAATAACCTTTGAAACACACGAGTTCGAGATTGGGTGACATTAACCTTTCTTCATTTCGAAACATGTCAACCTTTAGATTTTTGTCTATGAAAAGTAGAGGTAATGGTTGTATAGTAATCGTATAAACTGAGCTTCAAAGAAAATATTTGTCATGCATAGTACCAGACTAATATCCAACAACCCGAATACTTTTGAACCTCATAATATAAAGTAATACAATCAGATTGGCAACCCAAAAAAGAAAACCATAATTTGATAATGTTCAAGAGTTTAAAATCAAGTTGTGTATATTTATGAACAAGAGCAGTGAAGAAGTTAAACAGAGCCAAAACAAACTATACACAATGAACTCACAGAGTTGGGACCCGGTGATAACAGTCTTTGAAACGAGGGTAATAGCAAAGAGATAAGGCAAGAATGTTTCTTTTGAAAGACAAATGACAAGCTTGAGAAGACAAAGAGAACAAGCACACTCATAGCCAGCCAAATAGAGCTATCCTAAAACCATTTGCTGCAAAAGAAAGGTGCATTTGATGGGTATAGGCTAAAACAACATATCTTCTCTTGGAGATTAAATAATCCCAAAAAGCAAGTCTCTAGTTAACACCATTGTTATAGTTAAGCTTGGAACAGGGTGTCACTTACGAGTGTAAAAACCAAATGAAATGCCAAAACTGCAAAGAAACGTGGTGTACCTTGATGCATGAATGCCCGTGTCCCATGTATTGAATGCATGGAGCGTCATGTTCCCCAAAAATCAACATTATATTAATTTTCCAATCAAACTCGGATTCCACCATTACCTTCCACCAATCACAATTTTGAAACATTGCCAAGTATGCAAAAGTTCACATGCCATATAACTTTATCAACTGTCACATAACACTTCCAACCCATACGACGACCTAACTTCACATCAACTTCGATCATTTATTGAAACCACATTCATTGCAAATAAACAATGCGATGGGAATATATATGTCGAACTAAATGACCAAAGCTAGGTTCAAGTTAGGATAAGTGTCATATGATATCAATGTTGAGCTCATAAAATATATCATATATGCACTATGTTAAAAAGAACTTTTAGCCTTTTAACTTCAACGCACCACCCTTTTCATATAGAACCAACAATTATCATATAAAAGTGATGACATTTGGAGTTAAATAAAATATTTTCATATATGATGGACCATATGACTATGCCATGCATAATTTGCATAATGAACTTGTCTCCCTATGTAAATAGGAATCAAACCTTATGATAAATCTTTGTTGAAATACCATAGTTATGAGCGAGAAAAACTTTTAAATGCCTCACAATCTTTATATGTAAGCCCAAAATAACATTTATGAGTGGAATACGAGCAAGGTAAAATCTATACATTTTGAGGAAATGAGTTATTTTTCCTTTATGTGCAATAAAACTCATAATCAAACTGAGACATTATTACTACACAATGTAGATGAAGCCATTTCAGCAGAGTGACAATATTCAATCCCGGGGATAATTGAAATCAAACATTTTTTCCTTCTCCCTAGGGGGTTCCACCTATAGTTAAATATTTTATATATCATAGATAGTAAAAAAAAAAAACTATGCCTTGCAAATGTTTGTAGGCTGGTGTCTAGTTGTGAGTTTGTGAGTCAACAACATCTATTCAAATATTCTTTCCTTGACTATCAAGCATACAAATCAAGTAAGGAAGACACAAGCACCTAGAACATCAATAAATTATTTCACTATTGACCCTTCCTATTGTAGCTTCAACACCACATGTTAAATATGTGGCAATAAATGGCTTCTTTGTAGTGTGTCGTGAAATGAAGCATATTTTGAAACAATGTATGAGTAGATAGGGGGTTAAATGATTAGTACTTGTTATTGCTACTACAACCATTGTAAACAAATAAACTGAAGGCAAAACCACCATGTTGGGACTTGCAACATCTTCTAGTCTAATGGTTACAATCATCATATTGTCAATTAGGCATGTATCTAAAGCATATATTAACTCATCTATTACTATCACCTTTGTTTCATTCTACCTTTTTCCATGGACTCAAGTTTGTTCATAAAGTTTGAATTCAAAAAGATATTTAGAAAAATAACATATACCCATTATGAAATTTCGAATTCAAAAAGATATTTGAAAAAAATAGCATATACCCATTATGAAAGTTCCAATTCAAAAAGATATTTGGAAGGATAACATATACCCATTTATT
>ML795052.1:132211-168705 GCA_009831015.1 Picea engelmannii | reverse complement strand
ATGGTTACACTGCTTTATTGGACATTCCTTGGGTCCCCTCGGATCCCACTCTTTGGAATACTCTATGGAATTTCCCTTCTCTCCCCAAGATTGACCTTTTCTGTTGGACCCTGTTACACAACAACATCCTCACCTTCGACATTCTTAGGAAAAGAGGGTGGGAAGGCCCTTCAAGGTGCCCTCTGTGCTACAACAATGAGGAATCTGCTGTCCACCTGCTCTTACTCTGCCCTTATGCTTGTGAGCTGTGGAATCTAGTCTTGGGCCAACTCAATATTACCCTTCCTGCCTCCATCTATGATCTCTATCATTCTTGGTTGAACACAGCTCCCTTCCCTTTGGCCAATTTGAGTCTGCTAAAAAACTGCTGGGTATGGATTCCTAAATTAATTTGCTGGAACATTTGGCTGGAACGAAACGGAAGAATCTTCAGAGATTCAGCTTCTCCCCCTGCTCGCCTGGCATCAAAAGTTAAGAGTTTAGTCGACGAGCTAGTGTCTTCTAAACCCTTACTCTGTAATGAAATTTCACCTGATCAGGCTACCCACAACTGGTTTTTAGAGTTGGACCCAATGCTGGTGTCAAGGATCAAGACCTCGCAGAGTATTCATTCGCCCTGGGAAATAAGACTAGAAGAAAATGAATTCATCAAGTGGAGATCCACACTTGATAAGCATGTGTTGTTGATTGACGATGCTTCAAAGGGTAACCCCGGAAATGCAGGGGGAGGTGGTGTTCTTTATAATCTGGAAGGCAATTTAGTCCTCTCCTTCGCTTGGGGACTTGGTCTTCTCTCCAACAACTCAGCGGAATACCTCGCTCTTTGGCAAGGCCTCAGCCAAGCAAGGACTCTTCTAATTCCAAATCTGGTGGTATTTGGGGATTCCAGGATCGTAATTCAATCCTTGGTTGGAAGAAAAAGGCCGAATCACCTCCCTCTGTCTCAGCTCTAGTCCAGAATCCTGAACCTAGTAAGGGAGTTCGATCAAGTCAATTTCTACCATGTGCTAAGAGGCCTAAATCAACAAGCTGATTCCGAGGCAACTGTAGGCTCCTCCATGGGAAAAGGGGAAATCAAAATCAATGGAAGGGACTCTTTCTGCCCTATCCCGTAGTCTGTTGCACTTTGTAATTGACAGATCTTCTCCTTTCACCTCTTGAAAGGGGTTGACACTTCAGCTCAAGGAATCCATGGTACCCTGTATCAAAGGCAGTCCCACTGCTGCAAAGAACTCTCGCGATCAAGGAAGGCAGGACCGGTTTCACAATAAAGATACAGAGATCCTAGTTGTCAGGATCACTCTGCAATCACTCTCAGGCAAGCAGCGATCTCGAATGTGGAAGCTGGAGACCAATAGGAGAACGACCTCTGACATTCCTCTCTCTGCCAGGCTCATCCCCCCTGCTGCTGGAACCATCGAAACGCAGAGTAGATTTGAAGGGATTCTTAGTAAGTTTGGGAAGCAAGGTATAGCCTCAGCCAGATCCATTGAAGCCTGGCTCATTACGATCCAGATGGATTTAGACAAGATGCGTCGAATCTCTGGCAATCAGGAGAACCATTGCGCTGTGATTGGAGATCTGAAGGTGCCGAGTTTGGCTGATGTTGCAGTTGTGTTTGACCGTTGCTATATCTATGTCTGCCCGAAGAACTCTAGACCTGTATGTTAGCTCGTTTGCGCCGTTCAGAAAAAGAAACAGAACGTCAAAGCCCAGAGCTCTGTATCCAAGGAGTTCTATCCTGATCCCAGGCAGCCAGGAAATGAATAGTCAGTAGACTCTGTTTGACTGTAAATCTCGGGCAGTCTTTTTGCCATTTTTAATAACAAAGACCCATAGCCGTTATAGTAAAAAAAAAAAAATTCCGATGACATATAACAAGTTTGCGTTTAACAAAAGTTCCATCGATCTATAAATATTTGATCTCATAGTTTCATGATTCTACTAATATTACTTGCAGCGTGGGTGAATTACATTTTTCATCAAGCTCGCTTGAATTTTCTTATAGGGATTTGAATTTCTGGGTGGTCAAACCTATTTATTTCAAGTACTCATAGGTGCCATGTTGGTCCATAGGCTTGGATATGATTATAGTCCTTTTCATCTATACTATAATGATTTGAGATGTCGATTTTATGGCCAACAAATGTGGAAAATGTTAGGTTTGATTTTGATAGAATTTTTTTCTTGTTTGGAGTCTTGTATTTGACCAATTACAACCTTGGCGATATTGATTTAGATAGTGAAACCATATTACCCATTTTAAGCCCCTCAATACTTTATAAATGATCTTCTGGTTTTGGACAAACTCCATTTGGTAATTTTAGAATTTTGAAAACGACAATTTTCATACATAGTGCAATCAAGTCTTATCATTGTTTTATTGTGATGTATTGTGAGTTTCGTAGTGAGATCATGGATACATGCAGTACTAAAATTAGGACACTTGATGAGGAAGCTACTGAGTTTAACTACGAATAAATTAGAGTTGAAATATGACTTCTTGAAAAGAAATTTAGATATCCATACAAAAAAATGAGGATGAATTACTATCCTCCATGCCCTAGACTAATCTATAAATGCAGTCCAAAACAAGGGATGAGGTGATGATATCCTAGTGTAAAAATTGGTGAGAATGTTGAGGGGAGTACACATGGAGAAGATCGTTAATGGGAAGCTTTCCAAATGCAAAGTAAAAGGAACACGTGGAGGAGGGGATAGGGGTCAAAATGGTTTTCAAAAACCCTTTTTTGGGATGATAGGTTTTGTTAGAGTTATTTCTCCCTTAAAGACACCTTCGATGTAATTAGTTGGGTGCAGTATAATAGTGGGATTTTGGCATAACTAGTTTAGTGAGGATATATAGTTTGTTTATTGTGTAACCCGTGTTTGCATATATAACATGGTCTTGTCCTTTTACATGCGATGGGATGTCATGGTTCCATCGTTGCATTCCTTACTCCCTATGTTGTGACAAATGACACCTCCGTTGTGACTTGATAGTGCCTTATGGTGGAGTATATCGTCATTGATAGTGGTTCATTCTCCATTCCAACACACAATGTGAGCAATGGGCTCAAAGTTCAATGGATTTTTTTCTTCACAGTTAGTTGGATCATTTCTTTGTGGGTTATTCCAACATTGAATTCTGATATGGGTCGATAACAAACAAGCTAACTTGACAAGCGAATGAGGGGTGGTGGAGCTAAACCAATATATGTTTTTAGAGGTTGACACATGACATGTTAACACAAGTCAACTAATCAAGGAGATCGTAGACGAACCCCACCTACATAGAGCTCAGGGCATGCTTTCCATGCACATTCCCCATTTGACTCTCTGAAGGCACCATTTGTTCCTTGTTGCTTGGGTGACATAGTCAACTACTTGACGAGAACCCTCAATAGTTTGTTTTTTTAGAGGCCACATTTAGTGGTTGTTCTTACCCCTATTTCAAAAAATGGAGTAATCGATAGCACCCTTTTTTTTTCAGGGTTAAAATTACAACCTTTTGTAACCATGGCCTTAAAATCTTGTAATGTTGCTAACAAAAAACTTAAAATGAATCCTCGCATCAAAAAATGGTATTACCAGTGGCATACTTCTTTTTTTCGGAGTTAAAAATGTAACTTGTTTGAAACCATGGCCTTCACAACCTGTACTATTGAAACAAAAATCTTAAAATCAAGCCTTGAATAAAAAAGTGGTGCTACCAATAACATCTCTTTTTAGGGGGCTTAATTTTTTTTTTCAAAACCGTGGCCTTAACTACTAGTACCATTTAAACAAAAATCTTAAAATTCAATGTCGAATCGAAAAGTGGTGCTACTAATAACACTCTCCTTTTTTTCAAGGTTAAAATTGTAACTTTTTTTAAACCAAGGCCTTGACAACCAATATCATTGCAACCAAAATCTTAAAATCAACCCCCAAATCAAATAGAGGTGCTACTTGTTGATTTCTTTTTGTTTTTCCAACAATTAAAGTATTATATTCTTTTATTATTATTTAATAGGCAAAAGGATCACAACTAAAAGATAGATATCCACAGAACAATAAGATATATCCTCAGGGAAACCCTCAAGGGGGAGAAAACCCTGCAAACTTTCCTCAGTATAGATTCCTCGAACATGTACAATGTCATACAATGCTCTTTCATGAAATCAAGACCAAAGAGACCCAGACACAAACCAAGAATAACCTCCTAGATAAGTGCATACTACTCTCTTGTACTTATAATCAATGGGTGATCAAAATGACTCGATATAACCTCTATTTATACTCTAAAATACCTAAAAGACATGACTTATCAATAAACCCTTTCACAATTACACTTAGGAATAACCAATACAGTTACATTTAGGAATAACTTCTGAAATTACATAAAATCTCAACACTCCCTCTTAATGAGGAAGGTATTCTATCCGGCACTGACTCTAACATTGTCGCCATCCACACGAGCTCATGACCATTGACTGTCGGACACATGAATCTATACATCACAAGAAATCCATAGTGACTTCGCAACATGCATCCAGGGTCGTTGGGTAGCTCTCTAATAGCTACAACATGTCATCATGAGACTATCAAGTTTCCTGCAGAAAGATTGAATATCTTATGCATGACATCCAATACCCTGCGATAACATCTGTACCTTGTCTCTTCAGCATGCATCCAAGGTTGGTAGGTAACTCTCCAATAGCTACAACATGTCATCATGACATACACTACCCTGCGATAACATCTGAAGCCATTACTCCCTCTGAAGAGGGACTACGTCGAGCTTGTCCCTGAAGTACTCGAACTTCGTCCTTGACAATGGCTTTGTCAGCACATCCGCAACCTGCTCATCGATAGCCACATATTGGAGCCTCATTTCTCCCTTATGCACCATATCTCAGATATAGTGATACCTTATTTCGATATGCTTTGACCTATCATGAAACATTAGGTTCTTTGACAACTTTATACAACTCTGGTTCTCGCACAAGATACAGGTCGCCTCCATCGCAATATCGAATAATCTAGTCAGTAATTTCCGAAGCCACACTGCTTCGCAACTTGTTGCACATGCTGCCACATACTCTGCCTCAACCCTACTTAGTGCTACACATGACTGCTTCTTATTGATCCATGAAATCATACAGGATCCCAAAGTGAAGCAACATCTTAATGTACTCTTTTGGTTTTCAACACTATCGACCCAATCTGAATACGAATATCCAAGTAGACCGATCTCACTGTCTGCAACATATTTGAGCCCATAATCCACTGTACCTTTAAGGTACCTCATCACATGTTTTACTATAATAAGGAGAACAAGTTTGGGGTCGACCATGTACTGACTCAAGGCGTTCACAACAAAACATATATCTAGTCGTGTATTTGTCAAATACATCAATGATCCAATCATTTGCCTATATAATGTAGCATATGTTGAAATATCATAACTTTGAAGAGTATTCTAATTATAATTGAGTTATTATCTTATAGATCAAATCCCCTTTTGTGGATTGATCATGTCGGGTCCTGTATAATACCAAATCCCCTTTTGTGGATTGGTCAAACCATATTTATATGGTGGTGTTTGTAAAGTCGTCCCCTAAGGCTTAATAAAGTGGTGTTAACCACTAATTGAAGAAGTCAACTCTACTTGGTGAAGAGAAATAACCCTAGTGCCTCTCATCTAGTATAAATAAGTAAGGATGGCACCTCATTCATTCACTCACTCAGTCACTCACTCAGTCACTCAACAAGTGCACATCTTTTGGAGGTTGTTGCAGTTACAAGAAGAAGGAGAAGAGAGGTGCATGCTCAGTGTTGGATTATCTTTAGTGTTTTTTCTTAAGTCTTGGTATTGTATTGGAAATCTATTATTGAGGAAGTTTTTGTTGGGTTTTCTCCCCCATGAAGGTTTCCCAGGATAAAATGTTGTGTACATTGTGATTGTGTTTCTTTCAGTGATCCTCTTTATGATATTATTTTTGAAAAGCATTAAAACTTAACATGGGATTAGAGCTTGACTGAATAGAGCACCTTTCAATGGGTATCCAAAAACGTCATTGTTGTCGTACAATAAAATTGGGGCTTTTTATTGGAAGGGAATTTCTAACTAAAATCCATCTAGAGAAGTGCGCCCTACCCTAGAGCATCATTTGGAAGCTTGAGCACATCTTTTTAGTGGTCAGAGCCTTTGGAAAGTCAAACCCTAGTTTTGACTAGGTACCAGAAAACCAGGAAACCAGAACCAATACCAGAAGTACTAATCCAGATTTGTGCAGGTCAAGTTTCAAGGGGTAAAACTTGAATTTTTTTAAATCAGACAGCTCCAGCCTACTCACCTCAGCCCAACGCATCTCCTGGTAAGTTTAGATTCAGTTTCTGAGCACTTTCATTTTCTGGTCATTTTCTTAGCTCCAAGTCAAGATGTCTTGGAGCACCAAGCTTGTTGACAAGTTAGAAGGTGTGGAAAAATTTTGTGCCTGGAAGTACATAATTGGACTCATTCTTGAAGATAATGACCTTGCAAAATTCATAAAAGAAAATGTGCGAGAACTCGAAGAAGATGCAACGAAAGCAAAGTACAAGACATATATGGTTAGGGCCAAAAGGATCATTGCAGACTCCATTAAAGATCACTTGATCCCTCAAGTGTCTTCTAAGAATACTCCAAAAGAGGTGTTTGATGCTCTAACCAGAATGTATGAAGGAAAGAACATCAACCGAAAGATGAACTTGAGAACCCAACTCAAGAATACAAAGATGCAGAAAGGAGAAACGGTTCATGACTATTTCTCTAGGGTTTATCAATTCAAGGAACAATTAGAAGCAATTGGAGACAACCTAGATGAATATTAACTTATAATGACAACTATTAATGGTCTCACAAGACCTTGGGATGCCTTCATCCAAACCATCTGTGCAAGAAAAGAAAAACTCCAATTTGATAGTCTATGGGAAGAATGTGTTCAAGAAGAAACAAGAGTTGCAAACCAAGAAGTCGTACTATTAAGGGATGAATATTAAGCCTTAGCTGCTCATACTAAAGGAGGAAAGAAAAGGTCCCATTTCCAAAAGGAGACCCATCTTCATAAGGAATCTCACTCCCCAAAGAGATTCACCCACTTTCATAAAGAATCTCACCCTCTAAGGAGATTCCAAAAATATCAGAAGGGGCAAAGAAAAGAGAAAGATTTCTCCTCTTATCAATGTTATCATTGTGATAAGATGGGACACATTGCTAAGAATTTCCCTGCCAAAAGGAAAAGAAGAGAAATAACAAAACACATCATGCCCATGCAATTGAAGATGATGAGCCACCTACAAAGATCACTAAAGAAGAAATTGAAGATTGTGTTTTATTTTCCACCCTCTCAGGATCTATGACACCAGGAGAGGATACTTGTCTCATAGACAGTGGTGCCTCTAAGCACATGATAGGCCAGAAAGACATTCTCTCTAGCCTTACAAAAAAGGACTTTCCTCTGAAAGTTTCACTTAGAGATGATTATCAGTCCATTATCAAAGGAACGAGAGAATCCACCTACAAACTGGATTCAGGAACTCCGATGAGACTTAAGGATGTACTCCATGTACCATGTTTGAAAAAGAACTTACTTTCTATCTCAGCTCTAGATATGAAAGGTTTCAGGGTTGCATTCATAGATGGTGATGTTCTTATGTGGCCTAAAGGAAAAACCATAGAAGATGCAATTGTTATTGGAACATAAGAAGGTGGTTTGTATAAGTTAAAATGTCACTCAGATGCAGCCTTGACTCACTCCACTGAGAGTCCATATGAACTTTGGCATAGAAGACTAGCTCACATAAACTACAAATCCTTACCATATGTAAGCAAGGTAGTTACAGGTTTACCAGAATTCAAGGTTGATCATGAAGGTGTATGCAAGGGATGTGCACAAGGAAAGAACATAAATAATCATTTCCCAAAGAGCGACAATAAAGCATAAGGAATCTTGGAGCTCATCCACTCAGATGTATGTGGTTCAATGCCATCAACCTCTCTAAGTGGGTATGTATACTATGTGTCATTTATTGATGATTATTTTTGCAAGACTTGGGTTTATTTGTTGAAATCAAAAGATGAAGTACTTGGAAAGTTCAAGGAATTCAAAGCTTTGGTAGAAAATCTCTCCGAAAGAAAAATCAAGATACTAAGGTCAAATAATGGAGGAGAATACACCTCAAATGAATTTGGAAGATTTTGCAGAGATGTTGGGATTAAGAAGGAGCTCACCACTCCCTATAATCCTCAACAAAATGGTGTAGCGGAAAGAAAGAATAGAGAATAATGGAAGCGGTGAAGACTATGATCCACGATCAAGATCTTTCAATGCACTTATGGGCTGAAGCATCAAGGACAACAATTTATGTCCAAAATAGATTATCCCATAGTGCACTTGGATTCACAACCCCCAAAGAAATGTTCTCCAGAAATAATCCAAAAGTAAGCCATCTCAAAATATTTGGTTGTCCAGTGTTTTTACACATTTCGAAAGAAAGGAGAACTAAGTTGGATCCTTCAGGAAAGAAGGGAATATTTGTTGGATATTGTGAGGTCTCTAAGGTCTTCAGAATTTACATACTGGGTTACCATCATATTGAGATTAGCAGATATGTAACCTTTGATGAAGATGCAACACTCAAAAGATCAAGGAAATGCCATCTTGAAGAAGTATATGAAGAAGAACCTGTAGCTCCCAGAGTTGCAGAACCTGTGAAGCAAATTACAGTTACTCATGATGATGAGATTCCAGAAAATCATGATATGATAGAATCTCAAGAACCTCCCCAGATGATGATCTCTCAAAATATAAATCCAGCTTGGGCAAGGGAACTTATTCAAGATGGAGAGAAGTATGGTGCCCCAGAAAGAACCATGATACAAAGAAAGAAACCTAAGTCATTCTCCAGTTATATGGCCATGATGTTTGATCTCATAGAAAAGGAACCTACTTGTTTTGAAGAATCCATTCAGAAGAAAGAATGGGTGGATGTCATGACGGAAGAATACCAGTCCATTATAAAGAATGATGTATGGGAAATAGTTCCCAGACCAAAGAACAAATATGTGGTATCTTCCAAATGGATAAACAAGACAAAACATGCTGCAGACGAAAGTATTGAAAAACATAAGGCAAGATTTGTAGCTCGTGGCTTTTCTCAAAAGGAAGGCATTGATTATGAAGACATGTTTGCTCTTGTAGCTAGATACACTTCTATTAGAACCATCATAGCTCTTGCAGCGAAGATGAAGTGGAAGTTACACCAGATGGATGTGAAAACAACATTCTTAAATGGTGTTATTGAAGAAGAAATGTATATAGAACAACCACAAGGGTTTGAAGTTGAAGATAGAAAGAATCATGTCTATATTCTATTACACTTTACTACCATGCTTTCAATTATCTATCTATTGGCTACACAATTCTACTATTCACTCTTACATCGTCTCACATAAGCTTTATTTTCTTATTCTTTTTATCGTTTGTACATATATATGGTATCATCAAAATCTTAGTAGTTCATACAAATAGGGAGGCCCTGTCCAAGCTTTATTTTCTTATTCTTTTTATTGTTTGTACATATAGATGGTATCATCAAAATCTTATTAGTTCATGCAAATAGGGAGGCCTTGTCCATTTTCATTTTCATTAATTTTTTGATTGAGATTTGTTTCATGCCATACAATTGAGTTATGTATGCAAACATGAAAGCTTTGTTCATTTTGATTAAATGATACTAAAACTTTGATTGCATTGTATAATGTTTGGATTTTATTTTTTAATGTTATTTTACTCAATTATTAGAAATAAAATTTTCTTTGGTTTTTTATTTATTAATAATTTTTTTCTAAAGCAAGAAAAGTTTGTAATATTTAAGGTTAATAGTCTAGTCTCTATTGATAAAATCTCAAAACTCTAAGGTGTAGTTACATCATTATGTAGACAAAGCCTGACTACTTGACTGTAAAGGGGCAAACTTCCACTCTTAGTGAATGCCTGGGCCGTTAACTTGTTTCCTTATATCCAAGGAAAATAAACTCTTAGTCAATTAAAACTAGTTTTAGGTCATACTCTAAAACTAAATAGTTGAAGTTAGGTTACACTTACATGTAAATAATTTAAATGGAATAATCTTGAATATGAAAAGTTTTGGTTTAACTTTACATTTTGTTGGAGTGTGAAAATTTTGAATGGAATACTCTTAGTTTAACTTTGAATTTCAAAGACAAAAAAATGTTTTTTTCAATGTTGAAGATTCTGAATGGAATAATCTTAGTTTAACTATGAGTTTCAGTAAACACAAAAAATATTGTTTTTCAACATTGATTTGATATAGACATACATTTCATTGTTACCAATACCTAATCTCCAAGGGAGCGAAACCATACTTTGTTTTATCATCCATCACTCACAAAAATCTCCCCTAAACTGCTAGCACTGAAATCCATAAATGACATGATTGTGCCACTGCGTGGCTCTTATTGTAGTAGCATCCTTGCTTATAGAAGTCATAATTGTCTTTGGGATCTTTGTTATGCCGGAGGCATTTTTTAAGGGCATCACACCTTTAGAATCTCTCATATTTCGTTGAGGTCGTCTTGTTACAAATAATCATTTGTCCAAAAGCCATCTATCCAACTGCTAGCCATACTCTATCCTTTCTTTACAAGGACTTGCAAACCACCTTCTACACTTGTCCACTTGTCCTCCATGTCATCCTCCACCCATCATCTAAGTCCATCCCTTAACAAATTCACAGGCTTGATACTCTTCGAATTAGTGTTCTAGAATTTTATCTTGGACTCCTCTCTTTGTCAAGTTTGGTTCCACTTAAAAAAAAAAATTATGCCCCATCTTTTAACAATCCTTGTGAATTTCTCAAGTTCCACTCCACTCTATTGAGCTACTCCTCATCGAATTTTTGAATATTTGAAGACATCATATTGCATGAAAAATAAATGATTGAGTGGAAGAATAAATCACTTATAGGATAGGGTAGAGGTCTCCAAAAAATGAGGAGTATTTTGATGGAGTTGCTCTTACTTGTAATGTTCATTGCAACATTGGCCTTTGATGCAAGGGAGGTTATGTCTATCACTGAGAGCACGAATGCAACTTCGTCATCGACAAAAGAAAATAGAGATGCCCCAAATCTAGGTCATCATTTGCAATTAAAGGATTATTTTGAGGCCCAAATGGTAGGTTGTTGGCATGGAAAACAAAGAGTTGAGGATTGCCAAGAACCAATTCCACTTCTTGATTCACCTTTTAAACTCTTGAACACTACAAAACATTTAAATGTTGAAAGCCTTGTAAATTCTATATTGTAGATGACCAAAAAACAATTGTAATACAATGTGAACAACAATCGCTATAAACTTACAATGCCACACATAGATAGATTATAGTAATGTGAACAAAGTCAATAAAATTGTATGGGTTCATAGGCCTATTTTAAGTGTTGGTATCCTTTTAAAGACTATAATTATAGATGATCCAAAAATGTAAAATTTTCTTAAACCATAGTAAGTAGACTTTGCACTTGAATTCCTAACCTACTGGATAGGCAAATTATAAAATCTATTCAAAATTGTTGTTTTGATAATGCCGAAAATATGCAAGCACACATTGTAAAAAATATATAACAAAAATTCATAGGCCTATCAAAACTTGTTATTGCTTACTCAATAATCTTGAACTGAAAATTTCTATAGGAAAAATACAACAAGCTAATTCATTGCTTGCTCTTGAATTGAGTAAATAAACCTATACCCTTGTTTTCTCCTTTATAAACTAGGAGGAAGAGTAGGTACAATGAATCTGGACACATGCACAACAATGCCTCAATTGAAGATCATTTGAGGCATGCAAGCATGTATCCTCCTAGAGATATGTGCCCTTGTTTGTATGCATGTGCCAAACTGAACTCATACTTAATCTACAACTAGAAAACTACTTAATAAATTGAAACTAACACATGCAACTTCATGTGCCCTCCTTTACTTTACTTAGAAACGACATGCAATCTCCTAGAACCAAAATCTAAATATAACCATATCCTATCCTATCTTTAGTTTTCACATGCATCCATGCATGTGTCCTCACAACTAGATGTATTTAAATAAAGATGTGCCTCCTTCCTAGTCCCTCACTGCTACACCCTCGTATGTACACCATCATGCTACACGGAAATCAACACTATACACATATGTTGAGATTGACACATGTATCTTTTTCAAAATAAAAATTGCTCTTATATATAAAGTCTCTTTACAGTACAATATTTCATCATGGCGATTACAATCATCCCAAAACAAAGTTCAAACTAGAGGAAAGTACAATGGAGTATCAACAATACACTGAAACTCCTCCCAGGCGAAAATGGCACAAGCAGACCTATCTGTAGAGGACTTCAAATATTTCCAACATAGTACAATGGTTCAAACAATACAACACACCTAAGGTCTAAATACTAACATAAAACTAAAATTGCAGAGTAGAAAGTACAAAAATGTGTCAATAAAGATTTAGGAACAAATTTGGACCCACAAGCCCATCTTCCATCTGAAAATATGTTAATCTTCCTTCCAGATGTTCCAGAGCTTGTTTGGATAGCTCGTATGCCTCCTGGTTAAAAGCTCTATAAGTATGTGAGAAATATAAGGCCGAGAATTCCAGAATGAGAGCCTTGATCCAATCTTTCCAAAATGCCAAACCCATGACCTGGAGGTCACATTTTCGATTCAGCTAGTCTATTATAATCTTCGAGTCACCGACCACCTGAAGATCATAAATATGCAAGCGGATAGCCAGGGATAACAGTTCCCCCACTCCAAAAATTTATGCTCTCGTGTTTGTGCCAGTTCCACAGTTCAACATCCACCTGTACTTTGTATGGTTGTTTACCTTGATAACTCCACCCACTCTGAAAATTTGTCCTCCTCTTTGTGCAACCCCATCAAACTAGCCTAGTGGTCTTCCATTTTTTAACAAAGGAGGATTTTTAGATTTAATAGAAGGTTGTTTTATCTCTTTTGTTCTCCCTAACTAGCCCATGATCCCGTGGATCATCGAGGTTGTTAAAGCTTGACCTTCTTCAAATAATGCAGAGTTTCTTTCCAACCAGATTTGCCAGCAAAAAATGGAGGGAATCATGTGCCAAAGTGGATGCCTAAGACATAAATATTTAAAAATATTTTGCAAATTCAAACCATACCAACCAAATTTTAACTTGTGTGTTGCTAACGTCTTTGTCCATACCTGTTGGGAAAATCTGCAATGCATCGTCAAGTGAAGGGTATATTCATAATCTTGATAACATAGAACACAAATGCCCAGACCCTAACGCCCTCTTCTTTGCAAGTTCTCCCATGTGAGGATCTTGTTTTCCATGAGAAGCCAAGTGAAGAGTTTGAGCTTTAGAGCCAAGTCCCACTTCCATAAAGAGTTGTGCCACCATTTTTCACTACGAGTCCAGATCTTCGATGCTATGACATCATAGGCATTTTTTGTTGTGATGACGCCCGAGGAATTACTCCATGTTCAAACTAACTCATCCAGAGAATCTGACAAAAAATACCTACATGATCCAGGGCTCTGCAGAAACGACCCCATTATGCTGCCTCTGAACCAACCAAGCCCATCTCCATTGTTGATTTCCAATGTGCCACGACATCACCTTCCCTGCCCAAGTCTGCCATTTGATAAAGAAAGCGGGAGCCCCTCATCCTGAGAGAGTCTATGGGACCGCAAGATAAATAAGACCTCTTACCCAACCCAAGAATTGAGTCTTCTCCAAGTCGAATGGTCATGCCAGATCATAGCTTCCAAGCAATCCAATGTGCCACCACATGAAAAGATTTGAGTAGACATCTCCATGTGCTGGAGAATTTGTGAGTACTCACAGAGGGTCTTTTGAGCCAAGACACCACCAAGGAGGAAGAAATATGCTTGTCCATATCACCTTATGCCATAATCCATCCTTCATCAGACAACGCCATAGAGTGCTGGCAACCAACGATCTATTGAACCAAATCGGGTGCATAAAACCCCAACCACCATAAGCTTTTGGATTTGCAAGATCCTCCCATTTACAAAGTTGAACTTGTTCAAAAACCCCACAGCCTGACCATAAAAATCTATACATCAATTGTCTAATCCTAGATAGAATATAATTAGGAATATTTGCAACCACCAACCAGAACACCGATAAACTCTTTAAAATCACTTTGACAAGAATGTACCTCCCGCCCAAATACAAACAATGATGACACCAAAGCCCAATCCTTCTTTCAATTTTTTTGTAAAAGCCATCTCCATTGCTCTACACGATAATTTGCAAACTTGAGGTAAAATCTAAGGTAACGAAAACATGCGTCCAAGTCAACAAATTTAAAGGGAAAAAAAGCCTTGTAGACGTCTAGTTCATAATCCTCAAGACCAGAATAATGTAAAGAAGATTTGAGGGGATTTATAACTAGACCCGATGCTCTACAAAATAAGGACAGAATGGATTCTATCTCCTCCCATTCGAAAACCGGTGCTTTGGTCATGATCAAGACATCATCCTCAAACAATAAGATAATGATCTTAAGGAGTCTTAAGGTCTTAACCCCCGAGATTTTACCATCTTCTTGTGATTTCTTGAGCATTAAACTTAGACCCTCCATAACCAATATAAAAATTAAAGGTGATAAAGGGAAACCTTGTCTTAGCCCGCAACCACTTTTGAAAAATGAGGTAGACCCGCCATTAACCAGGATCGCAAAGGACGTTGTATTTACACAAGTCATGATCTAGTTAGTCAACATTAGTACAATACCACTCTTTAGTAGGACCATCCCGAGGAAATCCCAATTAACACAATCGTAAGCCTTCTGGAGATCCAATTTTAATATTAAGGCTTTCAATTTTTTGGATTTAATGTTGTGTAAACATTTGTGTGCTACTTTAACCGCATCCAAAATATGCCTTCCCCTTTAAGAAACTAAATTGCTCCAATGATAAAGACTTAAATAGATATGGCTTCAATCTGATCGCTACGATCTTTGCAATGATTTTATATGCAAGACTGCAAAGGGAAATAGGCCTGAAGTCCCCAAATCTAGAAGACTTATCCACCTTAGGAATAAAAGCTATAAAGGTCGAGTTTAAAGAACTTACCATCGATCTGGATCTCCTTGACTCCTCCACTGCTTCAGAATGCCATTCCCAATCAAATTGAAGAATGAGAGAAATAATTCCACTGTCCAATCGTCCATTCCAAGGCTCTTTTCCTTGGTAAAACTCTTCAGTACAAGTTTAATTTCTTCTACAGAACTGGGTTTCTCAAGCTCCTAAACATCTCTCTTAGAGAAAAAGCTAGGATAATATTGCACTGCATTCACTTGATCAACAATTGTGTTCTGCCCAGAATCATCATAGAAAGATTTGAAGTGTCTCACAACTTCAGTCTTGATGTCTTCCTGACTAGAATGACTAAGGCCATTATCATCCTTCATCTCCCATATCACATTTCGGTTTTTTCAGTGACTAACATAATGGTGAAAAAATTTGGTATTCCGATCTCCCTGCTATAGCCAAATGGCCTTGCTCTTTTGTCTCCACGTTTCTTCTTCGACTAACATATACTTCTGCCTTTTATCTTCCAACTCTTTGATATAGATTTTAACATCAACCGATGCCCTCCCACTGGCTTTAGACTTATATGACTTCTCCAAGTCATCGTCTACAGTTTCTAACTCGAGGATTTTCATCTTCTTTTGGACTTTCTCCTATCCAATCACTTTGTGTTTTAGAGCTTTCACTTTCCATACCAATCTTCTCATCGTTGAAAGTTCTGAATAAAACTCCGAGGACTTCCACATCGAATAAACTAAATCACTAAAACCCTTCTCTTCCAACCAGATATGATTTAGTTTGAAAGGATGTGCTATCTGCCATTGACTGCCATCAAAATGCAACACAATCGAAGCATGATCAGAAAAGTAAGGATAAGCAACCCAGTATCTGTACCTCCCTACCGAAGAGACAAGATCTTCTGACATAAACACTCTATCCAGTCTTTTGGCTATTCCCTCTGACCCTCCTCTTTTGTTGTGCCATGTAGGAACAAAATCAATAGGAACAATATAAACCAGTCCATAGTCTTGAAAGATTCCTTTAAAAAACTTGGCCATAGGGTCTAATCTTGCTTTGGAGCCCCACACTTCACTAGCAGACGCTATAAAGTTTAGGTTTCCTGCAAGGATAAGGTTTTTTGTGGCTAATAATCCACTATTGACCACAATATCCCATAAAGATTTTCTATATGTGCAAGGGCCATAACAATTTAATAAGGAGATCGTTTGGTTCCCCTCAAGAAGAGTTCCTTCAAGGAGAATACTTGCACATGTTACAAAGGGAGAAAGAACAACCCTTACAGGGTTCCAAGCCAAAAATTCTATGGCACAATAATACCAACTAGGCAATAATTTTGACACTAAGGCCCTTGCTTTCACTTCTTCCACCATGGTTTCTTGCAAAAATAAAATATCCGACAAAATACAGGACAATAATCTTCGAAGGGAGGAAAATTTCATAGCCCCTCCAACTCCCCTTAAATTTAGAGATAGGAGTTTCATTATTTAGCCCTGGCTAGGACTTTGAGTCCTCTAAGAGCCCTATGCTCAATGATATTACTGCTTTGTTTGTCTGAGTCCCCTTTGTTGTCCAAAACTTTTTTGCGGGCACTTCTCGTCTTTAAGGGGAGAACATTTATCCCCAAACCACCCGTCCAAAGATCCTTCTTCGAATCTCTACCCGAGAATATATTCTCAGGCCCATCTTCCCTAGAATACTTTACTTCCTTCCCATAGATGACCTTTGAGCGCCCTTCATAAACATTTAGGGGCTTCTTTATAATTATGTCTCGGTATGGTGGAACCAGAGTCTCCATTAATGCCCCCAAGGAGTTCTCTCCAAATTCCAACTCCATCCCTCCCGACGTCTCACGTCCTAACCCATCCACAATAGGGACAACCCCCATGATCCAAGTGGATATTGGCCACCCACTTAATCCAACTGGCTCATCTTGACAGTTTTTAGTTCAACACGTTTCTCTGTAATGGTGACATTTCATTGTAATTGTGGGTTCTACACTTCCGAGGTTGTTCTAAATCGCTACACAACATCCAGGGGGATATTGGTGGTTGCCCACCTATTCCAATTGGCTTATTTTGGAAGTTTTCATGTCAGTACAACTTTCTATACTTCCAGTGTCGTTTTGGGGCCCTAAACAATGTTTTTTTGGCTTGTCACAACCAAACTATAAACATAGTCAAAGTTTGATGCCATAATGTGTAGTTCTCGAAAAGACGCTTCCAACGAGCTATCACACACCTAAAACAGAGGTTGTATGCAAACGTTATAACCCCGGGAAGCTGAAGTACTAACTTACCAATTAGGGCTCACATAACTTTTGGCGTTTCATCTCCTAGGGTTAGGTTTTTGGATGTCTAGGGTTTTGGAATTCATGAGTAATGTTAAAAAGGCCTCTAGAGCCTCATTGTAATCATTCTACTCAAACGAATGTGCGTAGCAGCGACATCTCTTCTCAGAGATAACTACCACCATTCGAGCAAGTTGTTTTCAGTTCTGCAGTTTTACTGTTTGAGCCTATTTTCTTTATTCAATAAAAGTTATTGTTCAATGGATATTTGTTGTTGTTCTCCGTATCTCTATGTTATTGTATTCAATCTAATATTTATTTTGTTCCGCTCATAAATATTGATTAGTGGTATTAGAGTATTCTAGTCTTCATTTGTTTTTCTTTGTGCATGTCCCCGACAAGATCTGGGTAAAAGAAGTTGGGACTCAAACCAGTCGAGCCTTTGCAAGATTGGTCGCGTCGAGCCCGACAAAAACTCATGGGGGACAAGAAGAAATATGATGGAGCATGAGATCCTTTTAAATTGTTTCTCGAGGAAGCCCTTGTGCGACAAAGGAATAAAATGATGGACAACTTTGCACAGATCCTTCGATGACTGCCCACAAGAGACACATCTTCGTCAAGCAGCCACACAACCTCCTTCAAGGTACAAGTAAATTTTGATATTCCATTATTTGAAGGACTGATAGATGCAGATGTTGTAGATAAATGGATGAATTTGCTCGAAGGGTATTTCTAGGTCCACAATTTTTCCAATAGGGAAAATATTATTTTTGCACTCCTCAAGGTCGTCCCCTATGTTAAGGACTGGTGGGATACTTACTCTGAGCAAAGGGCCATAGAGGAATTTGCAATATTTGCGGTCGCCCCCACATGGGATTCCTTTAGGGATGCCATTAAAGAACAATACTACCCCGTTGGAAGCTACAAGGACCAGTACACAAGATGGACCACACTGCGTCAGGAAAGTGACCAGACAGTACCAGATTTCACCAATATTTTCCATACCCTGCACACCAAATTGAGTATCAAAGACTCTTAACGACATCTAGTGCTCAAATACCGTGGTTTTCTGCATAGATACATTCAAACAAAAATGGAGTTTCTAGACATCGCATCATTAGGTGTGACTTATAGATATGTTGTCAAGATCGAGCATAAATTTAAGCAGAAGAGGCGAGAGTTTGGATCTGCAAACTCCTCACAGTTGATGTAGGGAAAAGGCAACCCCAACCCACAAAACAAGGGACCAAGAAAAGATGGACACTCTCAGGACAACCAATCAAAGGCGCAACCCAAGAAGGGTAATGAGAAGTCGAAGTAGGACATGGGAAAGTGGTGTCAATACCATAAAATCCCTTGGCATAACACTGAAGAATGTCGCTCCAAGCAGTCATTAGTGGCCGTGCTGAAAGCTTCCAAGTCAGAGGCAAATTATGACTCTGAATCAAATCCAGATAGAGGGAAGTGGAGTATCGATTCCAAACCCAGTGCCTCTGTCGCTACCACCGAAGTCCAGCCAAGCGAACCAGAAGAACTAGAGGAAGGGGAAAGCCTCTTTCACTCATAGATGTGGGTAAAGGGGGATCCACTTCATTTAATTGTCGATAGCAGTTGTCAAAAGAACTCGATCTCATTAGAGTTCATCAAGCGACTAGAACTACAGATGACACTGCACCCGCAACCCTACACCATTGGTTGGCTTCACCAAGGAAGAGATCTCCACATTAGCCAACAATGTCGTATGCCCTACAAAATCAAGCTTATTTAAAGATGAAGTATTGTGTGATATTGCTCCCCTTAAAGTATTGTCTAGACCTCGAAGTGTTATTATTACTTTGGGTAGACAATTGTACAGGATACCAGAGGTAGCGTTACCTACTGCTATTTCTTTAATCTCTGCTAGGTAATGTAATAAGTTCATTTCCCAGACCGGGAAGTTTGTCTTCTTTGTGATCCATGCTTGCAGTGAGCAAAAGGTTGTTGCCATATCTGTGACCTCTACACAGAGCCTCTCTTTGCAGCAGAAGCAAGTGGACGAGATAGTGGAAGAGTATAGAGACATCTTCTCCTCACCCATCGGGGTACCGATGCACTGTCAACTCAAGCATCCAATTGATCTAACCCCCGATGCCCCTTTGCCTAATGGACCCATCTATCATCTCTCACTGATGGAAAATGATGAAATCAAGCACCAAATCCAAGAGTTGCCTCAAAAGGGGCACATCCGACCCAACTCCTCCCCTTGCAAAAGCCCAATTGTACTAGTGCAGAAGAAAGACGGGACCTGGCGGCTTTGGATTGATTACAAAGCATTAAAAAAAATCACAGTTAGGAGCCGATACCCAATTCCCCAAATTGATGACCTTCTTGACCAACTCAAGGGGGAAAAGTTCTTTAGCAAGATTGACCTAAAGTCTGGCTACCACCAGGTTCCCATCGAACCAAATCATGTATGGAAGACAACTTTCAAATCTAAAGAAGGTCTCTTCGAATGGTTGGTCATTCCCTTTGGCTTAACAAATTCACCAACCACTTTCATGAGGTTGATGGGTGATGTATTGAGACCCTTCACCGACTCGTTTGTGGTGGTACATATGGATGACATCCTCATCTTCAACATAACTTGGGAGGAGCACATGCAACATATTCAACAGGTTTTGAGCACTCTGAGGCAACACAAGCTATATGCCAACTTGGAAAAATGCTCCTTTGGTATGAACAGGGTCCAATACTTGAGCTACATTATGGTTGAGCATGGGGTACATGTGGATCCAACTAAGTTTCAAGTCATTCATGACTAACTAGCCCCGACCACACTAACCGAGCTTCGGAGCTTCTTGGGACTTGCCAACATCTACAGAAGGTTTGTGTTGGGATTCTCCCATATTGCATGGGCCCTTGGCCAAGCGACCAAGGGCGGTCGCAAGGCAAAGTTCGCATGGGGGAAGGCACAACCACGAGCATTTGATGATATGAAGCATCAATTCTGCTCAACTCCATTTCTCTCCTTACCCGATCTGCAACAACCATTCGAGATTGAGACTGATGCCTCTGAATATGTTGTAGGCGCAGTTCTCACTCAGCACAGTCATCCAGTAGCATACCATAATGAGACACTCTCAGATACCATCTAGAAATACCCCACCTATGAGAAGGAAATTTATTCCATTGTGCAAGCCTGCCATCAATGGAAGCATTACATTTTGGGAAATGAGACAATCATTCACATTGATCACAAGCCTATGCAGTTCATATAGACAGAGGGGAAGTTGCAGAATGATCACCATCAAAAGTGGTCCACATACCTGCAACAGTTCCATCTCAACATCAAGTATAAGACAGGGAGCACAAATTGTGTCACTGGCTGCCTCAGTTGACCTCCCATTGCTGCACTCACCACCATGCTCCATTCCTATGGGCATGCGGCATATAAGTGGCCCCATTTTTATCAGCGGGACCTTGACTTCACCACCACCTATCAACTCTTGGGTACAGGCGTGAATGTCACCGATTTTCACATTCAGGATGGACTGTTATCCCATTTGGGCCACCTTTGTGTTCTCGTAAGCGAGCGTGAAAAGTTGATTTGGGAGGCTCACTATAGTTGGATGGCAGGACATTTTGGCGTGGAGAAAATTGTGGCCATTCAACATAAACATTTTTATTGGCCAAAACTTTGACAGGACATCAACAAGTATATCATATCTTGCACTGCCTGTGCCATTCCAAATCCAACCATCAAGAAGCAAGGCTTATACACCCCTCTTCCTACTCCTGAGAGGCCTTGGGAATCCATTTCGATGGATTACATGTCTGGCCTTCTGTCCACCAAGCAAGGCACTGATTGTGTATTTGTGGTGGTTGATCAGTTTTCAAAGATGGCCATTCTTATAGCCTGCAAGAAGAGCATCACGACAACAGATACTACCAAGCTCTTATTCGAACGGGTGTGGGTCCATTTTGGGATACCACAGACCATCATCTCAGATCGGGACAACAAGTTCCTCAACACATTTTGGTCGAGTCTCTGGTCATTCTTGGACACCGAGCTCACTAAATTCACTGCCTTCCACCCCCAAACCGATGGTCAAATAGAGGTCGTCAATCAAATGATTGTGCACATCCTGTGCATGTATAACTCTAAGAATCTGCGTACATGGGATGGGAGTCTTCCCTGTGTTCAACATAGCTACAACAGGGTTCTCCATAGTTTCACCAGCTAGAGACCATTTCAGGTGGGGCTGGGATTCCAACCCTTGGGTCCCATTGATGTTGCACTACCTCTTGCAACCACACAGGCAGAATCATCCCATGTTCAGTCTGAGGCTGACAAAGCCAACAGATTCATTGAGTGGATTCAACACATCCGCCAACAGGTGCATGAGATTTTGCAGAAAGCTAATGCTAAGTACAAGCAACACCATGATCAACACCGAGTACTGCACAAGTTTCAGGTGGGAGATAAGGTCTGGTTACATTTATAGAAAGAGCGTCGTACAGGGAACCATTGGAAGCTCTGTCCACTTCGCTAAGGGCCTTACACTATCACCAAGGTTGTGGGGGACAATGCTTTTGACCTCAACACTCGACCCTTCCTTGACTTGTACCCAATGTTCAATGTGGACCTCCTTCGGCCATATTTTCCATCATTATTGGACACCTCAAAGATCGCAAAACAATTGACACCAACAGAGTTCAACCCCGACTGCATGGAACAAGCATCCACTTATCAGATAGTGGACACACAGGTCAAGGGCACTCGCCAGTAGAGGATCCAACTTTATCGGGTTGTCAAGGCAGGGAAACTTCTACACCAAGGAAAGTGGCTCACCCGAAGCCAAATTTAGCAGTAATTTCCTCACTTGATGGGGGCACTCAACGCAATGGAGACCACTGCTTCCTAAGGGGGGAGGATTGATCCAGGTGGATATTGGTAGCCAACCATCTATTCCAACTGGCTCATCTTGACAGTTTTTAGTTCAACATATTTCTCTGTAATGATGACATTTCTTTATAATTGTGGGTTATGTACTTCTAGGGCTGTTTTGAAGCCCTACACAACATCCAGGTGGATATTGGTGGCCGCCCACCTATTCCAACTGACTTGTTTTGGATGTTTTCATGTCAGTACATCTTTCTGTACTTCCAGGGCCGTTTTGGGGCCTTGAACAATGTTTTTTTGGCTTGCCACAATCAAACTAACAAAAAAATCAAACTTTGACAACATAATGTGCAGTTCTAGAAAATACCTTTCCAACGGGCTATCACATGCCTAAAACGGAGGTCGTATGCAATAGTTACGACCTTGGGAAGTTGAGGTACCAACTTACCCATCGAGGCTCACATAACTTTTGACATTTCATCTCCTAGGGTTAGGTTTTTGGATGTCTAAGGTTTTGGCATTCATGAGTAATGTTAAAAAGGCCTCTGGAACCTCATTGTAATCATTCTGCTCAGACAAATGCGCGTAGCAACCACATCTCTTCTTAGAGATAGCTACCACCATTCGAGCAAATTGTTTTCAGTTCTGAAGTTTCAACCTATTTTCTTTATTCAATAGAAGTTGTTGCTCACTGGATATCTATTGTTGTTCTCCATATCTCTATGTTATTGTATTCAATCTACTATTTATTTCGTTTCTCTCATAAATCCGGATCACACCAAATATCCAATACAGTCTTGGGGAGTATTACTAGACTGGTCAGAGACACCCAGTATCGTGCAACCAACAAGACCAATATTGTCACCCTCCCTCTCAAACTCCCTGATAGGGCTCTCAGGAGTTGTATTTGCAGAAATATCCACTTTGGGAGAAGCCATAGAAAGATTTAAATGAACAATACCAGAGGCAGACAAAGTGGAGAAAAAGGAGGGGCAAAGATGTTTTAGCTTACCTAAATCAGAGTCAATCACAACAATATTCATTACTTCCTCCTCTGACGAAGTGCCTTCCTTTCCCACTCCAGGAAGGATGCTCAACTGGAGAATCACTGCAAGCTGCCTTCCTGAGCATTGACGACTCAGATTCTTTATCCGAGATTATCCCTTGACAGTCTTTATGTGAGTGTCCAGTCCTTCTGCAAAAAGTACAATGGAACGAAAGGCCCAAATAGTCGAGTTTTTGACCGTAAATCTTTCCTCTCCACTCAATATCAAGTGCTTCCAATAACCCATTGTGAACATCCAGTTCAACCAATATTTTCCCCATTCTCCTATCAACTCCCTTTAGAACAAAATCTTCAACAAATAAAAAACACCCGAGTTCATTCCCTATAGTGGCAAGAGCGCCCTCCTTCTAGAGATGAATCGACAAGCCAGGTAAGAGAACCTAAATGTGTCTGTGCTGGAAATACTTCGATGCATGATTGAAACCAACCCTCCATTTAATACCCATGTGTCCTGTAAGACTTTCATGGAGTCTTCTGGTGTTTTGAAAATGAAGCAATACCACCCCCTGGTTAGAATCATCATCTTCGGGGCATACCCAAGCAACGAAGACCATGTGTTCGCCACCCAACCAATAATACCCTGCATGCTCATTGCTCTATAAGTAAACCTTCCAACTAATGCACACATAGCCAGATTGCATGATTCCTCCAGACCTACGTCTCCTTCGAGTACCATTTTGCGCCTACCCTTCTTCGGTTTCCAAGGCTTCTTCACTTTCCACTCCCACTGACTAGCTCTTTGAATCACACAATGGTCATTAGGTTTATCCTGTGTAGTTTCACCATTCAGCTTCACCACACCACCAGTGTCACCTTCTGAGGCTCCTTTCTCAACTACGATTGAAGGTTCACCTCCTGTCTTTGCATGCAGTGAAAAAGTAGAAAGACAAGGTTCTCTTCCATTCTTGAAACCGTGTACTACAATACAACCACCCGATTTACTAGTATGTTGTCTCCCCCCAAGACCCTAGATCGTAATCCATCTGGACAGATTACCTCATTTTCCTTGAGATGCACCCCAACACTCATTCCAAGGACTGGCTCAATACCATCAAAATGTTTGTCCTTGGTAATAATCGCATCATTTGACCCACCCATGACAATGGCAATCTTGTTTCTTAACTCTTCGTCTGAGACAAAGAGGCCAAGTTGCCTCCATAACACCTATTCTTCCAAAATCATTAAAGATTTGACCTCAACTTCCATTAATGAGGTAATCTTCTATGATCTACCGCCAGTTACTGTAACCTGCCACCATTACTGGAGCAAACTAGCATTCTCCTTGTATCTATATAAACTTGCACTACTTACAATAATTTTTGTTATATTATATACATGTTCACACACCTCTTTTATTGAATTGTTATTAGTTTGTAGCTATACTTGTACCTTCTTATACCACATATGCATCCAAGATATGGACAACTTTACATATCTTGCCATGCCAGGGCAAGATAGATAGATAACCTATAGTAAACCAAACCATGCCACACATAAATAGTTTATAGTAATACAAACAAAGGTAAATGGAAAATGTATGGGTTCATAGGCTTGCATATAATATTTATTGTGTGCGTTGTTTAAACATTTGGCTTTTTGAACTTTTTCAGCGGAATCGGATGAAACAGATCGTGAAAGCTCCATTTTCTGTTGTTTAAATTGTATTTTTGAATGCATAAATGAATTCAACACCATGAAAAACCCTTAGATCACTCAAATCATACATACTCAATCACTCAAATCTGGAGTTCCAACAATTTTTAGCCAAATTTCAATAAAAATTAATCGAAAAATATACCCATAAAAAAATAAAAAAATATCCCTATACAGAGAAAGTCACTTGTCCCACAAACAAAACAAACAAATCGTCAAATCGTTATGAAATTTGATTGGAATCATTGCATCTGTACTTTTAGAATTAAAATATGCTTTCCCCTTGCGACGGAGTTCATATATTCTTTTGGATGATTTGGAATAATCTATTTGTTCTATAGAAATGCACCATGCATGGATCACTCCAGAGTTTGCAGGGCACTTCTCTCTTCTGTTGCCAATCGAATTCTTCACTGCATCAATCAACCCTATTCCTGCAATCATACATATACGAATCCCAAGCCAATTCATTATGGGCCATTTCTTTCTCGTTTTTTCTCTTCCGACAGAAATCTCAGATTTCAAAGTCGAGATCATTCTCGCCTGCGCGAGAAACCAATGAGAACTCCGAGAGCTCGAAAACCCCATAAAACATCGATTAAAAATCACAGCATAGAGGATTTCAGCGAAGAGGAAACCGAAGAAGAAGACGAAGAAGAGGGCTTGCCAGAATGGGCACAAGTTCCACGGTACTGCGCTTCACAAGTACAGAGTATCTGCACATTGTTATCCGAGGAAGCCAAACAAGGCAGCAGCAATATCCATTCAATTCTCAGGCGATTACGCTTCAACTTAACCCCCGAAATAGTCTTAGGGGTTTTGAAAAATTACAGGCGGATAGGAAGGGACAGAACTCTGCAATTCTTCTCGTGGGCAGGGAGCCGAAATGGGTATCGGCACGACAATACAGTGGTGGATTACATGGCAGATTTTCTTGGCAGAAGAAAGCTCTTTGACGATCTCAGGTACCTGCTGAAGACAATGTCTGCTGAGAGAATCGACCTCGTGACGCCCTGGACCGTCTCGATTGCTGTAAGGTACTTGGGTAGGGCAGGGAGAGTTGATGAGGCCATGTTGATATTTGAACAGATGGAGAATGAATATAATTTTAAGCCCGATAATCTGGTTTTCAATAATGTACTATATGTTCTATGCAAGTCGTCTGCTGTTAATAGAGAGCAAATGGTTACCTGTGTTGAAAAGGGTTTATCGATTTTTGAGAAAATGGGTTGCCCGGATACTTATTCATACAGTAATATTATTATTGGTCTGTGCAAGATCGGTAGAGTAGAGGAGGCAATGAGAATTTTTGATGAAATGCAGGGCAGTAGGGTTAGGGTTAGTCCTACTAGAACTGCCATCAATCATCTTATTGGGGAGTTATGTGAAGCAAACATGAAGCAGGGTTCTGTTAGTATTAGTAATGTAAAGGTTAGGGGTTCAAGTTCAACTCATCCCATTGATATCTTGGTTCCAAATCTTAAAAACAAAAATTATTTGGACATGGCAAAGGGCGTTTTTTGGAAAATTAGTGATTTGGGTGTGTTTCCTAGTGTTTTTGTCCTGAATATGCTCCTCGAAGAGCTTTCCAGATCAGGGAAGGTTGAATTTGCTTTGAAGATCTTTAACCTCATAGCTGACAGAGGACTAAGACGTGACGGGAAAACTTATAACATAATTATTCAGGCTTTGTTCAAGATGGGGAGAAGTCGTGAAGCTTCTGGCATATTTTCTCAGATGATATCGGAAGGTTCAAAACCGGATATTCTCATGTATAATTCTGTAATCAGTTCCCTCTGTACAGCTGGGAACTTAAAGGATGCAGACAACTATTTTGATATGATGAAGAAGAAACGCGGCCTTCCTAACAACGTCACATACACGGCGCTGATCCATGGTCATTGTAAAGCAGATAATTGGCAAGAGGCCTCGACTTTACTGAATGAGCTTTTAGGACTGGGGTGGTCTCCTCACTCTCACACCTTTCATCTAGTTGACGGCCTTCTAAGAAAAGCAGGGAAGTATGATATAGCTGAAAAGTTGTTACTTAAAATGGAGTCTCTACATATACACAATGACTGTAAGGCTGGTGACTGGGAGGCAGCTTACCGGAAAGTGAATAAATTGCTGGAAAGAGGTTCTTCTCCTCATGTTTACACCCTAGATCTCGTTGAACAAGCTCTTCGGAAAGCAGGTAAATGGGGAATAGTTCAAGAATTTCGGTGCAAATTTGAGCGAGTATCCAGAGTGTCAAGCACTACAGACTCGAACTCTGCCTCCCCAGTATGAGGAGGGTTTTTTTTTCATTCTGAAGGACAAATCATCCATGTTGTGCAAGCTTGTGATATGAGTTTATAATAACTCATAATTTTGATGGCTGGTTGAAAGTTGCTGTCTCCTAACAACCCGGCCATACTTACACTGTTGTCCGAAAAGAGACTCCATATTGTTCAAAACCTTTGTGCATGGTAAGGTTTATACTGTTTACCATTGGGGTATATCTATCTTCCAGTTAACTGCTATAACGCAGTATCCATTTCAGAGGAGAGCTATCCGAAGTAAACAAGAAACAGTATGCTATCTGAAATATGCAAATTAACTTTTGTCCCCAGTTTTGTCAAGAAAAGTTATTTAAAACCAGCACTGGAAATTTTTGTCAAAAGGCAATGCTTCAGGTCTGTCTGGAAGTGGTTTTGTGTGAAAATTCTCATGGAAAGTAAATTTCTCTTCATGTTTACACACTAGACCTTGTTTGAAAGGCCCTTCGGACAGTACGAAAAATGGTTCAAGGATTCCTGTGAAAATAATGGTAAACGTTATAGAGTTCACCAATGTAATTTTACGCAAATAGAAACAGGGTTAAGCACTGCACGTTCAAGTTTCCCAGTTTGATAGAGGGTTGTGTTTTCAGCGTCGAGCACATACATTCACAAGGCAAAGGGCTATCATCTCACTGTATACCGAATTCTTGATGACTGGTTAGAAGTTACTGTCTTAACAAGTGAGCAGAAATGATGCTCCTTTACATCCCAAAGTCCACCCAGACCCTCTCAAAGAATACGATTATTATATCTTGTCTCCTGATGGTCTTTTCACAAGGCACGAGGATGAAAATATTACTAAATTAGTCTATTACCGCAAAGAGACGGTCCCCATCTAATTTCCTGGCAAACCAACCACAAAGTCCCACCTAGAAACACTTTCTCCTCCTATCCTACAGAAGGTAGGGGTGGGTTTTTGAAGGGATTTGTCGTGAGAATCTTCATGGACCAAACGGCTCTTTATATCTTATCTCATTAGAGTCAGTACATTAGATTCTTAATATGCAAAATGAACCCACACAATAAATGAACAAGAATATAGAGAATACCCTTAAGGTAGGGAAACACCAACAATTATTCCTTCAGGAAGAAACCACTCCACAAGCAACGTTTGTTAGAATACAAATCCAACCTCAATACAATGATATGCATGTGTATATATACTCTCTCACTAGAATTCCTAGAGGCCCATGCCAACTATGCCTCATTATTACACAAGTTTTCCAGTTTGAGAGGGGGTTGTGTTTTCAGCGTTGAGCACATACATGCGTAAGGCAAAGGCCTATCATCACACAGTATATTGAATTCTTGATGACTGGTTGGAAGTTACTGTCTTAACAAGTGGGCCAAAACTGCAAGATTCTTTAATATGCAAAGTAAACTCACACAATAAATCAACACAAGAATATAGAGAATATCTTTAAGGTAAGGCAACACCAACAATTACTCCTTCAGGAAGGAACCAGAACTACTCCTCGAGCAATGTTTGTTATATTACAAATCCAACCTCATCAATACAATGATATGCATTTGTATATATATTCTCTCACGAGTATTCCTAGGGGTCCATATGTGTAACATCCCCATTTTTAATCCCCAAACTAGCGATGCATATTGGAAATATGATGTATGGCCGAAGACCAAGCGATGTAATATGTAAATGATGTATATTGAATATAATAAATAAAATGTATCGCCAATTGCAGATGGGCGTGGACGGAGGTTTGGGGACTTAGTTTCTACAAGAGATGGAAGGGGGGTCCAAAGGGGGGGAGAGTTTACCCATGTCTATTAAACCCAACCATCTTTCTAAATTATCCTTACTATGAACCTTCTATTTTATATTGAGTGTTCTAGAGCTCAATCATTGAATTCATGTAAGAGGGTGGGTGTGAGAAGTCACATCCCATAGTTATTGAGATCATGTAGGGCTGAGTACAATCAACTTTGGGAAGAGTGTGAGTCAAGCAAGCATGGGAGAAGAAGGAAATTCGTATGGGGAAGGAGAGGAGTTTTTACATGCAGATTTTTGGGACAGCAAGGGAGTTCTGAGTGCTGAAGCTTGAAGGCTATAGGGGGCATGTATGGTAGCTGTTTTGGAGCTGTAATTTCATGGGAAGAGAGGCTGTGGGCATGTGGGTAATATTTTGTTTAAGAATTTGTCAAGAGGAGCAAGTGTTTTGCTATTGTGAGAATTCTTGTTGCAGCTGTAGATTCCTGGAGTCCAGTAGAGAGATTTCCTGTCCAACTTGTGTTGGAGTTCTGGAAGGGAGTGGGAAGGCCTGAGGGATTGTGAGTAGTGAAGGGGGATCCCATCCCATCCCTGGGTTGTGCAGGTTGTGGGGAAGAGAGCTGGTGGACTGAAATCAGCTATGGGAATTTGACTGTTGAGAGGGGGACAATAGCCAACCTCATGGACCACCGTCTCTTGTGGATTCATAGCCCCAGTTCGGGGGTGACTTGTTGAAAACTGAAACAACAAGTCTATGGTTTGGAGGAACGTTCGTACTCTACAACGGGTTGCATAACTATTAAGATAAGTGTTCTTGTTTTCTGTGTTTATTTATGTTAAATTATGATACAATTGTTGTGCATTTTACTCTCAGATATTTTGGTTATTCTTGCTTGCTGTGAATAGAATGATGCATTTGAATCTCTATTTATGTGGCCGAATGTTGTTGTGCACATTTAAAACAATTTCAATTATGTTTTTAATTAGTATGAACAATTGCATGAACTTAAATGTCATGCTATGTGTTATTTATGCATCTAAAACCGATATCAAAAAAATTTATTTGGTAGTTTTAGCAGTGACGGGACTTAGCTTGAGGCTGGGTGCGTTACAGAGTGGTATCATAGCTTAAGTTCACCAGACCCAAATGAGCCAAAGACCATGCGAATTGGGTAAATTCGTTGTTGTAAAGTTTCAAATTTATGATGGATTTGGAGAAATTTGTGAAATCAAAGTGAAATCCCCAGATTTCTTAGGGAATTCATTTTGAAATTGCCCTCAAAACCGTCTAAGAGGTGATCAAGGGCGTCAATTTGTAGGTTGTAGAGTTAAATTCGATGTGGAAGGTCGAAATTTACGTTTTAATGGTGGCTAAAAAAGTTGGGAGAGTTTGATGGATCGATGATCGATATCATGTTTGATTTTGAGATCAACGACCTAGATTCGCCCTAGATTGATAAAAAACTTATAAGTTCTTTGGAGTTTGGAAAAATGGAGCAAATTGATGGTTGAGATCCATTTTGAGAGTTTGGAAAACTGGAGCAGATCGATGGTTGAGATCCATTTTTGGAGTTTGGAAAAATAGAGCAGATCAACGGTTGAGACTCATCGATAGAGTTGGGCGAAGTATAATGGATTAACGATCAAGATCATTTTGACTGGAAGATCGACAACCCAGATTCATCCTAGATTTTTGTCAAAAATTTCTAAGTATCATAATTCAACGAAATTCATGAGTAAATTTAGTTTGCCAAAGGAAATCGCCGATGGTCGGGTCGACGAAATTGGCGAAGTGTTTCATTCGACCAAGAGAAATTGTCGATGGTTGGGTTGACAAAATCGACGAAGTGTTTCGTTCGTCCAAAAGGAATTGTCGATCATCAATGAAGGGAAAGAGGACGATGAGGTTTCATGCCATGTTAACATCCATGTGTCGTGCCATGTTAGCCAAGAAATTGCCGATCGTCGATGATTGAGGTTCGACAAAATTCATGAACAAATTTAGTTCGCCAAGGAAATTGTCGATTGTCGATGATCGGGGTTCAACAAATTTTGCGAACAAGTTTAGTTCGTCGAAGAACTTGTTGATTCCGATGGAGCGATCGGGGTTCGACGAAATTCGTGAACAAGTTTGGTTTGCCAAGGATGATCGTCGATCGTCGATGGAGTTTTGGATGTTGGGGAATGTGCGGTCCAGATTGCTTTCGGGTTGGCGATTAATGGTGGAGATTCATTCGCAGGCTTGGCAAGGTTTAGCGGATTGGCGAGTTATATTTCCCTCGATTTTTAGATCAACGACTCGGATTAAAAGATTGCTACAATAGTAAATCAGTCAATTTTTTACAATTTTTTTTTGGATTTTAATGGTCATCAACTTATAGGGGCATTTTGAGGTCCTAAGCGACATTTTTGGGTAGTCGAAATCGAGAGATTGCTTAAATTGAAAAAACTCCGAAAGAGATTCCCAATGAGCTATTTTGAGCGTAAAACAGAGCTAGTATGAGGAAGTTACAACTAAAACAGTACAAGGTATAATTTAGATACCAGTTTGCGTCTAGAGGGCATAACTCCTTGCTCAGAAGCTAGTTTAGGACACAGGAGCAATCCGTGGAAAGCTCATAGACCATAGAAGACAGCCATGGAATCAGGTTTTGAATTTAGGTACCCAAAACTGTATAGGATGGGAGAGAAAACACTTGTAGCAGTAAGGGGTAAAAATGAGAAACAATCTAAACTTCCGCAGACCATAACTATCAGCTTAGAGCTCAGATTTGGGCAAACGAGCAGTCAATGGAAAGGTATCGAGGAGGAGAAGCTATCTATCCACTCAAAATTTTGAATTGAGCACTACAGTTTTTCAGAAAAAAAAATTGCAACAATAAAAACATAGCAATGAGTGGAAATAACAACTTGAGAAGGTTGTAACCTTTTGCTTAGAACTCAGAATGAGTCATGAGTACAACCATTGGAGAGCCTGTTTCAAAGAGGAATGTGTCGAAAGAACTAGAATTTGGATTAATGCATTTGTGTTCTTCATAAATTGAAATGAAGAATGTCTTGTAATCTAATTAATAAATATTTTGCAATATCCCTAATTCTAATAACAATTGTTACATGCACATTCTTGTAGAATTAGAGGTACAGGAAAGTAGATTTTAGTTCCTATATGAGAACTAGAGATATGGAGGATGCCCAAGGGTCTTACAGCCATGAAGAGGAGGTCAAAGGTCTGCATGGCAGCATGGGAAATGCAGAGACTAAATCCAATGGGCATAGGAGTAGAGCTGAGCTTATAGAGATGGTTGAGGCTATGAGAAGCCTGCAAAAGAAAGTGCAGATCTATAGAGAAGATAATGAAAGGATGATGAGGTCTCATGAAGAAATACTAGAGTTTGAATATGTTACATAAGCAAGTCAATAAAGATCTTGGCACATCCGCTAGTGCAAAGAAAGTAGAGGCATCTAGATCTCATGATAGGAAGGATGATCATGGGGGATCTAGAAAATCCAGGAGTATTAGCAAACATCATCATCATCATTCCTAGGGCACTCGACTAGAAGAGCACATGCACATTCAAGGTCGGAAAACAACCCAGGTATGTCTCCTGTCAGACATTAGAGGAGGAGACACGGGTCATATATTTTGCAAGGGGAGCTCATAAAGATCAATCCACCATCATTTGATGGAGAGAATAGGAAGGGAGAAGATGCAGAAGCATTGTTGCTGGGAGTGAAGAAATATTTCTGGTTACATGATTTCTCATCAAATGTAGAAGCTAGAATTGTAGCCTACCATCTTCAAGGAAAGGCATCTATGTGGTGGGATTGACTTAAGCAGGTTAAGCACCTTGATGAAAATAGAATTTCTTGGAAGCAATTCAAGAAATATTTTTAGCAGCAGTACTTGTCAGAGCAATATTATGACAAGAAGATGCAAGAGTTCTTTGAAATCAAACTTGAGATTATGACCATGGATGAATATGAGAGGAAATTCTTGGAACTTATGTACGTGGGCTTCATCAGGGATGAGGAAGTCAAAATTCAGAGGTTCGTAAGTGGACTGCCATCCTTTTACTAGGATAAAATTTAATTTGATGAGCCTAGGAATTTGGAAGAAGCCATAAGAAAGGCTAAGTATTTGTATGAGCAGAACAAAGGAAAGCCAACTTTCGAAAAGGCTCGGGATGATAAGAAGAAAGGAAAGATGGATCATAGAAAGAAAGGATTCAAGCCGCCTTTCATCAGGAATAGCTCTCAAGCATATCAACAAGAGTAGCCATCTCAAGGTGATAAAAAAATGACATATTCGTTGGGGAAGAGGCCAAGACAGCAGCCCATAAAGTGTTGGGGATGTGAAGGAGATCACATGTATAAAGATTGTCCTCATCAGGGAGATGAGATGAGGACTATGCATAGCATTAAGTAGGAGGAGACTGTAGAAGATGTGGGCAGAAACATGCCAAAGATTTATGTAGCCTTGGACAATAGACAAACAGACTATCAATCCCACATGATTGAGGTGGAAGGCAAGATTGACAATCAACCCATAGCTATTTTGATTGATTTTGGAGCTAGTCATAGCTATATAGATCCAAATCTAGTTGAAAGCTTTAATTTGAAGAAATATAAGCATGAAATGTCTTGGTTAGTTCAACTAGCTACTGGAACCCAGAGAAGAATCAATGAGCTTGTTAAAAATTCCTAGTAAATATGAATGGAGTCAACACTAAGGCAGATTTAAACATGATATTGCTTGAGTCTTATGACTGCTTGATTGGTATGGATTGGCTAGAAGAACATCGTGCTGTCTTAGATTGTTATAACAAGGCTTTCACATGTCTTGATGAGGAAGGGAATTCAAGGACAGTGCAAGGTGTGCCAAGGATTGATGATCTTTTTGATCAACTGAAGGGAGCAAAGATATTTTCCAAGATTGACTTGAGATCATGCTATCATCAAGTGAGAATCAGAGAAGAAGATACTAGCAAGACAACATTTTAGACAAGATATGGACACTATGAATTTGTGGTGGTGCCTTTTGGGTTGACAAATGCGCCCGTTACATTTATGTTTGGGGTGTTCAGAGATTTCCTGGACAAGTTTGTCATTGTATTCTTGGATGATATTCTTATCTATTCCAAGACAAAGGAAGAACATGAGAAACATTTGAGGATGATGCTATAAGTGTTGAGAGAACACCAATTCTATGCCAAGTTGAGTAAATGCACTTTTTGTAAAAAACAGATCTATTATTTGGGTCACATTGTTTCAGAAGATGGCAAGCAGTGGATCTAGAGAAGATTGAAGCAATCAAAAATTAGTTAGCGCCAATAAATATTTCAAAGGTTAGATCATTTATGGGTTTAGCTGGTTACTACAGGAGATTCATTGCGGGATTCTCCAAGATTGCACACCCAATAACATCTTTGCAAAAGGAGTAAAATTCGAATGAAGTGCCAAGTGTGAAATTTTTTTTCAATGCTTAAAAGATTTACTAACCAGTGCACCCATTTTAAAAGTTGTAGATCTAGATGAGGATTTTGTTGTGTGCGTAGATGCATGCAAAGAAGGGATCGATGGAGTCTTACACAAAATGGACATGTAATTTGTTGAGTCCAGAAAATTGAAGGAGCATGAAATAAATTATGCCACATGACTAATAGTTGACAACCATAGTATACGCTTTAAAAATGTGGAGACATTACCTCATAGGCAAAAAATTTGAATTGAGGACAGACCATAGTGGTTTGAAATACTTGTTTGAACAACCAACACTAAACGCTAGATAAACTAAAAAGGATGAAATTTCTTAGTGAATATCAAGCACATAAAGGGAAAAAAGAACAAGGTGGTTGATGCACTCGACAGAAGGGTGCATGAAATGCATGCTATAGCCATTAGTATGTACAAGACAAATTTAAAAGATAAAATTTTAGAGGCTGTAACAACAGACCAACATTATTTGCAAGTTAAAGAAAGCCTATAGCATAATAATGTACAGCAGAAATATAAGGATTACAAGCTAGAATAGGATGGAATCCTCTTGTTCAGGAACATAATTTATGTTCCCAATTCTTAGGAATTGAGAAATTTAGTTTTAAAGGAGATGCACAATGTGCCATACACTAGACACCCAGGATACTAGAAAACTATTACAGTTGTAAGAGGTCAATATTTTTGGCCTGGTATGAAGATGTAACTGATTATTTGGCCAGATGCATGGAATGTCAGAAGGTAAAGGCTGATCACAAACATCTAGTGGGATTGTTGCAGCCATTTCCCATTCCTGAATGGAAATGAGAAGTTGTTACTATTGATTTCATTACCAAATTTCCTAGGACAACAAGACAACATGATTCCATCATGGTAGTGGTGGACAAGCTTACCAAGGCTGCACATTCATTCCGGTGAAAATAAGTTATAACTCACAAGGCAACCAATATTGTAGAAATTTATATGAAATTGCTAGGCTACATGGTGTGCCTAAGGCAATATTGTTGGACTGAGATTCCAAGTTCACTTCCAATTTTTGGAAGGGGTTGTTCAAAGGATTTGGGACCAATTTGAATTCTAGTACAACATATCACCCAGAGTTAGATGGACAGACAAAGAGGATTAACCGGATAATTGAAGATATATGTTGAGAATGTATATAATGGACAAGCCTTCTAGGTGGGAGGACTATATACATTTAGTTGAGTTTGCTTACTGTTATCGCACAGTTTGTAGCTAGGAGTAAAGGCTACAAGGTAGAAGGCCAAACTGGTGTAACAGGAACCTATCCCACCCAATGTCACCACGATGGGTAGGTTCTTTCTCTTTAGGGAGGCTAGGCCCAGGGGAGACGTCCCCGGTGACCTGGGGTTTTGAAGAGGCAAAGGTTAAAAGGACAAAGCTAAAGTTCCCCCTTCACAGGTCACCACCCAAACAGATAGTCCTGGCCTAACAACCAATAATAAAGTGAATCTCCAATGAAGAACACCTGCTTGGAACAAAGCAACAACAAACTAATATGTGCAAGCCATATTTCAAAGGGTTAATACTTCATAAGACTATCTGATAAATGTATATGAGCAATATAGCAATAAATGTTGACGAAGTCAATATTTATTAATAGCAATAAAAAGATATGACACTCCACCAATAAACATTGGAACAATGTGGCATTCAAGGTAACCAATCAACACTTATTCAATTAATGCCTAAACCACCATTCAATTGCTCTTGAAACAAGACGTTGCTGCATCAAAGATGAAATAATCAAAGATGACGTCAACAACTTAGGGTTAGTAGGTTAGGGTTAGTGTAGTTAAGGTTTCAATTTAAAAAAAGGTTTGAGAGTGTTTTAGATCCAATTCCACTTCAACGCTGGAGGTCTAAGAT
>ML795052.1:60056-126758 GCA_009831015.1 Picea engelmannii | reverse complement strand
GGCTCCAACTCGAGGACATGTGCTCACCGTAGAGCGCATGAGAACCTCAACATCTCTGGCATAACCTGTAGACCTGCTCAATCTCGATAGGGGCATCAGTAACAAAAATGGGGCGGTAATGCCATCACAACATGCATAGATATATATATATAAACTGAAATAAAACAATCAACAATGCAAATGTAAAGCAAAGTACCTACCTTTACTTACTTGTTGGCTGGATGTTCGATGTAGTCAAACGACCAGTGTAGCCAATCCAACAATGTCCCACGATGCCTGCCTTTGTGCTTCATCATAAACCAAAACAATGATAAATCAAACACAAAAATGTCATGAGTTAGAATATATATCATATCATCGGAAATCATAAAGTCTAACTCATGGAGGCAAGTGGGAGGGATAAAATCTCGCCAAGTCCATCTCTGAGGAAAGTACTCAATCCACTTCTTGAAGGGGTCATGAAGAGTCCATGGTTCAGAATACTGACTCAAAGGGCCTGCAAGCTGGCTACTCAAGACATCCTCATGCTCTGAAGTCAAGGAAAGGATCGACAAAGATCTAGCAGACGACTGGAAAACTATCAAGGGAAAGTTGAAAAACTGAGATAACAAACTTGCAGTATCCAACCAACCCTTGGAGTCTAGGGTCTGCCTAAGAGGAAACTCAACAATAAAAATATACTTCCCAACTACACCTTTAATGGAAAAGCAAGGTAAAGTAATAACAGGTGGCTGGAGTGAGAAGTCATGAGAATCCTTCTTTAGGCAAACCATGTTCTCACTTGTATCAAAATCCGAGCACAGTGGTGGTTGGTAATCATCTTTATGGAGAGAATCCAAGTGCTCAGAAGGGTACTCATAAAAAATCTCAAGGTAAGACTGAAAATCATCAGGAAAACAAGGTACTAGGTCATCCCTGGTTTTTTGAAAAGTACGGGTAAAAATCTCATCTCCTTGTTGCCACTGGTCAAAAGCAATCTACTATGATAATTGCAAGGACAACACTTGGAAATGACTCTCAGTGTCATAGATGGGATACAGGTCATAACGAACTATATCCCACCTACGTCTCCCAACATGTATGAACTCATCAATGTTATCAACAATGTCACTATCTGTGTCATAACATGTAGGGTTCAAAACATTTGAAAATTCATTCTCCTCCTCATTTCCTTCATCATAAAGTAAAGCATCATTAAAAACTAGGGGAGGAGGGCAACTTACTGTTTCTTCTTGTGCAGGAGCTTCAAGGACTTTGGCATTTTCAGCATGCGTTATTTTTTCATCCTCATGGATTGCTTCTTTGTCTTTGATTGTACAGCAAGGAATATTCATTTTGTTCAAGGCTTCCATTTCTCTTTCATTTTCTAAAACATGGAGCAAGGTGTCATTGGAATCCTGAAAAGGAAAGCAACTAACCTCATCGTCCTTTTGTTGTGTAGGAGAAACAGGTTCTTAGATTGCTTCATCAGAGGGAGGGGCATAGGTTGACACTTCATCATTTTGCTTGGATTCCATCTCCTCAGCCATGTCTTCAGCAATCCCTTGTTGAATGATGGTTTGTTCCCCTTCTTCCTGGAAATCATCAACGAAGTTTTCATGGGAAAACAAACTTTCCATACTAAGAGTACCTGTGGTGAAGAGGTCTTTTATCCCGGATAAGGATATGTTTCATTCAATTCCTGTAGCCATGTCGTAAGCTTCATCGAGCGTCCTTGGGCCCTTTTAACTGAGGGGCAAGCCTAGGTGTGCCAGGATCGCATGGGTATAGAGATGGACAATATACTTGTCTTCGGGACGATGGCTTCTAGGAATCTGACATAGAGTGCCCTCAAACCTACTCTGGAAGTCAAATAGGGTTTCATTCTCAGCTTGTTTTATATGCTCAAATCTTTTTAGCAGTACTGAGATGTCTCCCAATCTTATGCCCCATTCTTTGAGAAAGACTTCTTCTAGTTGGTTCATAGAAGTGATGCTAGCATCGGGAAGATTATCATACCATCTTTTAGCATTCCCGTGAAGAGTGGTGGGAAAAATTTTCATCACTACATCTTCGGCATCATCATCGACAGGATGGAGTCCAAAATAAGAATAAAAATTATTCACGTGAAAGTCAGCGCTTTCCCCATTGCTACCAGTGAATCTAGGGAGCCATCTTTCTTTTCTTGGGGGCATTTGTCGTGGGTATCCAGGGATTTTGCTCATGTCTAAAGGCTTGTAATTCCTGGGATCTCATTGTGAAGTCATTGTTGGCTTCGTCATCAGTGGAGTCACCAGATAGTTTTCTTGAAACTATCAAAGAAATAGGGAAAACACCCTAGTGGAGTCGCCAGGTAAGCTTGTAAGATAAGGCTCTGAGGCAAGGCTTACCGAAAAGTGTTGTCTGAGGAGAATTGACTCAGTGTTCCCCGACAACGGCGCCAAAATGTTATCGCATAGTTTGTAGCTAGGAGTAAAGGCTATAAGGTAGAAGGCCAAACTGGCGTAACAGGAACCTATTCCACCCAATGTCACCACGATGGGTAGGTTCTTTCTCTTTAGGGAGACTAGGCCCAGGGAAGACGTCCCCGGTGACTTGGGGTTTTGAAGAGGCAAAGGTTAAAAGGACAAAGGTAAAGTTCCCCCTTCACAGGTCACCACCAAAACAGATAGTCCTGGCCTAACAACCAATAATAAAGTGAATCCCCAATAAAGAACACCTGCCTGGAACAAAGCAACAACAAACTAATATGTGCAAGCCATATTTCAAAGGGTTAGTACTTCATAAGACTATCTGATAAATGTATATGAACAATATAGCAATAAATGTTGACAAAGTCAATATTTATTAATAGCAATAAAAATATATGACACTCCACCAATAAACATTGGAACAATGTGGCATTCAAGGTAACCAATCAACACTTATTCAATTAATGCCTAAACCACCATTCAATTGCTCTTGAAACAAGACGTTGCTGCATCAAAGATGAAATAACCAAAGATGACGTCAGCAACTTAGGGTTAGTAGGTTAGGGTTAGTGTAGTTAAGGTTTCAATTTAAAAAAAGGTTTGAGAGTGTTTTAGATCCAATTCCACTTCAACGTTGGAGGTCTAAGATCAGTGCCTTGGGGTTAATGGAGTCAATTTAGTAGAGGACACAAGGGTTGAAGGAGGATGGTTAAGGACTAGAGGGAAGAGTTCTGAAGTGCTGCTATGGCAGGGCCTCAAAATCAAAACCCTAGGGGAGAGAGGCTCACTCCGGTGTTGCTAAAGCAAGGCCTTGTGCTCTCTCCTCCTTCCTTAGGTTAACTTGGCAAAAACAACTAGCATGAAAGATAAATCAAGACAAGAGAGTGCAATGAGGGAGAGTGTTGCTACAACAAGGCTCTATCATCAAACCCTAGAAGAAAAACAACCCTAGGTGTAGATAACCTAGGCCTGGGACGTCTCCTCCTTCTTGATCTCTGGAAAGTACGGCTAGCAAATAGGGGAAGAAAAGAAGAAGAGTGTAGCAAAGGCTAGGCTCTTTTCCTTCTTCAATGGCTAAAAAGTTTCTCTTTTAGGGGACTTGAGACAAGGACCTACTTGTGTGCTTGTCACCTAGGATTTTGATTCAACAAATTATAAATACATGTAAGAAAATAAGACTACAACCATTCAATCAAGAAGTTTTGCAGAAAAATACTTACAATTCATCAAGAAATAACCATGCAAACCCTAGTTGTAACACCTTCCTTCAAGAGAAACACCATAAAATGTCAAGAAATGCCTTCCTTCAACAAGTGCGCCTCACTAAACCAACAAAATACCCAAGTAGGGTGCTAAAAATCAGACCTCACTAATGAGTGAGTGATGAATCATGATAAAATGAGGCTAAAACTCCTCAATATATATTGTATAAATGACCTAATTTACTTTTTAGGTCATAAAAAAAAAGGCCGACAAGGCCAGAATAACAAAAGTAATACTGTTTTACATTAAATGTTCATTTTAAAACCCTAATTGAGCAAACGTAAGACGCCAAGCCCCCTTGAGGGAGATGTTAGCCCTTTCTAGGGCCAGTGCAACATCCAGAAACCAAACGTTAGCCCTCCTTGGGCTCTTCCAAACTACCACACGTGCCAACAAACCTGTCCACTTGCCATATGCTCATGATGACGTCACAAGCCTCCTGGTGACGTCCTGGGTCATCTGGAGCTAACGTTCCACTGTAAGTGGGTCAATCCCCCTAGGTCTAGCTCAGCCAAAGTGCCCTTGATGGAACGTCCTCTTTTTCTTTGGTGCAAAACCCTGATCAAACACCGTCCTGTCTCTGCCCCTTGATGGGGTCTCAGCATCCATCTGGTGGGCTCTTCAGCCCCATGGAGGTCCGAACTGATCATCTCCCCATGTGTACCGGTCCAAATGGTACCTGTCCGTCGGGCATGGTTCTGCACATAAAAAGCTACGCCCTCCATGGGCTCATTAGTCACAGGGATCATAGCAATGTCAATCACATTTCATCATTAATATTATCAAACATATGCATAAAAACCCTGATACATCGGTCAATAGCTCAAAGACATTACAAAAACCTACAATACAAGACAGGAGAAAAAGACAGGACGTCCTATTGGGCTAGTATCCACAAGAAAAGGGAAGTCTCMAGGAGGGTTTCATCCAAGCCATGTAAGTGAGGTGATGTGGCTAGGGGATGTCTAGACATGTGGGTGAAGTGAGAGCCAGGGATGCATAATGTTATCTGTGGGTGCCTTTGTAGAAGGCGAGCTGTGCCTGTCATGGATGCAATTTTTCCAAGCCCGTTCTTGCCTTTATTCTTTTCGTTTATGTGTTTTTTCTTCTTCTTTTTCTTTTTATTCAAGGGCTAACCAGAGGACACTGCCTTGGCATGATGACCAGAGCTAACAGTGTTACCCACAAGTACTTTCACAGAGATGAGAAGGCTGGCTCGTGATGAGACCCCTTTTCCCTTGGCCATGCAACCAAAGGTCACTACCTTGGCGTGGTAACCAGATGGTGGCAATGTCATACTGTTAGGTACCCATGAACCTAATAGGCTGGCTCGTGGTGAGACCTCCTATCCTCTTGACTAGGTCTTGTTTGTTATTTTCCGGGTCCCTCTTGTTTCTTATCGAGAGGCTTTTTATTGCCTTCTTAGGGATCCCTGGACGAAGCATCTCGAGGTTTTATTTCTAGGCTTTTATCTTTTACCAATTGTTTTTACCTTCTAGGCCTTTAGCCCCTTCTTCCCACGAGATAAGGTGCAATCCTACAAACAGGTCAACCCAATGCCCAGACAAGGGGAATGGGATAAATGAGCAGGAAACAAGATGAAACGGTGGTGCTATGATGGGAGCGGATGATGGCTTTTTAGAAATCCCCCTAGTGGTAAACCAAGATCTATGGACACAGGCTTGCTAAGGCACCCTGTCAATCTCCCCAAGCATGGTCAAGTGGGATAATGTAAGATCCAAGCAGTTGTTAGAGATAAAAGGAATCAGATGCATATATTTAAAGGTTTCAATGATCAAAAGTGACACATACCATGATACCTGGACCAATTACCTCATGGAGCAAGAACCTCTTCTGATACAAGACCAAGCCGATGGTGATGGATGCTGTTGTTGTTGACAAGACAAAGCTGACGGACGAAGAAAAGGATGGGCCCTCCAGGGCCATGCTCAGGTCAATCCTGCTCTCGGTACTCCATGTCTAGGACCTGTGGGCCTCGAGACATGATCTCTTAGTTATCCCTAAAAAACGGGGATAACACTTACAATAATGGATATCAGGAATCCTTGAAGATGAGCCTGTTTGAAGCATTGTATGGCAGAAAATGCAACACATCGGTGAGTTGGGATAACCTAGCAGACAAAGTCGTGATTGGGCTAGAATTGTTGAGGGAAATGGAAGAGCGGGAAATGGAAGAGCAGATGGCAAAGATCAGGCCGAATTTGAAAGTAACACAAGATAGGTAGGAGAACAATGCCGATAAAAGAAGAACACAGAGAATTCAAAGTGGGAGAGCATGCGTTTTAAAAAGTTAAAGCCAAGAGGAGCTCGTTGAAATTGGGAAGTTGCCCAAAGTTGGCATCGAGAAACTGTGGGCCATTTGAAGTTCTAGAAAGGATAGGCCCAGTTGCATACATGCTAGCATTACGTACATCCATGAGAATTCATAACGTGTTCCATGTATCTTTATTAAAAACGTATGTACCTGATCCTAACCATGTGATTGATTGGATTGTGATCCAAGTGGAACACGAAGGGGACTTTCGAATGGAACCAATGCGCATCTTTGACTGAAAATTCAAAGTGCTCAGGAACAAAGCCATTGGCTTGGCAAATGTTAAATGGACCTACTATCGTCCTAAAGACACTACATGAGAGCACAAGGAGGCCATGCAGGAAGCATACTGCAAATTTTTGCAAATTTTGAAGAAAACTGAATGTACATTTGTACACAAGCGAATGAAGACTCCTTTTTGGAAGCTAGATTTTTAGAGCCACAACTCTGAGACTCCTTTTCGACCGATGCCGGATCCCATTCCTTGGGATGTGTGGGTTGAGGGGAAAAGAGAGTTGCCGGTTGGAATTGCTATGTGTGTCATTAAGTTGTGGAACTATCAAAGTATTTTGATGTGACATTTTATATATGTCAATGTGTAAATTGTATAGTGATGTGATCCGAGGATAGTGCAGTTTGTAGGGCGAGGGGAATGTAACATCCCCTGTTGACCACCTATTCAACTAGGGGGTCAACTCCATGTATCATGAAGATATGCATCACCAGATGCTACCAAGTCAGAGACTATTTGGTTCTACAAGGCGTTTTTGGCCTTCAACACGTATTTTTGTAATTGGAATTTCCGCTCCCCTGCGTGGGATAATAATGTAATAGGTCTGCATGGATCATAGTTAGGTCAGTTACCTTAGGATTTCTTCATTAGGAGAATTCCTTTCACTAAGTGCTTTTTTTCCTCAGGTTATTAATTTGGCCTAACCAACCTTATTAATTTCCCTTGAGTTTTTCACTCCTACGAATAATTCCTCCAAAGTGGTGAAAGACGTTCTAATGGTGTCATCCTCTGGTAGCTAGTGTTTAGGAATGATGTAAATGACCATGTAAGACATCTCTATAAGTTTCGTGGAATTCCGTCGAGTTTAGATAGGTTTTTTTTAATTAATTAAAATTGCCTAAGGTTGGGTAATTTAATTAATTAATTTTATAATTTTTAATAAATAATGTAAAAACTAAGTCCTTGGGCTTTTGCTAGGGCTATTTGTGCTCAGACGAAATTGAATGAGACCCCCTACACCCTTGGACCAAGTTTCAACTCAGTTGGACAATTTTTGCTAGGTGTTTGTCCATAGGGAGTCCAAGTCAGTCAAAACAACAATTCTAATTGCTAAGCTTGACATGGTAAAAATGTCAATTTTTGTAATCTTAAGCAAATTGAGTAAAGTAATGGTGGGAGATGATGAGAAAACACTTTCCTAACCTTTTCCAACCCTCACATCACCCCCTCACCTAGCCATTAAGCAAAAACGTCACTTCCCTAGAGAGGTGTGCCCCCCTTCCAGAAAGTCTCAAAAAAGTAAAAAAATAATAAAAAAATTAATGGGAGACTTATTCTATCCCTTGGTGCGCCTCCCTAGACCCTACAACTAATCATTTGACTTGTCAAAGCCTTGCCAATTTACTCCAATTCATTGCCACTTCATCCATCCATGCCAAAACCCTAGAGTTGCCCCCCCCTTCTTGAGATTCTCACTTTGACTTGGGTTTTGACACTTGGCTCTCATCCAAGAGGGGTAACTTTGCCTTCCCAAGTATAAATAAGAGCCCTCCCTCACTCATTTCCTCACCATCTCTTGAGCTATTGTTATGCTATCAATTTTTTCCCTCATCCCTCTCTCATCTTCCATTTTTGCTTTCACTCATTCTTGCTCCATTTTGGAGAGGAGCTTGTAGCAATTAGTTGCTGCAACCTCCTCATTTGGGTAATAATAAAGAGCTTTGGAGGACCTTGGTGTACATGAGATTTTGTCTTGGTGCACATACTTTGGAGGTGATCTTGTTCCATGTGATTTTTTATTTGAGATCTAGAGTAGATATCTAAAACAAATTAGTTTGTTTGGATAGATCATACAATAATGTAGTTGTAGATTTACTTGAGTAGGATAGTAAGTAGTGCAAATTAGTTTGTATTACTTGGTGTACATGAGATTTTGTCTTGGTGCACATGCTTTGGAGGTGATCTTGTTCCATGTGATTTTTTATTTGAGATCTAGAGTAGATATCTAAAACAAATTAGTTTGTTTGGATAGATCATACAATAGTGTAGTTGTAAATCTACTTGAGTAGAATAGTAAGTAGTGCAAATTAGTTTGTATTACTTGTTTATCTTATCAACTATATGCTCTTATCTCACATTTGCTTCACAAGTTGCAGGTTGCTTCAAGGGTTTGTAAGGTTGGCTTCAGGTTGGAAACTCTCATTCATAACCTAATGCAAACTCCTTTCTTTCTTAGTTTCTTTTTTCTGCTCACACATATCAGATTTTGGTTTTGCTAACACTCCTAGATAGGTCAATATATCAAATTCATTTTCTGAAATTTTTATGCAGAAAATTTCTGTTGAAAAACATAAATTTTCTTAACTTTTCTGTGTGTTTTGCAGCATTTCCAGCAAGCAATAACTTGCTGTTTTTTGCAAGTTTTCGCCAGATCTAGGGGAAGTGCTGCCCAATTTCAGACACAAAACACACAAAGGACCCTTCGTTTGATTGGGTAACAATATTCAACCATTTCTTTCTCTTTTCTAAGCATTGTAACAAGCCAAAGTGGGTCCCCAAGTGGCTTGCATTCTCTTTTAATTTTCTGTTATTGTTTTTTTTATTCTTTGCCCCACTTGTCATTAGGACAAGGTTGTGTGGCTAGGTTGCTCTAGTTTAGCTCTTTTTATTTTCCAACCCCTTTGGCACAAAATAAGAAGGCTTGCCTCCACCTTGTGCCATTGTGAGTGGTTTGTATTTATTTTTTTCTTTCAAGTTTTTCTTTCATTCTTTAGTTGCCTTCACCTTAGATGTGAAGTTGGCACAACCAACCCCCAAAATCGTAAGGCTAGCTTAGTTATCTATTTCTAATGTGTTTATGCTCATGGATTAAAACTATCTAGAAGTAGATCTCACACAACTAATGCTAGTTTAAGCCCATGGAGGCATAGGATTAATCTTGTGCTTTGATATTTTTTTTTTACTTGCAAGTTTTAGTTCTTAAGCATTTATCTTTTTAATTTGCAAGCAAATATGGGCATGTAAATGGTGTTAAGCAATCTATTTTCATTTCAACAAGTTCTTTCAAGTTCTTTACATGCTTTCCAAGTAATAATTTTATGGTTTAGAACTTCATTTTGGTAACCTTTAATATTTCGGTTTTGACACTAATTCACACTTTTTGGGCAAACAAATCTCACTTTTACACACCTAAACACTAAAATTAACTTAGTCCATAGGCTTAATAATCAACTAGACTTAATAGGGAACCTCTACTGACCCAACTTTGCCATTTAAACGAGGACTAGAGGAAGCAACGAAAGGTGATAGGCCGGGGACGGTCTCGTGGCGCTCAACGTCCTTTCCGGGAGTACTCTTTTCCCTTGGGCTAACCTGTGGAGCTAGGGTAGGCCTTGTTGCCATACTTCTTGAGCACCCAACAGTTACTTGGTACAAGCGGGGGGAGTATTGGGTTGACACTAGTCACTCTTCACTTAATAACTCTTAATCAACTCCTTAATCCACTATACAACTTTGGGCATCAACTTGGTAAATCTCTTGTGGTTGGCACTTAACCAATCTTGCAAGCAAATTTCTTTCACACTTACATCTCATGCAAGTTTAATTTATGTGTTGTGGATTAATTATCTAAGTAGTCATAGTTGTGCTTTTGGACACTTTCCCTTCAAGCATTTCTTTTTCAGTTAATTGGTCTTCATATCTTTTGTTTGGTCCCTCAAGAAGTTGCGCATCCTTTGGAGGCACTTCACTTGTTGGATCTTGTGTGATCTTGATAGCCATTGAAAGCATCACATAGAGTAGTGCATCCCTTTGGGAGACACTCTATTGTTGAGCATGCTAGGCTTGATGTGTTGGTGAATGTTTCCTTTTGAGTATCTTTAATTTCCTGCACATACAAGCAATTCAGTTAGTATCTTTGTAAATCATTGTATCTTGTTTTATACCTTTTGCTTATAGTTGTATCATCTATTCATCTTGTATTTAGTTGTTACTCTTTGTATCTAATCTTGTTGTGAAGTTGCATATTCTTTTGTAATCAACCTCCCTCAAACTTTAGTTGACCCCTTGCCCAATCTTAGGCACTAGTCTTAGTTGTCCTAGGAAAAGTCTTGCTTGTCATTTTTAATTGTTTCACATTGCATTGTTGCCTTATCATCATAGGCTAGATTTCCCCCCAACCTTCTAACTAATTAAAACCAACTCCTACAATCAAACGTTAATCTCATCTAGTAACTAGGGTCTACACCCCTTGGCTTCACTAGGAGTAAGCCTAGACGGAAGAGGTTCGAGTCAAAGTGAGAACGTGGGCTTTGGACCTAGGCATTGTGCCTCCAAGGACACACTAAGTGAGCAAGACTTAGCTCACGTCTGCAAGTGTGTATAAGGACGACAACATCCCCATTTTTAATCCCTAATCTAGTGATCTATATTGTAAATATGATGTATGGTCGAGGTTCAAGCGATGTAATATATAAATGATGTATATTGAATATATTAAATAAAATGTATCGCCAGCTGGAGATGGACATGGACGAAGATTTGGGGGCTTTGTTTCCACAAGAGAGGGAAGGGGTCCAAGGGGGGGGGAAAGTTTACCCATGTCTATTAAACCCAACCATCTTTCTAAATTATCCTTACTATGAACCTTCTATTTTATGTTGAGTGTTTTAGAGCTCAATCATTGAATTCATGTAAGAGGGTGGGTGTGAGAAGTCACATCCCATAGTTATTGAGAGCATGGGGGGTCGAGTATAATCAACCTTGGGAAGATTGTGAGTTAAGCAAGCATGGGAGAAGAAGGAAATTTGTATGAGGAAGGAGNTCATTGAATTCATGTAAGAGGGTGGGTGTGAGAAGTCACATCCCATAGTTATTGAGAGCATGGGGGGTCGAGTATAATCAACCTTGGGAAGATTGTGAGTTAAGCAAGCATGGGAGAAGAAGGAAATTTGTATGAGGAAGGAGAGGAGTTTTTACATGCATATTTTTGGGATAGCAAGGGAGTTCTGAGTGGTGAAGCTTGAAGGTAGCCATAGCGGCCATGTATGGTAGCTATTTTGGAGCTATGATTTCATGGGAAGAGAGGTTGCCTTGTTATCCCCTAGCCTAGGGATAACTAAGGAGATCACATCTTGAGGGCCACAGGTCCTAGACATGGAGTACCGAGATCCAGACGACTTGAGCATGGCCCCGGAGGGCCCCTCTTTTCTTCAGTGTAGTCCACGTATCACCAACAATAATATCCATCACACCACCCTGGTCCTGAAGTAGCAGTGAGTCTTGCTCCATGAGGTAATGAGTCCGGGTATCATGGTATGTATCACTCTGACTTTTGAAGCACTTGAACATGTTGTATTGAATCCTTCTTCATTTAATGACGTTTGCTTGGAAATTATGCTCTTTGCCTCGTTCATACTTGGAAGGGTGACATGGTGCCTTAGTAAGTTGATTTCCCTTTAGGATGGGTTGCTACTGGGTGGATCTGTGAAAAGTCATCGTCCGTTCCCTCCATACTTACAACTTTACATAGTCATTCCTTCCTTCTCCTCTATCATTGTTTGGGCATTGGGATTGGCTACACTAGGAAGGGTTGTACCTTACCTCGTGGGAAGAAGGGGCTAAAGGCCTAGAGGGTAAAAGTAGCTAGCAAGAGTTAAAATTCATTTTTGAAACCTTCTAGATGCTTCGCCTAGGGATCCCCGAGAAAGTAGTGAAAAACTTCTCAGTAAGAAAAGGGGACCCATAAGATAACATAAACACTCAAGGTACTAGTTGATGGATAGGGGGTCTCATCACGAGCCGACCTATTATGACCATGGGCATGTAGCGGTATGACATTACCACCTATCTGGTCACCAAACCATGGTAGTGGCTCTTGGTGGCATAGCTGACATAGCCAAGAGAAAGGGGGTCTCATCACGAGCCAACCTTCTCACTTCCATGAAATGTTTGTGGATAACACTGTCACCAATGGTCATCAAACCAGGACAGTGGCCCTCAACTATTCCCTTCAAGCACAAGAGAAAAAGATCAAAATAAATAAAGCTAAGAATAGAAGGCAATGAATGGGCTAGGAGACAATTGCATCCATGACAAGGTGCATCTCACCTTCCACAAAGACACCCACAGGTAAGACTCTACATTTCCCTATTATCACATGCACCCCATGCCCAAATATTTGCCCCATGTCACCTAATACACTTACATGAATTGGACTAGAATCCACCTGGGAAACACCCCAAACTTAAGAGAGGTTAGCCCAATAGGACACCCTGAGACCCTCTCCAAAACTAACTTGTCAAATTGCATAACGTCTTTGAGCATTTGTTTGGGGTTAAGGGGGGTTTGGGGCACATGTTTGGGTAATTTAATTATTGGATGTGATTTACATGCTATGATTCTTGTGACTTATGAACCCCTGGAGGGCGTACTTGTTGTTGCTGCAGGACCTTTTCCGGTGGACAGGTACACATGAGGGAATGATTAGCTTAGATCTTCATGGGGGCTCAAAGCCCACAGATGGATGTTGAAACCCTAGCCAAGGGTAAGAAGAGATTGAAGGCTTGCACCAGATGAAGGAAGGACGTTGCCTTTGGAGGCACTGTGGAACACCTAAACCTAAGGTCTTATGCTCCTCCCACCTGAACGTTGGCCTTGGGAGGCCTTGGACGTCACCTGTCAGCTGGGGTTGTTACCTTGGAGAAATTCATGAGGCCATTGGCACGTGTGGGAAATTTTTATGCCTTTGGAGGCCCAACGTTTCATCTCCTTTGCCCAATGGTCCACACTTGAGGCCCAACGTCACCCTAGGAGGGCATGACATCACCTTTAGAGGCCTAATTAGATGCAAATTGAATTTATTTTGCTAAAAGTGTAATTTTTTAGTAAACTGACCAGGTCGGCCCTGATTTTTGACCTAAAATTAATTAAAGGTCAAATTGTTGTATAAATAGACATAAAGTGACATACATTTTGATCATAACACATCACACACAAGTGGTGGTCTGAAATTTTCGCCCTCTTTAAGGGTTATTGGCTGAAATGACTAGTGCGCACCTCCCGTGAGAGCTTTGTGGTGGTGTATTTTGGCATTTTTCATGGTGGAATGGTTTTCAACTAGGGTTTGACTTGATTATTCTTGGTGAAGTAAGTGGAAAATCTGCATTTTTATTCATGCTATGGATGTTTGTGGTAAAATTTACTTGTTTCATGTCTAAGATTATGAAATTGCCTGTTTAAACCCTAGGGGAGAAACAACAAATGCTTCTCTCTCTATAACCCTTCTACTAGCTTGATCTTGCCAATTATACATTTTTTGGAAGTAATTATTAGAGCCCTAACGTGCTAGCTCTCTAGTAATCTCTTTCTTGTCACCAATTAAATTGTCTTTCAAAAGCTAAGGAAGGAAGGTACGCTAGGACCTAGAAGTGCCTACTCTTTAGTAATGGGCAGAAGTTATTTGCATTATTAAAGAGCGTGTCCTTGTTATTTGTTGACAGCTATTTGATAGATTATAATGTTGAGGTTGGTTAAGAGAAATCAATGGATTTGACAAAGCAGAGAAAGCAGACATCAGGAATGACAGAGCAGAGAAAGATGACTTCAGGAATCACAGTACAGGATGAAAGAAAATAAAGGTTATCAGCAGAATAGGGATTCACATCAATAAGGTTACATAAAGTGTGTCCAACTTGAATATACCTCAGAACATCAATAAGAAAATGGCATAAATAAAATGAATAGTAAAATAGCCCAATTACTTTAATTTGTTTAAGATGCAGTAGCTGAGGTGCACACCAATTAGGGGCCAAGTCACGGAGAAAACCAAAAGTGGAGGTACAGCATGGAACTTCTCAGATCTCTGGTATAAGGTGCAGAGAACAGCAAATTTGAATTTGTAATGCAAAAACCTAGATATCTTTAGAATTACCCAATTGCCAATGTGGAAATTAAATTATCTCAGGCTGTTAAATACTCTGTTGTTTGGGATTCGATCTCTTTGTTGATGATAGGCTCGATACTGCACAAATGAGAAGATAGGTGGCCTCAAGTAGTAGTATTCGTATGTTGTAGATATTTTGTAGAGGGGAGGGTGCAGATTTAGCATTACTTTTTTGTTAAGTCTATTGATATTATGCTGTGCAAATGTTTTAAAGAGAGTTGCTGATGCCAAGGAAAGTTGTATATTTTGAAAGCCTTCTTCTTGTTATGTCTGTATCTGGTAAAAATGTGTTTCAATCCAATCATGACGCTAGATCTGTGCCTTAGGACTTCCGATGTATGTTGTCAATCAAGGAAGGATTAACTTTTCATCACACAAATTTTCAACTTTTAATTCTACTGTTAACTATATGTGTTTAATATCTGCAAAATATATGCAATTCTTTAATCCAATGATTGGATGATGTGATCGGAATACAAGGTCTTAATTTTGAAGTAATGTGCTGGAGAAACAGGCTTTGTAGATGTATGAACACCATTCTGAAGAGGAAAACATTCTTGGACTATGGTGATTTCCAGCTCAAAATTTCCAGATGCCAAGTAATTTGCATTTCCAGCTCAAAATTTCATATCAGTATTTGTAACATTTTCATTTCCAACATAAAATTTCATATCGGATTTGCATTTTGAACTCAAGATTTCGTATCTGTATACGTAACATTTGCATTTCCAGCTCAAAACTTTGCTGGGCTACTTTTTTAGGATAACAAGTTGAAGCTTGTGCTAGCAACCCTCTAGGTATAGCCAACTTGCCCAGTTATAAATTGAGAATGCAAGTTGAAGAGGAAATTTTTTCCTATAGGGTGGAGATAAATATTTGATCTCCAATTTATGCTGGAGGACTGTTAGCTTTTCAAGTTTATCCATCTAGGCCACATCCTATGAGATCACATTCAACCATCTTCCACTCTCCAATTATGCTGGACTCTTATATATGAAAGATATCTATTTTTTTTCCAACTAATATATCCGAGGGAAACCTCCTAGGCACTTCCCCTTAGTCTGAGGATGATACCTAGGGTATACCCTAGATTCTTCAGGGCACAAGGCCAGGTCAACAACTCATGAATAAATAATTTATAACTCATCAACAATTGGCTCACTAAGAGCTAACATGTCACAAAGTGGGATTTGAACCCGGGTGGGGAGGGTAATGACTTTTCCACACAACCACTCGAGCTACACCCAATTTACAATCTGAAAGATATCTATTTAGACGAACTCTTGTTCAAATTAATGCTGATACTTTTTCTAGTCTTCTTGGATGTTCTTGAGCTTATTCTCTACCTGCTTTTAAGTTTCCATGGTATTCATGATATATGCTTCAGCAATGGCAATGGTGGTCTTGGATTTGTATGATTCTGCACATACACTAAGGCCTTCCTTTTGGTAATATCTGTTGCACATAGAACACTTCAGAGAATCTGCCCTCTTAGTTTGGTGATCAAGTCCTTTTATCCTGTTAGAATCTTTTGTTTATAGTAATTTACAATTTTTATATATGAATGCTTCTTCTCCGTGCTTCAAATTGATAGGTTTGTAAATCACATCGTGTTTTTAAGCTTATCTTAGGTCCGCAACTCTTGTGTTTTCAACTATTGTGTTTCCTCAGGATCAAGGAGGGGTAGAGACCAAATATCGAGTTATGTGTACTATTTCCTAAACCAGGCATTAAATCCCTGATTAGATGATTGTTGACCTCGTTAATGATTTTGTCTGCTAATTTATGAGGGACAAATTATATTCAGCAAAGACAGTTCTCTGTGAATTGCTTATCCATTCCATAACATGTTTTGGTGCTTCAATTATAAATTTTCTTTTGTCCAACTTTGGGGTCTAGATTCATGAGGCCAAGTTGGGTTAAAAAACTTGCTTACTCATCAGCACATTGTCCTTTATGAAATGATGATAACCAACTTGGCTTCATAAACTTGTGTTACATCCCTTTGAATGTCATGCAATATTGCTCCGCCTTTATAACAACTGTTTCCACAATCATTCATTAGTTCATCTTGACTTGGTGATTTCACAAGTAGGTGTCTTCTTCCTATATCCACGATTTTGGTCAAGGTTCCATTGATGCTTCGAAGCTAGCTTCCTGTTAGTTTTTAGCTCGATTGGTGTCTTAGCTGTGCCTATGTGTCCTAGGCCAGCTGATGGACACCTTAAACAACCCTGATCAGCCTTAGTATCTCAGCTTAAGTTAGACTTAGGCTTGCAGCAGAAAAAATCATCTTTGAGTGGAATGTGGGGCCCAAGGAGAGAGGGCGCACCTTTGAAGGTGGCTGCTAGTGGAGTGTGGGACCCTGTCCAAGGGGGGCGCACCACCTAGTGGAGAGTGGGGTCCAGCAGCCCCAATCTCAGCCATTGAGGCCCAAGTCTGGGCACACATCTCAAGGAGAATGGGGGGCTTCTAGGGAGATAAAAGGAGGTTGAGGGTGAGGACATCACACTATTTTAATTTGTGAGGTTGAGCAAGTGAGAGCAAGAGAGGTGCTTGGGCAAGAGAAGGCAGTGTGCTAGCAACTGAGGCAGAGGGCGAGTTTTGAGCTAGTTTGGAGCAGCCAGTGGAGGTCAGATCAGGACCATTTTGGGCAGCTAAGGAGGCCGAACTCAGGTCCAAGATAGCAGCATTTTACAAGCTGATTTCTGGGCATTTTCTACAGGTAGTAGCATGCCAAATCTGGGCCAAATACTTCAACCAGCCAGGCCATACATAGGCCATACCAACTAGTTGTTGTGCAGGCCGTACAAGGCTGAAATAGTATAGGCCGTACACTCGTTGTACGTGCTGGGCAGTACTGGGCGCATTGTACCTGGGCTGTTTTTAGCTGAGAAGGAGTGAGAAAGGTTGCTCGAAATTTCTGTAAGCAATTTTCATTTTTTTTGTTGCTGTAATTTCTCTTGGACGCCCACAATAAAGGCCCCTCTTAGTTGGTTTTCCCCACACTGGGGTTTCGGGGGTAACATCTAGTGTCTTGTTCAATTTATGTGCTTGATTGTGAATGCTTTTGCTGTTAATTTCTGTTTTATATTTCAGCGGTAGGTTAACTGCATAAATTTAGATTTTATATCAACAATTATAATTTCTGGTTAAGTTAATTTATTGGCAGTAATCTCAGTGAGTGAGATATAGGTAAAATTTCAACATGGTATCAGAGCTCAGCCTCTGAATACAGGACAACCAAAGTACTTGTTGTGTAGACCAGAAAGGTAAATCAACAAGTGGGACATAAGACCGGATAGTGTGGGTGAAATAGGGCAGCAAACTCAAATGGCGAGTGCAGGCTTAAGGGTTGAGGACAGGCTAGATGGAGCCTCAAATTTCTATCCTTGGAGGGAACGTAATAACTTGGTGTTGGAGGAGAATGGGCTGCTGGAAATTGCAGAAGGCAAAGTGGTAGCCCCAGCTAATCCAGTACAACTAGCTGCCCATACCAAGAAGGATGTCAAGGCCAGGAGGATACTTGTGGATGGTTTCAAACCACATCATTCCACATTCGTTTGGAAAGAAGACAACAAAGGACATGTGGGAGGCCCTAGTAAAGCTATACCAATCTGACAACCAGAGCATGAAGATGTTGCTTAGAGAAAAGATGAGAAGCACAAAGATGGCCAAGGAAGAGTCATTGGTCACTTACCTCTCAAAGTTCGCTCAAATACGAGATGAACTTGTAGCAGTGGGAGAGACCGTGGATGAGACCGAGTTGGTGAGGACAGCCTTGATGAGACCAAGCAGTGGGACGTGTTTGTCCGAGGGGTGGTTGCACGGGAGAAACTCTCTGATTGGGAGAGGTTGTGGGATGACTTCACCTAGGAGGAGCTGCGAGTGGATGCATCTCAGGATAGTCAGGCGAAGAATGAGGAGGAGAATGTGGCTCTTCATGCAAAGAAGAGAAGTGGAGTGGGAGGCTCCAGGGACATGGGCAAAGTGAGATGCTTTGCATGTCACAAAACTGACCACTATGCCAGCAAGTGTCCCAAGAAGACTAAGAAGAAGGATTCGGAGGTAGTAGCTACAACATCTATTGAGATGGATGTGTTTGCAGAGAAATTCGATGACAAATTATCTCTGGTTGCCACTCTTTCTAGCAGTAGTAGATTGGTTGAGTTTGAGGACAATGGGGCATGGTTTGTGGACAGTGGATCATCTCGCCATATGACAGGAATGAGGTCGGTGTTCCTTAGTGTTTCAGAGACGGGCTCAAACTGCCATGTGAAGGATGGGGCGTGCACCGGGCATGCAGTAAAGGGGGTTGGATGTGTCAGATTCCAACTAGAGTTAGGAGTGTCTCTAGAGGTGGATGAGGTGATGTATGTGCCAAAATTGAAGGTCAACTTGCTCTCTATATCAGCTCTGGAGGATATGGGGTATGAAGTAATGTTCGCTGATGGACAGGTGCTCATACAGGCAGAGGGAGTGGCCTTAGATGCAGTAGTGAGGATTGACAACGGGCAAGGTATGATGTACAGGGTGCTGGGACAGCTTGTAGGTGGGTCCAGGGGGATCTTGGATCAGAGATCAGTGTCGAAGAAAGGTAGTTGGTATGACTTGACATTGATGGATGAGCAGAACAACACATCAGATCAGAGTGCAACGGAAGTAGCAGGTGGATCTTCCAGTTTAGAGGGAGCAACAACAACAGATTTGATTAGATTAGAGATTGATCCTGGTGGAGACACCTCCCTCGCTAAGAGGGAGTGCTAGTTTTTAGCTCAGTTGTGCCTATGTGTCCTAGGCAAGTTGATGGATACCTTAAACAACCTTGATCAACCTTCGTATCTCGATTCTCAGCTTAAGTTAGACTTAGGCTTGCAGCTAAAAAATTCATCTTTGAGTGGAATGTGGGGCCCAAGGAGAGAGGGCACACCTCTGAAGGTGGCTGCTAGTGGAGTGTGGGACCCTGCCCAAGGGGGGCACACCACCTAGTGGAGAGTGGGGTCCAACAGCCCCAATCTCAGCCATTGAGGCCCAAGGATGGGCACACATCTTGAGGAGAATGGGGGGCTGCTAGGGAGATAAAAGGAGGCTGAGGGTGAGAGGACAACAAACTATTCTCATTTGTGAGGTTGAACAAGTGAGAGCAAGAGGGGCGCTTGAGCAAGAGAAGGCAGTGTGCTAGCAACTGAGGCAGAGGGTGAGTTTTGGGCTATTTTGGAGCAGCCAGTGGAGGTCAAATCAGGACCATTTTGGATAGCCAAGGAGGCCGAATTCAGGTCCAAGATAGCAGCATTCTACAGGCCGATTTCTGGGCATTTTCTGCAGGTAGCAGCAAGCCAAATCTGGGCCAAATACTTCAGCCAGCCAGGCCACACACAGGCCGTACTGGGCTAAAATAGTACAGGCCGTACAGGCTGCACTAAAGCCGTACACTTGTTGTACATGTTGGGCAGTACTGGGTGCATTGTACCTGGGCCGTACAACAGTTTTGCTGGGTCGTTTTTAGCTGAGAAGGAGTGAAAAAGGTTGCTGGAAATTTCCATTTTTTCTGCTGCTGTAATTTCTCTTGGACACCCACAATAAAGCCCACTCTTAGCTAGTTTTCCCCACACTGGGGTTTCCAGGGTAACATCTGGTGTCTTGTTCAATTTATGTGCTTGGTTGTGAATGCTTCTGCTGTTAATTTCTGTTTTATATTTCAGCTTTAGGTTAACTGCATAAATTCAGATTTTATATCAGCATTTATAATTTTTGGTTAAGTTAATTTATTGGCAGTAATCTCAGTGACTGAGATATAGGTAAAATTTCAACACTTCCTTTATGAGTTCAAATAAGCAAATTTGCATTTGAATAATTTCCTTGTTGGGATTCTTGCTTTGTAATTGCTTAGCACCCATCAATTGTTCAGTACAAGAATTCAAGAATGATGACCATGAGAAGAGGATGACAAAGTGGTTGATATGTTGGTTCGTTTGACATTATGTTCTAATTGTTCATGAAGAAGTTGGGCATAGCTCTAGTGTTGCTTTATTGATAAGCTTGATGACCAGTGGGAGATGGTTTGTGGGTGTGAAGATGCTCTTTTAGTTTCTATGTAGACACCCTTTTGATTACCAAGTATTTAGTTGCTCACAAAGGAAGCCATCCATATAGCAATTTTGTCCTTAATCATTACTAGATCACTCACTTTTAGTGATATGAATTGCAGTTAGTTAAACAACATGGTTGTCTAAGACTCGTATACTTCTTGATCCACAATGGGAAAAGTTCAAAGCAAGGTGAGTGTATTTTGGAATCTTAATGTTTTTTATTTTTGGTTTTGATTAGTGTTGTAGACCAAGCCAATACTTGCGAGCCTTGCCGAGTCTCTCTTGAAACGAGTACTTGGAAAACTTGGGGTAAAACACGTTGGGATTCAAAAATTGCCCAAACTTGCCATAGATTCGTGGGACTTGTCTAAACTTGCCCAAAACATGCACGTTTGATTCCTGGCAGCAAATGCAGACGCCACAAGAAAATACTTGGAGAAAAGGATGAAACAGGGTTTTTGGAGGGAAAAAAGAGCAGGAACTACTCTAATGAACCCTAAAGGGATATAACCCAAACGCATTGCTGATTTCACTCTCATTGACTCATTTCATCTTTTCAATGATTTTGGTTTTCAGCTAGAGTGTGAATAGTGAAACAGTTTTCAGCAGAGTTTGCTATTGATGCTTGGAGATCATTTAGAGCCTTGCAGAGAGTTTGTACCTATCAGTTGAAGATCGAATACAAGCCTCAAGGTGGAGAAACAAGCAATGTACGTGATGGATCTTTGCTATTTAGTTTCCAATGTCCATTGCATTCTGATTTGAAGAAGCTACATTTGATTTTCAGCCTAATCTTTTTCTGATTTTTTGTTTCATTTATGATATCAGGGATTATCATCATCTACCTACTGTTTTGTACTTCTAGTTCTATCTTCTCTCTTGAATCTCCACTGTCCACGACTCCTAAGTCCAAAAGGCAGCTTGATCAAGCATGGGAACATACCATCCCACTTGAACGGATTAATGATATGAAGCTCAAATGCAAACATTGTAACCACAATATGAATGAGGGCATAAATAGGCTGAAATACCACCTACCACAAATCCCACGCAAAGATGTCATAGTCTGTGATCATTGCCTTCAAGAAGTCACAACCCATATGGTAGTTGCTTTGAAACCATCAAAGCAAAGAAATCAAGGATGAAGTTGGAAATTGCAGCGGGTGGTAGAAGATTTGAAATGTCATTTCCCTGTAGTTGCTCTTCAAATGTTACAACTTCAGCCATCACCTCTCCTTTTTTCATTCCTTTCACAACCCCAGGATCTCAACTGTCCTTGGATAGTTTTAACGAAAATAGGAAGGAAGAGGCAAATATTGCAATGAGGAGGGTTTGGTATCATGCCAACCTCCCATTTAACCTTGCAAACTCTCTTTTTTTCTAGCCCATGGTAGGTGTTATTGCAAGAGCTGGTCTTGGATACAGAGCCCCTTCTTATAATGCAATTAGGGAGAGAGTTAGATGAGGAGTTACAGTTTGTGAAGCAATAGTTGCAAAGCCTTAAAAGTTTATGGGAGAGTATCGGTTGCACCAGTGTGTTAGACAGATGGACAGATACAAGGAATAAAACAATCATAATTTACTTGTAGCAGCTCCTAAGGAACCACGTTCCTAAAATCCATTGATGCATCATCACATGTCAAGGATGCAAATCTGTTATATTTATTGTTGGCAAAGGTTGTTGAAGAAGTTGGGGTCAAACATATTGTCCAAGTAGTCACAAACAACACTACAAATTATGTGGCAGCTGAAAATTGCTATGTGAGAAATATCCAACCATTTTTTTGACCCCATGTACTATCAATTGTCTAGATATGATTTTGGAGGACATAGGTAAGTTGGATTGGGTGCAAGATGTTGTTAATGAATGCGGAAAAATAACCAAGTATATATATAACTGTGCTTGGGTGTTGAGCCTTATGAGAGAGTTCATAGATGGTGAACTCATTCGCCTAGCTGTTACATGATTTGTAAACATCTTTCTTTCACTCCAAAGTCTTTTGATCGAGTATATGGCATTGAGATGGATGTTCATTAGTAAAAAATGGTTAGATTGGAAAGACCACACAAAATCAGATGCTTTGGTTGTTTAAAGGTTAGTTAAGGATGATTGATGGGAGTTTGTGTCACTAAGGTTGTTATCATCACTGAGCCTCTTGTGAAAGTGTTGAGGATCATGGATGGAGAAAAACCGCCAATGGGATAAATTTATGAGGGTATAAATAGGGCTAAAGAGGCTATTAGGGCTTTGTATAAGGGGGGTGATGAAGCTAATTATGGTCCCTTACGGGAAATTATTCATTTCAGGTGGAAGATGCATCTACGACTATTGTTGCATGTAGTAGGAGCATTTATAAATTCCAACATATTAAAATTCAAAAACACCTTGAGGTGGTCAGAGGTGTGATGGTTTTCTTTGAGAAAATGTTCTCGGATCCCACAATTCAAGACAAGATAAATATGTTGCGGAGTTCGTACAAGGATTCAATTGGGATATTTGGACTTAGTTCAACAAAATGACTAAGGGAGAAGACAATGTCAGGTAAGATTTCATTTGTAAATAGTTAAATTATAATTTTGTAGTTTTTTTCAAGTTTTTCATTGGGAAAATTGTAATCTTTGTTTTTTTTTGTAATAGCTTATTGGTGGATAGATCGTGGCTCTGGCACATTATATCTACACGAATTCACCATTAGAGTTTTAAGTCGGCCTTGTAGCGCCTGAGGTTCTCAACACAACTGATCAGTTTTTTAGCACATCCACACACAAGTTGGAGCATGAGCAGCTAGACAAGTTGGTCTTCGGTTACTATAACCTTCGCCTACTCACAAAACAATTGCTACCGAAGGATATGGATCTAAATTGCATTGGATAAGATTGATGTAGAGTTTGATTAGGTCATGGACGATGAATCTCTTGATGATTTGACTTGGCTTGACTCAGAGGCTATTGATCTCTCTAGCACATTGGTATTTGACACACCTCACAAATTGACATCTTAGCTCCTACATGAGACGATTGAGTAGGAGTGACTAGTGTAGGCCCTGTTGCCGCCTTATACACACTTGGGCTATTGTGGAAGAAATCTTCAATCCACTTAGTGTGTCCTTGGGGGCAAGTCTCGAGTCAAGGTGCTGCCACTTGATCCTCGACTCCTCCGTCTAGGCCAACTCCTAGCGAAGCCAAGGGGGGTAGTCTCTATGAAAATAATCTAAGGCTTTTAATCTATGAAAACAAAGTTATTCTAGGAGTTTATTATGAAATAACAAGAGTTATATTAGCAACATAAATGATTCAAAAGGATACACCCTGTGAAAAAATCATTAAAAGTTACTCATTCACCACGTGCTTCAAAGGGAAATAACTTGAACCATTTGAAATAAAGATAAGACTGACAAAATAGATAAAGTGAAGACCAATGCCAGAAAGTAAATGTGTTGTTATGAAAATGCCGCGTTTATTTTATCTTGAGAATTTTATTACGAGATTTGAGAAATTTAAGCAAGTCTTTGAAACCATGAAGTGGGGATTAAAGTCGGGGTCCCCACTCTTTGTGTGCAATAGTGTATTTGGCCTGCTTTAGTCGCTATTTAGCAATCTTAGAGACGTACCGATTGGGTGTGTCGTAGGTCCAAAAGAGGAGAGAACGAGTTTCATTAATGAGTATCCCCCTCTGACTTAACACTCCACCCAAATGCAGAGGTCTTAGACGAATAACGCAACAAAGTGGATTTCCCTATTAATACTAACATGCGTTGCTCAGGTCTGTTTCTGGGTCTCCAAAGCCACCTGAAAGTAGTTGTGAGATTGCATACACGGTTGAGCAACTGAGGTTTATTCCAATATATTTGAAAAAATTGAACTAATCTAGCAATTAGTATTCTATGAAAAATAAAACTAATCTAACTTGTTGTGATTGATTTTATTAAATATGTTTAGGTGATGTGAATTCCTTTTAGCTTTGTGTTGTTTTAGAACATAAGACAATAAAAGCTTGTAAGGAAAATAAAAAGACACAACACCACCAATCCCCCTAAAGGGCATGAAGAAACTGGGCGCTAAAGGCACACTTTTATTAGCCTATTACAACTTTGAGAGGATGACTCTCTTTTCTTCTTTTCTCTTTAGCCTTTTATTTAGATCCTTATAGAACTAGATCAATTTCTAAACTAGTTATTAGAAAAAAGACTCCTTGAGTCTTGGTTTTCAAGAGTCGAGTCTTGGAGTGAAAGATCTTCGATCTTGGGTCTCAAAGAGGTCAAAATCTCCCTTGTACTGAGACGGACTTGCTGAAAACCATCAAGGAAAAATTATTAGAATTAGTAGAAAATGACATGCAAACACCAAATAAATAAGATTTTTTATAAGGCTTTTTCACAAAATTTTTAGGCACTACAAAAGACAACTTTTGAGACTTTTTAGAGATTTAAAGAAGCTAACTAAGTCCTCTTTTGAGTATTTTCTGTTCGCTGTCCTACAACAGAAAATTAGAATACTCAAATGACTAGATATTAAGGAAAAAGAAACAACTATTTACTTAGAAATTTGGCAAGAAAAATCAGAAAATTGCTTAATAAAAACTAGATCTAGACTTAGATTTAGAAATAAAATTGAAAGTAGATCTAGATATTGCATGCAAACACTAGAAAGAAAATAGTAACTTGAAATTTGATCTAATTATCCATGCAATCCAAGAAAGAGAAAGAGGAATTTTTTTTTTTTTGATTTTATGGGGCCTTTTGCTTGAGCCTCAAGAACCCTTGGGCTATGGAGTCCTTCTCTCGTGTGAAGAAGAGGGAGGGGAGTTTTTTGAAATGACTTTGGAGAAAGCAAAAGGAGCAACCGAGCTCCTTTGAATCTCCAAAAGGTTGGTCTTTCACACTCCAAGTTCCTAGCAAGTACCTACAAACAATGATGTTTCCTACAAGAGAGACGTTGTTCCACGTTAGTTTAAACAAAAACCAAGCATGAAAATATAAACATCAAATGCATTAAACAAATATATAGATTAGCAAGCAAGTAGAACTATATATTCTAATTGGATAACAATATCCTTACCATAGCCACTATGCAAGTACAATAAAAAAACTTGAAATGATATTACCTCATAAGCTAACAATCCATCCACACATGTGAGACCAAACAACAAATATCGACCTCCAAAGTCTTTCATTCAATAGCAAAAATTATACAAAGTAATCAAGTTTCTCAAGCTCCAATTGGATGAATGGAGGAGGGTCGACATTGATTTATACATCAACCGGTGAAGACTCCAAAGAAGGGGGCGCATGGGGAGAATAGGAGATGCACATTAGCTAAGTGGGGTTGCACATGAGCTAAGTGAGGTGAGTGTGGAGTGGAAGGTGGGTGTAGTGGAGTGGAGTGAGGGTGAGTAGGAGATGAGTGATGGTAAGGGCGAGTGGAAGTGGAGTAGCAACATTGGGATTAGCGCCCTCACTAGAGAATGCGACAACCATGAAGGGAGATGCGCACTAGCTCATTGGGATCTCCACCCATGTGCAACATCATCAAACCCATGCACCATCACTAGAGGAGACCTCTGTCAACTGTACTCGAGACTCCAGACAAGGAAAAACATGTTTTCAACATGTTTGCTAACTTTTAGGGACTCCCCTATTTTTTAGAAAATTTAATTAAATCCCCTTTTTTGTCTTTTTTGAGAGAAAATACATTTTTGAGTGATTAAAATCATTTTTTTGCCTAGAAAAAAGGAGAATAAGGGTTTAGGGTGCTCTAACTTAGAAAACGAGCACAAATATGACATCTGACATTGCCTGATGCCATTAAAAAGGTTTGTTTTACGAGAAATTTTTTATTTGACTAAAACATTAAAAAAAACCTATGGGGACCTAGCACAATTTTCATATGACTAAATAGACCTGACCTATCATGAAATCATATACATTTAGACACTAGGCATTGGTTATACGATGACAAGGCCTAACCACCAGCACATACTCCAGCTTTGGAGTCAGTTTTTAGTGAAAAAACTTAGAAATTATTGATCGTCTGATAGACAAGAAATAATTAACAAGTGAAAAAAAAAACACTCTAAAGTACATGCTCGTGCCCAGGTCTTAGGTGACCAATAGTCTTTTACAACTTTCATGCTCAAGTCATTTATTACAATGCCCCCGAAGAATGGAAATGCGGAAAAAAAGTGGTATGATAGACTTGTTGAATCCGTGAACACTGACTTCAGAGCATTTGTCTGCTCAGTCTCTGGCGGCTCATCTTCAAATCTAGCTAGTACAACTCGGTGGATAACATTGGCTCCATATGGGGGCATGTGGTTGATCTTTATATCTAAAGGAGACCATGTGAGAATCCAAAATCAAAGGACCTGCATCATCAACACCTCATCGATAACATATCCATATAAATCCAATAATAAACATGAGTTGCAATCATAATATACATGTAAATATGGTACAAAAAGTAGTAAATAAATTATGTACAGAAAATGAAAAGCATAATATACAAATGAGAAGGGTTAGAGAATATGATACAGAGGATGCCCCTATGGGCATCAGATGATTTCGCTGAAGAACAACTTGAGAAGCTGACCATTGACTGAGAGTGTCAACCTCTCACCATCCAATCTACTGAGAAAAAATGAGTTCTTGCCGGCTATACTCTAAACTATATATGAACCAGTCCATAAGCTGTCAAACTTTCCATGATTTCCTGGCTTTTCCCTTCTTTTGTCCCAAAGAAGGACTGTGTCACGTTCCTGAAAAACTCTCTACCGCGAAGACTTGTCAAAAGTATTCTTTACCTTTTATTGATTCTTTATACTCTGATCCAATGTTTTCTTTCTGCTTTCATCCAACTCAACCAACTGATCAATTATGCTCTGCTGGAAATTATCATCCAAACCATACCTCTGCACAAACGGATACACTGGAAGCTTCAAATGAACTAGTAAAGTGGCATCAAGTCCATAGACAAGCTCAAAGGGACTCTTTCTCGTTGAACTCTTTTTTGTGATCCTATCCGCCCATAAAACAAACTTAATCTTGTTGTGCCATGACCTCTTATTACCCCCCATTGTTTTCTTTAGATTATTCATTAAGTTCTTATTGTTGGATTCAACAAGACCATTTCTTTGGGGATAATAGTTTGAAGACTGGGACAACATAATGCCATACTTGAAACAGAATGAGGACAATTCTGTTGAACTGAAGGCTTTGGCATTATCGATTGTTATCTTGGCGGGCACACCGAACCTAGTGATAATCTTATCTTCAAGAAAATCCATAACCACTTTGTCGGTTGTTGACTTAGTGGGTATTGCTTCTACCCACTTAGTAAAATAATTAGTTGCCGTAATTATCTAAGTATAACCATTACTTGAATTATCCTTAAACTGACCGATGAAATCAATCCCCCATTGCTGAAAAGGGGCTTCAACTACAACTGGATGAAGAGGCAAGGCTACTAGCTTTCGCTTCCCTGTGAACAACTGACACTACTGACAACCCCTGACCATTTTATAAACATCTGAGAAAATGGTCGACCAATAATAACCTGCTCTGACAATTTTGTGGGCGGTAGTTTTAGCCGCGAAATACCCACCACAAAATCCTGAATGAAAGTCAACCAAAAGTCTCTTGGACTCTAGCTCATCAACACACCTAAGTATCACCCCAATCCATCCTGAATGATACAATACTTAGCAGCTTTCGACCTCAATGCCCTCCTTTTATGACCAATCAAATGACTTGGGCATGTGAGGTTTGAAATAAAGAAAATGATATCATCATACCATTGGTGTTGTTCTAACTTCTGAAGTTCAGATGACAAGGCTGGCCTAGATTGACTATTTTGACAGAAATAATCCAAAGCTTGTTCATTCCCTTCAGTTAGCATCTGAGCCAATCCTTGACCTTTGATTAACTTTGTGGGTTTTATCTCTAAGTCATATTCTTGAATCTTTGAGACCCACTTTCCTCTGACCCCCAAACAATCCTGTTGCCCAAGGATATCTTTTACTATTGAGTGATGTACATACCCCACAACCTTTGAATATCCTATATAGACTTGGAAATGCTTAAGGGACTTGACCAAGACATATGCTTGTTTTTCCATACTAGTATAGTTAAGCTCATAATTTTGCAATGCCTTACTCATGAAAGCAATGGATTGCTCCTGACCCTCTTCGTTTTTCTAGAGCAAGACCCCTGCTATAGTATCCTTTGAAGCGAAGGAGAAGACTAGAAAATCTTTTGAATAATTTGGACTAATTAGCACAGGAGATATGCCAATTGAGTCCTTAATATTTTTAAAGGCCTTCCTTCCTTCATCCGTCCACTCAAATTTAACATATTTTTTCAATAATTTGAGTAGAGGTTTCATCATCTCAGCCAAGTTTTTGGGATGAACTCCCTGACAAAGTTGATTTATCCAAGAAATGACTGAAGAGCTTGCTTGGTTGGGGGTAAATGAACTTTCTTTATGGCTTCAACCCTTTTAGGATCAATCTTTAGCCCATCCTTTGCTATGATGTGACCTAGCAACTTGCCTTCATCCACACCCAAAATAGACTTGGTTGGATTCAAAGAGATGCCATACTTTCGACATCTTTCAAACACCTGCCTAAGATGACTTATATGATCTGACCTTTCTTTTGAAAAAACTGTTAAGTCATCTTGGTAGATCTCGATGATTTATCCCATTAACTCATGGAAGGCAAAATCCATGGCCCTCTGAAAAGTAGCACCCGCATTTAGTAGGCCAAAAGGCATCCTTAAGTACTCAAAAGTGCCCTAAGGTGTGGTGAAGGTTGTTTTATTTTGACCCTCCTTCCTCACCAACACTTGGTTATAATCAGAGAAGCCATCCAACATGGACATAATTTTAGAACCAATTACCCTTTGTAGTAGGGTCTCCATGTTGGGTAGGGGGTAGTTGTCCTTAATGCATACTAGATTTAAATTTCTGAAATCAATGCATAATCTTATTCCCCCATTTTTCTTTCTAACAACAACTAAGTTAGAACACCATGAAGAATGTCTTGTTGGAACAATGATGCCAACATCCAATATCTTTTTAAGCTTAGCTTGAACCAATGGTGCTAACTTAGGATTTATTCGTCTAAGTTTTTGGCGAAAATGATTTGTGTCTTTCTTGAGGGGGATAGTATGTTGAAACACATCTTCTTTATAGGCTTTCAACTCATCATATGTGAAGGAAAATACATCCCTATACTCTTGGACCAGGTTTATTAATTCATTTCTTTCCTTTTCCGAAGTTCTTTTTCCAATTTTTATGAACCTTGGGACTTCCTCTGTCCCAATGTTTATTTCAATATAACTGCCAAGATTTACTACTTATTATTTCTTTTTATACATATCATGCCTGTCAAAAATATTTTCTAAGGAAGTTATTCCTCTAGGAACTGGATTTTTTATTGGATTATCTTCATCAGCATAATATTTCCCCTCCTCTTTCTAACTAACATTGAAACCCGAGAATTCCTGAACATTATGAATGAACCTTAAGATTTGTTCATCATCCTTGAAAACTTGTCAATGATCAATATTATCTGGGATTGAAGGCCTAAAGATTATTTCCAACTTTCCTTTTCCTTTTATTAGATCTTTCGAGGGCTGGAGGGTAGAAGCTACGACTGCCAAACTGTCAGCCAAGTTGTTTTGATTCCTAGGGATTGCAATGAGATCTATAGCATCAAAAAGTTCTATTGTATCCCAAATGGAAATTCTGTACCTTCTTAACCTCTCACTTTTGCATGCATATTTATTGTTGACTTGAAGAATTACCAAGTTTGAATCACCTTTGACATTTAGAATCTTGATACCCATATCCTTAGCAATTTTCAAACCAAGCAAAAGTGACTCATACTCGACCACATTGTTTGTTGCATCAAACTCAAGTCTGAATGCAAAGTTGTAAGTTTTTCCAGTTAGAGACTTTAAGACAATCCCTGCCCCTTTGCCTGATCTTGAGTGGGCTCCATCAAAGTTCATCTTCCAAGCTTTATTACTTATTTTTTCATCTTTGAATCTTTCTTCAGCTGGTGCTAGGAAGTTTGAACATATAGAAAAGTTATCCATGTCAGACATTTGACATAAGAACTCATTGAATGGCTCTATCGGATCTTCAATATAATACTTTCTTTCTGTTTCTCTGAAGAGCCTCAAATTCTCAGTTGATGGAGGAGGGTATGGAATAGTTGCAAACGTCAAATCCATATTTAGGCAACCCCCCATGTGAGCTCTCCATTTTCTAGAGAGAAGCACCCCCCAAGCATCCGACACATCAATTACAACCACATGCATTTTGAAAGCAAAATCTAGGTGAAAAGCTAGCTTGACTGACAAATCTATGATAATTCCATGAGTTTCAATTTTCTTAGAATCCATGGCACACACATTGTGATAAGGCCTTGTAACTTTAGGGCCCAATCTTTGCATAATTCCCTTAGTAATGATATTGGATGAAGCACCATAATCATACATGCAATTATGTAACCACTGATCATTTATTTCTAAGGACACAAAGAAGGGAGGATTTTCTTCTTTGGTTCTATCTCTGTTAGTCAAAACCACTGGAGGATCTTCATGATGTTCCTTTACTTTTTCTTGATTTTTTACAACCACTTTATCATTTGAAACATTTATGGCTTGAATAAGTTTTTCTTTCTGTGAAGGTATCTTCAAAAGATCTAACACTGGAACCAAAACTTTTGCATTTGAAATCCAATTACCTAAATCAATAGTTAGATCAATAATTGGAGTAGTTGGAGGAGTAGTTACCTTGGGAAAGTTAGCTTGAGATATGTTTATTACATCTTACCCTTTCCTTTGGTAGACTATTCCTTTATGCTTGGCCATTTTCAAACTCTGCTCATTTGTGGGCTTATGTCCATATAGTTTTGTAACATTGTAAAACTCTTCAATCACCTCATTGGCTTGCTCACTTCTTTCTTGCATTTGAACAATAGTCCATTGATAAGGGGTGAGCTTCACCGAAGTTGTTTATGTGATTAGAGTTTCTTGATTGTCCCACAAAATTGTTTGTTGAAGGAAGGCCTTGTTCATTTATTTGACAAAATACTGGGCAGGTAGACTCTTCATGAAAATCTTCACATGCTCTACAAAAGGGTGGTATTTCTTCATTTACGACATTATTGGATTCCAACTGATTGTGGCCTTTGATCTTGAGGAGGACCTTTCTTTTGCCACCTATCATTATTAGGTCCAGGTTGGAATCTATTATTCTGAGACTGAAACCTCTCCATAACTATCAACATATTTTGCAAAGCACTAAGTTGAGTAGCATGAGTTGCCTCCATTCTTTTTACCATTTCTGTAACGACCTTTAAAGGGTTGAAATTATGATCTTAATTATCGGGAGCTGCAACCTTCTCATTAGACTCTGTCTTCCTAGAAGAACTACCCCTTGTAAAACCTGGAAGATTTGACTTTCCTGAAGCTTGCATATTTTTATCAATCTTTATTGTAAATTTTAATGACAAAAATAAAAAAGCTAATATTTTGTCAAACATTTAGTAACCTAGAGATCACTGTCTTGCATGAACTTCCAAAATGTCTCAAACCCACATTCAAAAATTCCCATAAGCAAAAATACACATTGCTAAGAAAATATGCAGCAGAAATAAACACAATGGACAACATTCAATAACCCATGAAAAACTAAAAAATTTAGGCAAATGCCAGGAAAAACCCCAATCTGGGGAAACCCAACGAGAGAGAGAGATCTTATTATTCAACTTCAGGAAAATACATATCAGCAACAAAATCACAATTTCCAGCCAAGAAAAAGTCCACTTACAACACACTGAAACAGTCTCAAAATCTGCCTTGTAATCCATGCCAAATCCGTACTACTGTACGACCCTCCCTGTACCTCGAAATCCATTCCAACATTCAGTTGTACAAACTGTTCTGTATGGCCCGAAAACAACAAGCAAAACTCTTGAATCTGCCTCGAAAATTGTGCCAAAGACTGCCTTGATTTGCGTTCCCACTTTCACTTGTTGTATGGACTGTACAAATCTGTATAGTATGACCTCCCACAATAGAAAAACACTCAACAATGAAACATATATGCTTCCTTGGGATTTGTGCCCACTTTGTCTTGGGAAATGTGCCCAATATGTTGCCCTAAATTTTCTCTTTCAAGCCTACTTGAAAATTTCTTTCAATCTTCTCATCTTGTGTCTTGCACACTACCCAATGCATTCTTTTATAAATCTGAAAATGACATTTTCCCTCCAAAGTGTCTTTTCACCTTCCCCAACCCTAAATCCAAAGGCCAAGATCTAATCTTGCCTTTTTCAAGATCAAGAGTCGTGATTCATTCCCTCCAAAATGAATCACTTAAAATATTAAAGTAATTTCAATTTATTACATAAGTGTACTTTATGAAATAAAGTCACTTTAAAATTAGAAGGTACACTTTATTAAAAAGTCATTTTAATAAAAGAACCACTTTACAACTTTATAAAAAACCCATTACAAAGTTAAGTGCCTAGTAGTGTAAACATAATGTTACATCCGCATACAAGGCAAAACATGTGGAGTACCTTCAGAGCTAAAAAACTAACACTTGCTCTTAGATAGGGATGTATTCGCTGCCATCTCCATCATTTGGTCCCATCACACTATGCTATGTAGGAGCTCCCTCTGAACCTGGAGCTATACTCAACACTTGCACATAACTCGAACTAGAAGATCATCTCCTGACAACTACCCGGAACCCTGAGCTCCTTGGAGAATCCAGTTAATCTTGAGCATTGGTTTGACCACACTGGTTGAGCCTCCTGTCAATGCTTAGAAGAGACTCTCTCTCTTCTCTTGGAATGCAAGACTGAATCCTTGGCGCCACTGCAGTCTCAGGAGCCTTCTCATGCTCCTCATCTGACATTGAATCATATATTGAAGGTTGTCCTCGCAACATATATAACCTGTTCACACGATCACCGATCCACTGCAGTCCCACTGGGTCCACTCCCTCCCTGTAGATAAAGACATGTTTCCTCTTGAACAATGTACAATATCCTACATCCTCCAAGGCTGAGACTGAGAGCAAGTTAACCCTCAACCCTGGAACAAAGAGAAGTCCATCAAGCTCCAAGAATCCTCCATACTCGAGTTCGAATCTAACCCTTCTAACTCCACATACAACTTGTGCCATACCACCTTCATTTACCACCTGTCTGTCATGACCTCTCTCTGTGATATTTAGGAATACTCGCCAGATTCTCGTCATGTGGCAAGAGGCTACACTATCCACTACCCATTTGATATCACCTCCAAATCCTCTGCTATTGACACTGGAAACCAGGGTAAACAAAGAAAATTCTCTCTCAAACTTGGAAGGAAAGTCCTCCATGGATTTTGTAGCAGTTGTCTCAGGCGCCTCTGGTTCCTCCTTCTTCTTCTTCCTCTCAGGACAATGAGAAACTAGGTGCCCCAAATGGTTACAACAATAACATCTGACTTTACTCAAGTCCCTCCCGGAACTTCCTTTCTTCTTGCTCTTTGTAGCAAGAGAAACATTCTCATCAGCTCCATCTCTCTTTTGTCCACTGCTCTGAGATCCTTCTCGGATCTCCTCCTGAGTGAAATCATCCCACAGTTTGCTCCAATATGGAAGATGCTCACGACCCACCACACACTTCACGAAGACTTCCCATTCCTTGGTGAAGCCTTTCAAGGCTATCCTCACCAACCCTGAATCCGATACAACCTCTCCAACAACAACCAACTCATCTTTCACTTGAGCTACCCGGGTAAGATAAGAAGAAACACTATCCTCCTTCCCCATCTTGGTATCATGCAACTTAGCCTTCAAGGCCATCTTCCGATTCTCATTCTTTGCCTCAAATAAGTTCTTAAGTGCGTCCCACATCTCCTTGGTTGTCTTCTTCTCATCCAAGTCTGGGATAAGGTGATCCTTCATCCCATCCAAAATAATCCTCTGAGCCTTGGCCTCTTTGACCTCATGCAAGTCCAAAGCAACAGGATCTACTGCGGGAGCCACAATAACGAAGTTGACATAGTTCCAAATCTTGTTCTCCTTGATAACAACTGACCTCTGGACCTTCCACTGTAAATAGATGGAAATGCCATCCAACCGATCCTCAAATCTAATGCTTGCATCCATATTCCCTGTCACAACTCAAGGAAAACAATCACAAATTTTCCCTCTTCAACTTTGCCCAAAAAACTCAATGTTCATTGTCACTCAGAGACAAAGCTTTGATACCATGTAAATTTTAATGACAAAAATCAACAAGCTAATATTCTGTCAAACACTTAGTAACCTAGAGATAACTATCTTGCATGAACTTCCGAAATGTCTCAAACCCACATTCAAAAATTTCCATAAGCAGAAATACACATTGCTAAGCAAATATGCAACGAAAATAAACACAATGGACAACATTCAATAACCCATGAAAAACTCAAAAATTTAGGGAAATACCAGGGAAAACCCCAATGTGGGGAAACTCAATGAGAGAGAGAGAGAGAGAGAGAGAGAGAGAGAGAGAGAGAGAGATCTTATTATTCAACTTCAGGAAAATACATAACAACAAAATCAAAATTTCCAACCAAGAAAAAGTCCACTTACAACACACTAAAACAGTCCCAAAATCTACCTCGTAATTCGTGCCAAATATGTACTGTTGTACGACCCCCCTGTACCTCGAAATTTGTGCCAATAATCATTTATACGAAATGTTCTGTATAACCCAAAAACAACAAGCAAAAATCTTAAATCTGCCTCGAAAATCATGCCAAAGACTGCCTCGATTTGCGTGCCCACTTTCACTTGTTGTACGAACTGTACGGATCCGTACAGTACAGTCTCCCATGACAGAAAAACAACTTAGCAATGAAACAAATATGCTTTCTTGGGGTTTGTGCCCACTATGCTGCCCTAAATTTCCTCTCAAGCCTACTCAAAATTTCTCTCAATCTCCTCCTCTTGTGTCTTTTACACTACCCAATGGATTATTTTATAAATCTAATAAGAACATTTCCCCCCCAAAGTGTCTTTTCACCTTTCCCAACCCTAAATCCAAAGGCCAAGATCCAATCTTTCCTTTTTCAAGATCAAGGGTCACGATTCATTCCCTCCAAAATGAATCACTTAAAATATTAAAGTAATTTCACTTTATTACATAAGTGCACTTTATGAAATAAAGTCACTTTAAAATTAGAAGGTACACTTTATTAAAAAGTCACTTTAGTAAAAGAACCACCTTACAGCTTTATAAAAAACCCATTACAAAGTTAAATGCCTAGTAGTGTAAACACAAGGTTACATCCGCATACAAGAAAAAACATGTGGAGTACCTCCCGAGCTAAAAAGCTAACATTTATTGCTATATCTTGAGCTGCTTTGAGGTTGGCGGGTTCCTTTTCTCTTAGTTGATACCTCATTTCCCCACCAAATGCCTCAATATTGTAGATCAAGATGACGTTGTCCGGAGGCTTGATATCTGTATGCATGCTTGAAACTAATTCATTGAATTTTTTGTTAAATTTATCCATAGTTTCGTTCTCATTCTTCCTTATTGTGTTGAGGGCTGCCAACAGGTGACGATGATCTCTTTTCTCCCCCCATTTCTCAGTGAAGGCATCTAAGATATATTTTAATGTCTTGAACTTGTTGTTGGGCATGTCTTCGTACTAGTCTGAAGCATCATCTTCTAAGGAAAGAACAAAAAGCTTCATTTTTATATCTTCGTGGTCATGTGCAACACACCATTTATTAATACACCTTATGAAATATTTAATATGTGTTTTAAAATTTATTGAATTGTTTCCTTAAAAACTTGGTAATTTTTCGATTTTCTTTTCGGGAATAGCATGAAGATAATTATTAATTGTAGAAAAATTACAAGGATCATAAATTGTCATTTCTGAAATAAAATTATCACTAGGAAAAATCAAGTGGATATTAGAAATGGACTCAAATCCTAAATGGCTAAGGATTCTACGAGAATATGCTTTGGCTAACCTCCTTCTATAAACACGTTCAGGTTCAGGAATGAAGTCAACTAAGTCTTTTGAATTCTTTTTTGTAGAATACCTAGTCAAATTGGAATTTAGTGGAGTCGTCGATTGGATCTAAATCCGATAAACAACAAACATAAAAAACTAAGTAAAACAAAAAAAAAAGAAAACAAGGTTGTATTATGGGAATAGAGAGATTTATCCACGACAACGAAGCCAAAATGTTGCCATCTTATACAAACTTGGGTTATCGTGGAAGAAATTTTCAATCCACTTAGTGTGTCCTTGGGGGCAAGTCTCGAGTCAAGGTGTTGTCACCTGATCCTTGACTCCTCTATCTAGGCAAACTCCTAGCGAAACCAAGGGGGGTAGTCCCTATGAAAATAATCTAAGGCTTTAAATCTATGAAAGCAAAGTTATTCTAGAAGTTTATTATGAAATAACAAGACTTATATTAGCAACATAAATGATTCAAAATGATACACTCTGTGAAAAACTCATTAAAAGTTACTCATTCACCACGTGATTCAAAGGGAAATAACTTGAACCATTTGAAATAAAGATAAGACTGACAAAATAGATAAAGTGAAGACCAGTGCCAAAAAGTAAATGTGACGTTATGAAAATGTCGCGTTTATTTTATCTTGAGAATTTTATTATGGGATTTGGGAAATTTAAGCAAGTCTTTGAAACCGTGAAGTGGGGATTAAAGTCGGGGTCCCCACTCTTTGTTTGCAAGAGTGTATTTGGCTCGCTTTACTTGTTATTCAACAATCTTAGAGACGTACCGATTGAGTGTGTCGTAAGTCCAAAATATGAGAGAATGAATCTCATTAATGAGTATCCCCCCTGACTTAACACACTCCACCCAAATGCAGAGGTCTTAGACGAATAATGCAACAAAGTGGATTTCCCTATTAATACTAACATGCGTTGCTCAGGTCCGTTTCTGGGTCTCCAAAGCCACCCGAAAGTAGCTGTGGGTTTGCATACATGGTTGAACAACTGGGGTTTATTCCATTATATTTGCAAAAATTGAACTAATCTAGCAATTAGTATTCTATGAAAAATAAAACTAATTTAACTTCTTGTGATTGATTTTATTAAATATGTTTAGGTGATGTGAATTCCTTTTAGCTTTGTGTTGTTTTGGAACATAAGACAATAAAAAATTGTAAGGAAAATAAAAAGACACAACACCACCAATCCCCCTAAGGGAATGAAGAAACTGGGCGCCAAAGACCCGCTTTTACTAGCCTATTACAACTTTGAGAGGATGACTCTCTTTTCTTCTTTTCTCTTTAGCCTTTTGTTTGGATCCTTACAGAACTTCATCGATTACTAAACTAACTATTACAAAAAAGACTCCTTGAGTCTTGGTTTTCAAGGGTCGAGTCTTGGAGTGAAAGATCTTCGATCTTGGGTCTCGAAGAGGTCAAAATCTCCCTTGTACTGAGATGGACCTGCTAAAAACCAACAATGAAAAGTTATTAAAATTAGCAGAAAATGACATGCAAACACAAAATAAAGAAGAATTTTTTATAAGACTTTTTCACAAAAATTTTAGGCACTACAAAAGACAACTTTTGGGACTTTTTAGAGATTTAACGAAACTAACTAAGTCCTCTTTTGAGTATTTTCTGTTCGCTGTCCTAAAACATTAAATTAGAATACTCAAATGACTAGATATTAAGGAAAAACAAACAACTACTTTTACTTAGAAATTTGGCAAGAAAAATCAGAAAATTGCTTAATAAAAACTAGATCTAGACTTAGATTTAGCAATAAACTTGAAAGTAGATCTAGATCTTGCATGCAAACACTAGAAATAAAATAGTAACTTGAAATTTGATATATTTATCCATGCAATCCAAGAAAGAGAGAAAGAGGAAGAATTTTTTATTTTATTTTATGGAGCCTTTTGCTTGAGCCTCAAGAACCCTTGGGTTGAGTCCTTCTCCCGTGTGAAGAAGAGGGAGGAAATTTTTTTGAAATGCTTTTGGAGAAACAAAGGGAGCAACCAAGCTCCTTTGAATCTCCAAAAGGTTGGTATTTCACACTCCAAGTTCCTAGCAAGTACCTGCAAACAACGATATTTCCTACAAGAGAGACTTTGTTCCACGTTAGTTTAAACAAAAAACAAGCATGAAAATATAAGCATCAAATTCATTAAACAAATATATAGACTAGAAAGCAAGTAGAACTATATATTCTAATTGGATATCAATACCCTTACCATAGCCACTATGTAAGTAAAATAAATAAACTTGAAATGATATTACCTCATAAGATAACAATCCATCCACACATGTGAGACCAAACACCAAATATTGACCTCCAAAGTCTTTCATTCAATAACAAAAATTATACAAAGTAATCAAGTCGCCCAAGCTCCAACTGGATGAATGGAGGAGGGTCGACATTGATTTATACATCAACCGGTGAAGACTCCAAAGCAAGGGYGCATGGGGAGAAGAGGAGATGCGCATTAGCTAAGTGGGGTTGCGCATGAGCTAAGTGAGGTGAGTGTGGAGTGGAAGGTGGGTGTAGTAGAGTGGAGTGAGGGTGAGTGGGAGATGAGTGATGGTAAGGGTGAGTGKAAGTGAGGTGGTAGGTGAGTGGAAGTGGAGTGGCAACATTGGGATTAGCGCCCTCACTAGAGAATGCACCAACCATGAAGGGAGATGTGCACTAGCTCATTGGGATCTCCACCCATGTGCTACATCATCAAACCCATGCGCCATCACTAGAGGAGACCTCTGCCAACTTTACTTGAGACCCCTGACAAGGAAAAACATGTTTCCAACATGTTTGCTAACTTTTAGGGACTTCCCTATTTTTTAGGGAATTTAATTAAATCCCATTTTTTGTCTTTTTTGAGAGAAAATACATTTTTGAGTGATTAAAATCACTTTTTTGTCTAGACAAAAGAGGAATAAAGGTTTAGGGGGTGCTCTAGCTTAGAAAACAAGTACAAATATGACATTTGACATTGACTGATGCCATTTTTTATAACTTTATTGACTCTTACATTAAAAAAGTTTGTTCTACGAGAAATTTTTTATTTGACTAAAACATTAAAACAAACCTATGGGGACCTAGCGCAGTTTCCATATGAATCAATAGACATGACTTAGCATGAAATCATATACATTTAGACAATAGACATTGGTTATACCATGCCAAGGCCTAACCACCAACACATACTCTGGTTTGGAGTCAATTTTCAGTGAAAAAACTTAGAAATTATTAATCGTATAATAGGCAAGAAATAATTAATAAGTGAAAAAAAACACTCTAGAGTACATGCTTCTGCCTAGGTCTTAGGTGGCCAATAGTCTTTTACAATTTTCATGCTCAAGTCATTTATTACAATGCCCCGAAGGGATGGAAATGCGAAAAAAAAGTGGTCTGATAGACTTGTTGAATTTGTGAACACTGACTTCTGAGCATCTGTCTGCTCAGTCTCCGACGACTCATCTTCAAATCCAGCTAGTACAAATCAATGGATAACATGCCCTAGCTCTTCAAAGGCATATGCTATGCATCCTTGTAGATGAGACTTGGGATTGGAGACATTTTCTATTTTGAGTTTATGATTATGTTATGATTTATGTAGTAAATAGTTGAATTGTTGAACTTGGTATTATTTGATGGATTGCAAGATATTTGAAATTTTGATTTATGTTTCAATTTTGATACTAATTTCAGTGTCAAATTTTATATTATCATATGATGAATTGATGGATAAACTATTATTTTATAAATTTTATCGATGGAAATGTTATTATGTTTTATGCACAAATTTTTCTGTATTTGAGTTTTTTTTCCAAGTTTCGTAGTCTTGAATTGAGTTTTGTCGAGTTGTCGATCTTTTGCCAAGTTTGAGTCTCACGACCTTGGTTTTGATTAGTGGAGATTGATATTGTATGTCACCTCATCCAAAATGGCTTATAACTTTAGCCTTATACAAATAATTAGAACTAAAGTCCTTGTATATCCTATTTGTTTGCTTCAAATGGGGTTTGTATCTTTTTACAATTCTCTCCCCACCTTTTTACTTGGGATTGTCTTGATATATATCTCAAAAATTAAAAATAGCTTGACTTGATTATAAAACATTAGGTTAAAAAATCTTTATTGATTTATCTTGAGACAAAGAAAAAAACATACATATTAGGTTTTAATTGGTACGTGGGTGTTGCTCCTTGTTCAACAATATAGATGGAGGATTTCTCATATACACCACCTTTTCTCATCGCCAATTTTCAATTGTCCATTTTCATAGTAGATTGTGGATACCATTGCTGAAGCACGATGCTGTAGAGTCTCCACTCTATTCCTAATCTATTTTAGTATCTTTTCCTTGTAATTCGTGGTTTGAGGCTTGAACAAATAAATTTTGATTAGATGGTGCTCGTGGAACGTTGGATTCTTATTCTTGAAATCCCACCAAGTTTAAACCTTATATACATTGATATTTCTCAACCAACCAATGTATTTTAATCCCTTGATTAATTTGTGTTTTCAAGAGGTGAATGTTCTTCTCGTTCTTGTATTTCCCTGGTCCTAGGTCTAATCCACCTCCTCATGTTCCTTTCCTTCTTTTTTAAGATCATTTTCCTTCCTCTTTACTCTCAACTTTCTCCATAAACTCAATAATATTGGATTTCTTGTTGCTCTCCCTTTTTTCAAGAGTCTTTCTCTAGAGAAGTTGAGATGCTTACACTTTCTCGACCTTGAAGTTCATCCCAAGGTTGTGAGACTTGGACTCAACAAAACTCGCCTAGCGTGGCTCGGAAAAATATGGCAGAAAAACTAATAATAACATTTCCATCCATAAAATCTATAAAACAATAATTTATCCATCAAATATGTTATTATAAAATTTGGCACTTGAAATTTGTCTTAAAAAATAAACGTAAATCAAAATTTCAAATAACTTGCAATCCATCAAATAATGCCAAGTTCGACAATTCAACTGCTATATTTACATAAATCATGACATAATTATAGACTCAAAATAGAAAGTGTCTCCAATTTCAAGTATCATCTATGAGGATTCCTAGCATATGCCCTCGAGGAGCTAGGGATTGCATTGTTAGTCAGTCCTAGGCTAACTATCTCATGTGGATGCTAAGATGCTAGTGTATCAAATATTGATGTGCCAAAGTGATCTTCAGCCTCAAATCATCAAGATATTTATCCTCCATGACCTAATCAGATTCTAGATCAATATTATTCAATGCAATTGGATCCATATCCTTTGGTCACATTTATTTTCTGAGTAGGCGAAGGTTGTAGTAAATGAAGACCGACTTATCTCGCTTCTCATGCTCCAACTTGTTGCACTTCTTGTTGTGGATATGCTCAAATACAAAGCAATTATGCTCACAACTTGAAGCCTTGCAAGGTTGACTTAAAACTCTAATGGAGAATTCTTGTAGCTTTTGTGTGTTGGAGCCACAATCTATCCACCAATGAGTTGTTATGAAAAATAGAGAGTACAATTTTTCCAATGCGGAACTTGAAGGAAAATCTACAAAATCACCAACCTAGTAACCAACACCATGAAGTACTCCTCCCCAGATCCTACTATAAAAGAGTCTTCTTCCTCACAGCCCTCAACCCCCTAAAATTTATGGGAAACCTAAAATCCACATGAAAAGGAAAACCTCTTAGACCCATTGTTATTGCAATCAGAGCCCCTACATATGCCCTAGCTAGGTTCGTAGTTGATAAACTTCAACCCTTTGTTTATTAAATATTCTACTAACTTCATCCACACAATTCATAATCTCCCTCTTGACGAACAAGACCTCGTGACCTCATGGTTAGCTTTGATGTTGTTTTGTTATTCACTAAAATACTTGTTCCAAAAGTTCTTGACCTCATTTCTGATTTAGTAGACTCTAAATCCTTAAATCTTATTAAGATTGCCTTACCTCTACCTTATTTAGTTTCAAAGGAAAATTCTATGAACAAATTGAAGGCACATCCATGGGATCATTCTTATCCCTTGTATTGGCTAACGTGTTTATGGAACACTTTGAAACATTATCCCTAAACAATTTCCCTCTCAAGCCCAAATGTTGGTTTCAGTTTATGATGACACCTTCATCATTTGACCCCATGGCCAATCTTCCCTCAATTCTATTCTCGACTTTCTCAATATTTTATCTCCCCACATTCAATTTACTGTGGAAATCCAATAGGATAACTCTCTCCCATACTTGGATGTTCTAGTCACTCTTCATTTAAATGGCTCCCTTTCCCACCAAGTTTATTGAAAAAAGACTCATATTGATAGATACCTTCATGCCCAATCCCACCAAAACCTAGTTCAAAAATTAGTTGTTCTTAAATCTCTTGTTTCAGGAACCATTTGAATTTCCACTCCCCAACGCCTAAAAAAAGAAAGATATCACCTCACCAATGCCCTCCAAGCCAATGACTTTTTCATCTCCCAAATCGACAGAGCCTTTCACTCCACCCTTCATTCGAAATCCAAGAACCCTCTCTCCAATTCTCATCCACGATCCCTTCACTCCATTACTTTCATGGAATCTCCGAGCATATTTCTAAGATCTTAGCTAAAAAGAATATCAAAATTATTTTCAAGCCTCACAAAACACTTAAGTAATTATTTAGAAGCATTGAATATGAATTTGACCCTCCTCTTTCTCAAGGTGTTTACCAAATTCTTTGTTCTTGCGGTAAATCCTACATGTTGCCACTTGAAAATGTCAAATTTATTTTGCATTTTCGAGGCATTCTTCTCAACCATATTGTGATGAGGATGTGATCTCTAGGAGGTTGGTACGAGTCATGAATGCTAACATAATCTTGTTCATCAAGCTTGGGAGAGATAGAGATCTACATGTTTGCCTTTTTCTTTCACATGTTATGGTGCTCATGTCTTTTGAGGCATGTTCTATGGTTGAGTTCACATATTTGGAGGCAATGTTACACATGTGGCAATAATTCACCTTTTGGGATGCCTTCTACATATGATGATGCATGATCTTACTTTGAATCATACATTTGAAGCATTTCACATATCCCAAGGCATAAGTTATGTATTTGGAGGCATTTCACACTATTTAATCTTTTATGAGAGCGCCATGCATTATAGGAAGACACTTGGCATCTTTTTGTTATCCCAAGGGATGGTGGACCATGGAACCACATCTTGTTATTTTAATGTATATCATTGGAAGATGACCTTCTTGAAGGGCGCACCAAGGGAGAAGGTTACACTTGGAATGTACTCACGCTTTTCCTTGCATGTTTGTGGAGAGGACCACCCATCAACAAAAGGATTCATAGGGTTTGACCTATCTTTCTTGTTGTTCTATAAGATCCTCATTATAGGGGCACATATGTCCATGATATCCACTTTGTAAGGCTTGGTTAGAGGTGCCCACCATCCTTAGTAGTGTCTTTTGACATAGTGCCTAGATTGCTTCCAAATTAGTGCTAGTAGGTGTGGAGTGGTTGCGACATTTCATAATTGTGGTCATAGTAGAAAATCCAACCAATATTGAGGGAGTTACGGTGATTGCAAATTTGCTGCAAACCCTAGTCACATTTGAAGTGCCCAACTTGAAGAAGGTTTTGAGGGAACCCCCAAGCTCTAATGAAGACACATGGCATTCTTTTATCATCCCAAGGAGTATTTCTCTACCTTGAAAAATACCCTCTTTGACTTGGCATTTATTATTATTTTATGAGGGTAGTTAAGGAGTGGTTATATAGAAGGGAGAGCTCAATCTAGAAAGTCCTAGAGCAACCCATTTATCCAAGAAGGAAAGCAACTTCAAGACTATGTTCATGCTAAAGAAGATAAGTGGCATTTTTAGACCCTTCTGATAATATTTTATTAATATTTCTTGGAGAAAAGAAGGATCAAAGGCTCTCTAAACTTTTCTAAATAAGATTTTATTGTAAAATTAGTTGAGGAGAAAAGGCTATAAAAGGATGAGCTCTCCTTATTTGAAAATCAGAAGTTCAAGTGGAGAAAATCTTTTTTAAGAAGGCTAAGGGTATTGTAAAGTTCTAGGTTAGTGGGAAGAAAAGCTTGGGTGAGTTATGTTATCTTTTTTCGGAGTATAAATCATATTGATGCTAGGATTGGCATATCAAGTTTTGTTGGTATATATCTGTATCTTTAGATATGTTACATACTTCTTGTGGATTTTTTGGATGCTAGAGAAGGGCGTTTTGGAGAGGTATTCATGCCCTCCTTGCTCCTTGATGTACTCCATGTTTGTTAATGAAGATAAAGGCTATTGTTCACTCTTATTTGATGGTTGTCCCTGATCTCTTTGCTTTATTGATTGCATCATATCCTGATTTGTGTTGAGTTGGTAAACGACAAAGCATCTTAGCAGGCTTATCATATAGTTCTTTGCATCAATGTGGTTGAGTTAATTGTAGATGTTCATGTATAGGACAACTTGATGATTTCTCCTTCATATTACAAACTTTTGATTGCTAAATCTGATTTTGTTTTAAGGGTAATAAGGATGGATTTAACAATCTCATCTAGGGAATCCTCCCTTGTGCCGGAGGAGATCCGGCTTCAAGTGAGAGAAGTGGCCATTAAGGTGACAATAGGTGGCACTTCTAACTTCCAAATTGCCTTAAGGTTTGTGTTTGGTGATTGGACTTATCTTTGTGCAGATCTTAGAGGTAATACTACATTGGCCAAACCTACAGGTCTATACAAACCAGTCTCAAAGTACATATCATTGACACCTTTCATAACCACCTTACTAAATTTGTTATAGCTGACCATTTCTATAATACCAAGCACCTCATTTTCTTTAATCAAACCTAAATCTTAGTGACAATCCCTCATTACTTATCACGCTTAATTAGGGAAGACCTAGAAGTTGAAAAACAACCTAACAACTTTAATTGAGAATATGGATACAAACTCAACCATTCTTGGAAACCCATCATCCATTGTCTTCATCATTAGGCCAATATCCTTGATATGCTAAAGTTTAAACCCTCCCTTCCCCCCTTGTTCTTCTCTCATGTCTCATATTGTTTATTGATTTTTAATTCTCTTTTCTAACTGTCTTTTCCCCTTAGTTTCAACTTATATCCTTCATTTATCCTTTTCCTTGCTCCATAGCGTCCTTTGTTAAATTTATTGATTATTTAATGATCTGTCCCTTCTAATTTTTCATTCCATCTTCTCAATTTGGTTTTTACCCAATTCCATCTTTTCAAATTATTTTTTTGTTTATTCTTTTAGCTTTTTCATTCTAATACACCTTTAATTAAGTCATTTGACCTCTTTATGATTAAAAAAATAAAAAAATAAAAAAAATTATTTCATCCTGGTTATTAATTTTAGCTTTGCAAAATAATATATTATTTCTTTCCTTTAACGTAGAAAATTGATATCTCATTCATTAGCTCTGTTATCGTCCTAATACACACTTACAAGCGTGGGAAAGTCTCCAACCCACTCAGTGTGTCCTTGGAGGCACAAAACTAAGTCTAGACCCATTGTCACCTCGATCTAGACTCCTTCTGTCTAGGCTCACTCCTAGGGAAGCCAAGGGGGGTAGACCCTATTAAACTATCTGAAGATTTTATTAAATTTCTAGGAATTAACTGATTTGTTGATTAGGGAAACCCAACCCAATGACAAACAATCATGCAAATGCAATATTTCAATGACAAGCAAACCTTTTACTTAACAAAACAAGAATTAGACCAGTGCCTAAAGATTATCCAATCCCAATTATTCCAATATACACAAAAGAAATATATATACACAAATTAAGATATTTCTACAAGAATGAAACAAATTTACAAGATATCTACACAATGAATTGAAAGACAACTTTATAATTTTAAAGAATTATGCTCAAATGAATAAAAAATACTTGAAATGAAAAGTATGTTAAAATAGATATTCACATGAAATGAAATTGCTGAAAATGAAATTACTTGAAAGTAAATTGCTTGAAAGTAAAGGAATGGCAAAACTTGAAGTGTAGGAAATGTGAGTTGAAAGAGTTGCAATGTGTGTAGGTTACTTTTAATAGATTTTTAGGTCTCTCATTGAATAAAGGGCAATTGGATGTGAATGTTGCAAACCTAAGCTATGTTACTACCGCAAGTCATTATCCCTTCAACCAAGAGGAAGTGTTGGGTGCTCAACAAGGGAACAACAAGTTTCCCCTCTAGCTCCATGGGTCAAATCCAAGATGCTTGGGTGTTCAACAAGGAGGACACTTAGTGTCATGAAACCGTCCCCGGTTTCAACCCCTTCTAGCCTCCTAAGTCACCCATTTTTAATGGTTTTAGCAATAATGGAATTAGGTGCCTAATTAGACTAGCCACACAACCTTTTTCCCTTTCTTATTACCCAAGATCCACAAAGTGGCAAGGGGAGGGAATACGGGGCAAAAGGCGGGATGAAAAGTTTGATTACTTTGCAAAAGGAAATTATAACTAGCCGTCACAATATTGCAAGGGTGGCAAAGCCACTCACATGCAAGGTGTGGGCACAAATGAATAACTGAAATAACTTGATATAAATTAAATGAACAATCTAGCCACACAACTTTGCCTTAAGGACAAAGGTGGGAAAAATAGAAAGAATTTGCAAACCTCACAACTATGGTACAACGTGGAGGGCAAACCTACTGATTTTGTGCCAAGGTGGGTAACTAATTTGAAAATAAAATAGAGCAAACTAACACTAGCCACTCAACCTTCTCTTTGTGGGAGAAGTGGGGCAAATAAATTAAGCAAAGCAGAAGATTAAATTCCTAACTAGTCAACACGATTTTGCAAGGGTGACAAAGCCACTCACATGCAAGGTGTGGGCATAAACAAAACTTGAAAATAATTTACAATTTACAGCTAATGAAAATGATAAAAGAATGCAAGCCCAAGAGACTCTCTTGGGCTGCTTACAATGATATGGAAAGAAAGAAGATGGAGAGGGTTTTGTAGCAAGGCCTTTGGATGCTTCATTGAGCTCCTTGTGGCCAAAATTGGGAAGCACCTTGCCTTGGACTAGCGAAAACCTGCAAAAAACAACAAGTATAGCGTGATGGAAATTGCTAGAAATCACTTCAAATAAGTTAGTAATTGTTAGTATCTAAAACATAAAATTTTATACTAAAAATCTGAACATAAAACTTGATTAGATTTCAATATTTAGAAGAGAAATAAGTGTAGAAATTATGTAAAAGAATGTTGAAATAATATCAGAAATAGTAGTGAAGAGAAATGAAGCTATTGGAGTACTCTCTTCCAAACTTTGGTAACCTGCAAAGTTGTAAATACTTGCTACACAATGAGGCAAGAAAGTGAGTCCTTTAAAATGGTCTACAAACTACTTTGAAAACTAAAAAAAAAACAACTCACATAGATCTACAACAATACTACTATAGATCTATCCCCAACAAAATACTTCGCATGGGGTTTTTCAAGTAAAACACTGTGTGCAAAATAACTACAAACTGCAGAAATATTACCTCACAAGAAAATGACACAAGAGCAACAAGAGTACTCCAATAGAACACCACAAGGACACCAAGAGTTCCTTCAAAGCTTCACTTCTATTATTGAAAAGAATGGATGCAATATGACAACAATATTACAAGAGAGAAAATGGGGAGAGAGCAAGAGAGAGTGAAGAGAAAATTGGACAGCGTGGAGTTTCTATGAAATTATATATATATATATATATATATATATATATATATAAATGAGGAGAGGAGGGTTCCTTTTAATGGAAAGAGGGAGAGGAGACTCCCCTTGCATGCTCTCCAAGTATCACTCCCAAAAGAGGGAGTCTCACTCAAGGGGGTGGGGGGTGGGGGGGAACTCCCATTAGGAGAGGAAACTCAAAAATGGGGGAAGAAACCCCCTCTCCTAAGTTTAAACCTCTCTCTAAATCCCCAAGGGGTCACCCAAGGTGTGGAATGGGTCCCCCATGTGGTCCCCATCCAAATGGCCAATCCAATGGAGATGATGAGCCCCACAAGAGACAAATTCGTCCCCTTCTCTAAAGTTAAGTTGTATGAGGGGTGGGAAAGGGACAATTTGATTTATTTGACCCGTTATAACATAGAAATGACTTAGGAAACAAATTTTCCCCCTTTTCTCATGTTTTACAACTTTTGGTAAAATTTGGCATTTTGAATTTAGCCAATTATTTGTTGATTATTGACTGACTTGGACTCCTCATGGACATTGACCTATCAAAACTTTTCCAATTTGGATGAAACTTGGTACAAGGGTGTAGGGGGTCATAATCCATTTGTTTTGAGTACTCTCACCCCTATATAAAATCCCCAAGGACCAAATTAAAAATAATAATTAAAAATTTATAATTTACGAGAAAATTTAATTATTAAAAATACCTATCAAAACTCAACGGAATTCTGCAAGACTCTAGGAGATGTCTAGCATTGTCATTTACAAAACTTATAGACATTATTCACCTATTGGGCTCAATCATTAGAACGTATTTCACCACTTTGGAGGATTATTGAGTGAAAAACTCAAGTAATTAAAATCGCTGGAAAAACAAAATTAATTACCCAAGGAAAAAAACACTCGATGAAAGGATTTCCCTAATGATAAATTCCTAGGCCACTAAATTACAAAATTTGACCCATGCTAACATGTTACATTACAAAATTTTCCCATGCAGGGGAGCGAACATTCCGTGGAGAGAGAAAGAAGTTCTAGGGGCAAAATTGCCCTGCTAAGCCAAAGGTCTTCAAATTGGTTGTAACACAAGGTACATATCTTCATGGCACATGACGTTGACACCTACTCGAAATAGGTGGTCAACAATATCTAACCCTCCCCTTTATAAGAATAACTTATTACCATTCTAATATAATTTATTATCATTCTTATTACAACTTGAGTGGGCCTAATGGTTAAGAACATGTGTTTCCTCCTAGGAGGTCACAAGTTCGAATCTAGAGGGGGGTAGAGTATGTACATATCTGTAGACTTTAGCATTCAAATCACTGCATGGAGGGGGTCCCTTGTCCCACAAACAAGGGGGTCTCATACACCAATTTAGTGTCTGGTTTGGTCGTGACTTTAAAATTAGATTATTATTATTATTATAATTTATTCTATTAGGTATCATGAATTTGATCCATTTCTTGATTTTGTCTCATAACTCAGACTTTTTTTATTATCCTTTTAGTCTATCTCTTTTTTCTTCTTATTTTGCATAATGCATATCTCGAGGAAACCCATTAGGCACTTCCTCTCATTCTGAGGATGGTACCTAGTGATCCGGATTATGAGCGGAACAAAATAAATAACAGACTGAATATAATAGCACAAAGATATGGAGAACAAAAAAAGATATCCAGTGGACAATAAATCCTATTGAATAAATAAAATAGGTTGAAACTATAGAATTGTAGAACTGAAAACAACTTGCTCGAATGGTGGTAGCTATCTCTAAGAAGAGATGTGGCTACTACCGTATCTGTCTGAGCATAATGATTACAATGAGGCTCTAGAGGCATTTTTAACATTAATCATGAATGCAAAACCCTAGACATCTAAAAACCTAACCCTAGGAGATGAAATGCCAAAAGTTATGTGGGCCCCAATGAGTAAGTTGATATCTCAACTTCTCGGGGTCGTAACTTTTGCATATGACCTTCATTTTAGGCGCGTGATAGCTCATTGGAAAGGTATTTTCGAGAAATACACATTATGCCGCAAAACTCTAACTTCGTCTATAGTTTGACTGTGGCAAGCCAAAAAAATATTGTTTAGGGCCCCAAAACGGACCTAGAAGTATAAAAAGATGTACTGAAATGAAAATTTCCAAAATAAGCCAGTTGGATTAGGTGGCCAGCCAACAATCTCCACCTGGAAGTTGTGTAGGGCTTCAGACAACCCCAAAAGTGTAGAACCCACAATTACAAAGAATTATAGAAGAACGTGTTGAACTAAATTTTTTTAAGAGGATCCAGTTGGAATAGGTGGGTGGCCACCAATATCCACCTGGATCAGTCCTCCCCCCTTAGGAAGCAATGGTATCCATTGTGTTGAGTTCCCCCATTAGGTGAGAATTTTTTTGTTAAATTTGGCTCCAGGTGAGCCACTTGCCTTAGTGTAGGAGCTGCCCTGCCTTGAAAACCCGATAAAGATGGATCCTCTGCTGGTGAGCTCCCTTGACTTGTGTGTTCACTATTTGATCAGTGGATGCATGTTCCATGCAGTCAGGGTTGAGCTCTTTTGGTGTCAATTGTTTTGTGATCTCCAAGGTGTCCAATAATGGTGGAAAATATGGTCGAATGAGGTCCACATTAAGCACTGAGTGAAAGCCAAGGAATGTGGGAGTGTTGAACTCAAAAACATTGTCACCCATAGCCTTGGTGATAGTGTAGGACCCATATCGAAGTGGACAGAGCTTTCAATGTGGCCCTGTAAGATGTTCTTTCTGCAAATGTAATTCAGACCTTGTCTCCCACCTGAAACTTGTGCGGTACCCAACGTTGATCATGGCGTTGATTGTACTTAGCATTGGATTTATGCAAAATCTCATGGACCTGTTGGTAGATGAGTTGAATCCGCTCAATGAATCCGGTGGCTTTGTTGGCCTCAGACTGAACATGGGAAGAATCTGTCTATGTGGTTGCAAGAGGTAGTGAAACATCAATGGGACCCAAGGGTTGGAATCCTAGCCCCACCTAAAAGGGGCTATGGCTGATGGAGATATGGAGAGCCTTGTTGTAGATGTGTTGAACATTGGGAAGATTCTCATCCCATGTACGAGGATGCTTAGATTTATACATGCGTAGGATGTGCACAATCATCCGATTGGCGACCTCTGTTTGGTTATCGGTTTGAGGGTGGAAGGTAGTGGATTCAATGATTTTGGTGTCCAATAATGACCGGAGACTCGACCAAACTGTTTTGAGGAACATGTCTCGATCGGAGATGATGATCTGTGGTGTTCCAAAATGGAGCCACACTCATTCAAAGAAGAGCTTGGTAGTATATGTCATTGTGATTCTCTTGTTGCAGGCTGTGAGAATGGCCATCTTCGAAAAGCGATCAACCACCGCAAATACGCAATCATTTCCTTGCTTGGTGGACGAAAGACCAAACATGTAATCCATCGAGATGGATTCCCAAGGCCTCTCTGGAGTAGGAATAAGGGTGTATAATCCTTGCTTCTTGATGGCTAGCTTGGCAATGGCACAGGCAGTGCAAGATATAATATACTTGTTGACGTCTTGTCGAAGTTTTGGCCAATAATTTTTTTTCTGTAGAACAACCATAGTTTTCTCGCCAAAATGTCCTACCATCCGACTGTAGCGAGCCCCCCAAATTATCTTTGCACACTCGCTTGCAGGAACACTAAGATGACCCAGATAACATAACAATCCATCCTGAATGTGAAAATTTGTGAGATTCGTGCATGTATCCAAGAGCTTATAGGTGGTGGCGAAGTCGGGATCTCGCTGATAAAGTTGTGGCCTCTCATATGCCTCATGCCCACAGGAATGGAGCACGATAGTGAGTGCAACCACGGGAGGTCGACTGAGGCAGTCAACGACATGATTTGCACCCCTTATCTTATACTTGATGTTGATATGGAACTGTTGTAGGTATGTGGATCTTGTTCATACCAAATGAACATTTTTCCAAGTTGGCATATAGCTTGTGTTGTCGCAGAGTTCTCAAAACCTGCAGAATATGTTGCATGTGCTCCTCCCAAGTTCTACTGAAGATGAGGATGTCATCCAGATATACCACCACAAAAGAGTTGGTGAAGGGTCTCAATACATCATCCATCAACCTCATGAAAGTGGTTGGTGCATTTGTTAAGCCAAAGGGCATGACTAGAAATTCAAAGAAATTCAAAGAAATTCAAAGAGACCTTTAGATTTGAAAGTTGTCTTCCATGCATCAGTTGATTCGATGGGAACCTAGTGGTAGCCAGACTTTAGGTCAATCTTGCTGAAGAACTTTTCCCCCTTGAGTTGGTCAATAAGGTCATCAATTCGTGGAAGTGGGTACTGATTCTTGACTGTGATTTTGTTTCATTCTCTGTAATCAATGCAGAGCCGTTGGGTCCCATATTTCTTCTGCACCAGTACAATCGAGCTTCTGCAAGGGGAGGATCTGGGTATGATTACCTCTTTTGAAGATAATCTTGGATTTGACGCTTGATTTCGTCATTTCCATCAACGAGCGATGATAGACTGGTCCATTAGGCAGAGGTGCACCGAGGGTTAGATGAATTGGATGGTTGACTTGGTAGTGCGTTGGTACCCCGGCGGGTAAGGAGAAGATGTCTCTGTACTCTTCCACGATCCTGTCCACTTGCTTATGTTGCAAAGAGAGGCTTTGTGTATAGGCCACATATATGGAGATGACCTTCTGATTACTATGAGCATGGATCACAAAGAAGACAAACTTCTCGGTCTATGAAATGACCTTATTGTATTGATTAGTGTTGAATTTAATGCAACTGCGAGATCCATTCTCCTGGAGGATGGCATAAGACCCTAGCTGTGGACTAGGGACCCCAATACACTCATGGGTTTCTTGGTCTGGGACCAAGCAGTTAGAGCCATGGAAAAAGACCCTTGTGAGGGCCCCTAATAGATGACTGGGGTTCTTGGTCTAGGACCAAGTCGTAAAGACCCTAGATGTATTCCAGGGCCCCTAGATGTGTTCCAAGGAATCCTTGCCTTGATCCTGGATTGATCCTTGGATGTGTTCCTTCGTGGTTGATATAAGTCCCTAGAAATGTCTAGGGCCCTTGGATGTGTTCCAGGGTACCCCTGCCTAAAGCATGGGTTGATCCTTGGTATTGTACCTTGGTGGGTAAGACCCCAGATGTGTTCAGGGGAAACCTGGTCATTGATTAGGTAGACCTTGGTGTAATACCAAGATGTGTTGGTGTGTGATCCTCTTCCTCTCTCCCAAGAAGGTCCATAGGAACTAGGAGAGACTATGAAGATGGACATGACCACATTGTGTGATTTAAACCTTATGCAATGATGATAAATTTTATTGGTCACCTTGATAATCATATGGACATGTTTTGCCACTATGAAAACCCCTTTTCCCTTCCTAACCCCTTGTTTGATATTCACCCATTGGTTTTTGAGTTTCGATTCGAGTGGGGTTTGTATTTTTGCTTTAGGGATTAGTAAGATTAAAATAGAAATATTAACTAATATTTAATATGACATATTAATTTAATATTTATATTAAATAATATGTCATTATATTAATTATTATTTTCTTAACCTAAGCCCTAGCCTAAAACTATAAATAAAACCCTTCCTTCTCTATTCATATACACTAACTCACTCTCTCCTCTTCTAAGTGGCAGATTGCTCTGAGATTTTCCTAAGTGATGCGGCCTCCTTTGACTGTTTCAGTTCGGCTTCCATTCTTTGTGCTGGAAAGTGCTCTAGGTTGTTGTGTTGAGGGTTGTTCCATTTCCGAGTTGTTTGTTGCTGCCAGGTCCACCCTCCATCTTTTATGTCCTACTCTAAGTTGTCCGCCACCCTTCACTCTACCATTCTTCAAGCATCCAACCCTCTTCTAAGTGGCAGACCCTCTTCTAGAGGCTGTCATCCCATTCTCTATGCAGATCAGGTACCTATGAGGGTCATGACTATCATGTTGAGTTGCTATCCCCTTTCAATAGGCATTAGTCTTCTTTTTGAGCAGATCTTGAACTTCCAGAATTTCTCTCTTTTGCTATCACACTTTTCTTCAAGCAAATTCCTCTTTGTGTGTGGCTGAGATAAGGGTTTACTTCCAGAAATCAGTTTGGGGTTTGTTGTCTTTTCTTTGAGGTTTTTCTATGGTGGCAAATCAGTCTTGTATTCTCTTTGATAGAGATGTAACCCTTAGTGGTTGATCCATGAGTCCAAGACTATATCTGAGCATAAATTCAGAGGCTTAACATTTCAATTGTGTGCCAAGCTCTTCCTTCATTACACAAAAGTAATTTTCAAAGGTAAGTTGTAGTTGCACTTCAGTTTGATTTATTTGTTTAAACTCAGATCTACTATTTGAAATGCTAAGAAATATTTAATGTTCTAGATCTATCGATTTTGGTTCAGATCTACTAGTTTGCATTACTCATAAATATTTGTTCAGTTCAGATCTATTACTCTGCATACTCAGAAATATTTGTTTAGTTAAGATCTACTACTATGCATTACTCAGAAATATTTGTTTAGTTCATATCTACTACTCTGCATACTCAGAAATATTTGTTTAGTTCAAATCTACTACTCTGCATACTCAGAAATATTTTATCATTTAGATCTAACTGTAGTGTTTTAGATCTATTGTATTTCTTATACATCTTTGATCAGAGTTTTTGTTTAGATCTATTGTGTTCTTGCTGATCTAGTTAACATAATTTTTGAAAAGTTTGTTTTCTGTTATTTTTCCCTTTTTCTAACATGGTTTCAAAGCTTAGGGCATGAAAAGAGCTCAAGAAGTGCCGAATTAAACCTGCGTAGATCCATATTGTTAGGTTTTGTTTTGCAGATCAACAACATCTCATTTACTAAACTGATCCAGAACTCAACATGGCCTCCTCTTTAGTTAAAGTTGAAGACAAACTTGTAGGGGCCTCCAACTTCAATGCTTGGAAATGAAGGATACTTAACATTCTTGAAGAGAGTGAACTAGAAGAGTTGATTACAAGGGTAATTGAAGAACCCACTTCAAACACAGCCAGGGAAACATACAAAAAGAAGCAAGCCAAGGTTAAAAGAATCATTTTTTATTATGTTAAGGACAACATGATTCCCATCATTGGTCATCTAAGGACTGTCAAAGATTGTTTTGATGATTTTTCTAACCTCTATGAAAAGAAGGCACCAACTCAGAAGAGAATATTGAAGAAACAACTACGTACTTTGAGGATGGAAAAAGATGAATCAATTGTTGCCTTCTTCTCCAAGATTGCTCAAACCAGAGATCAATTTATAGCAATAGGAGTTGCAGTAGATGATGATGACCTTGTGAAAACTGCAGTTGATGGACTCCCTGAGTCATGGGGAGTTTTTATCGCATCAGTCAATGGAAGCTAAGCCCAACCTAACTTTGAAAAATTATGGCATGACTGCTTAGAAGAAGAAGGAAGACTCAAAATCGGAAGTGATCATTCAATTCTAAGAGATAATGCCCTTTCAGCGAAAGCCAAGAAATGAAAGAAGTTCCCTAAATCTATAGGCAAAGGTAAGAAACCTCAAGGTAAGTTATCTCATCTTAGTCCTCATTTATTTAAAGTAAAATGTTTTAACTGCAATAATCTAGGACACTATGCAAGAGATTGTTGGAACCCTCCCTCTTAGCAGAGAAGAAAAGGAAAGTTCCAATCCTCAGATGCTATTGAAGAGGCTAAACCTCAAGAGGAACCTCAAAGAAGAAAAACCAGGGTAGCCACCAAAGAGAAAGAACAACATCAAGAATATTATCTCATCTCATCTCTTTCTGGCACTATAACCAAGTCAGAGGAAATTTGGTTAATGGACAACGGTGTTTCCAAACACATGTTAGGCTTCAAACAAAATCTTGCAAACTATCGGGATAAGAAATTTAATGTAAAGGTAGAACTGGGTGATGATGGTACTTATGACATAAAATGTTTTGGATTTGCTTATTTCCAACTTCAATCAGGTAATATCTTTCATATTGATGAAATTCTTTATGTTCCTGGTTTAAAGAAAAATCTAATCTCACTTGCAGTTTTAGAAAGCAAAGGATACTCAATAGCCTTCACCAAAGGGAAGGATCTCATGTGGCCCTCAAATGGAAATATGAGCACTGCTATGGCTATTGGAACTCGTGAGAGTGGACTTTATAAAATCTCAGGTCAAGTTGTTCAAGCACTAGCTCATGAGATGATAAATCCCTACGAGCTCTAGCACTGGAGGCTTGGACATCTCAACTACAACACACTTCTAGGTTTTCAAAAGATGGTGACAGGTATGCCAGTATTTTATTTTGACCCTGATAGTGTTTGTAGAGGTTGTGCACTCGGTAAGAATACAAAGAAACCCTATCCTCAAAGCAATAGAAAATCTAATGGCATTCTATATCTAATTCATTCTGATCTTTGTGGGCCCATGACTGTTCCATCTATGAATGGTTGTATTTACTATATCATTTTTATTGATGATTGTTCTCGTAAAACTTGGATTTACTTTTTAAAGACTAAAGATGAATCTTTTAGCAAATTTCAAGATTTCAAGAATCTTGTTGAAAATCAGACAGGCAGACACATCTGGGTTTTCAAAATAGACAATGGTAAATAATTTGATTCCTTCAAATATGATGATCTCTGTTGAGCTTCCAGGATTAAGAGGGAGCTGACTGTGCCGTATAATCCCTAGCAAAATGGGGTCACAGAAAGAAAGAACAGAACTATCTGTGAAGCAGCCAAGGCCATGATGTATGACCAGAACTTACCTTTATCTCTTTGGTCCGAAGTTGCCAATACTACAGTCTACATTCAAAACAAATGTCCACACAAAGCTCTTGAAGCGAAAAATCCAGAAGAAATTTTCACCGGTATAAAGCCCTTAGTTGATCACTTGAGAATCTTTGGCAGTCTAGTCTATATTCACATTCAAAAAGAAAAGAGGACTAAGTTAAAGCTCTCCGGAAAGAAATGAACTTTTGTGGGATACAGTGAAACCTCAAAGGCTTACAGAATTTATATCCCAGGTCAAAAGTTCATTGAGGTAAGCAGAGACGTGACTTTTCATGAAGAAGCATATTTTCGTCGAGCCAGAGAACTTCCATGTGATTCAGGGGAGCATGGAGCTCCATCACTTGATTCTTCAGATTCTCCTCTTCTAGATGAGCAAAGAGAAGAGACCTCAGAACTTCCAGTGGATCCCTCAAGGGATACTATTGAGTTTTCTTTAGATAAACCTCCTATTAAAAGGAAACCAACCTGGTGCCGGGAAATTCTAAAGGTAGCATAAAAGCATTCAGCTCCTAAGGGCACTTTCAGAGAAAGCAAGAAACCCGATAAGTACTTCGGTCTTATAGCTAAGTTGAATCTTGTGATTGATTCAAAACCTTCCACATTTGAAGAAGTCTCCAAACATCAAGTGTGGAAAAATGTTATGATAGAAGAATATGATTCAATCCTAAAGAATGATGTATGGGCAGTGGTTCCTAGACCTCATGGAAAATCAATGGTAACTTCCAAATGAATTTATAAGATAAAGCATGCAACAGATGGCAGTGTTGAAAAATACAAGGCTAGATTTGTGGCTCTTGGTTTCTCTCAGAAAGAAGGAATTGACTATGAAGATATTTTTCTCCAGTTTCCAGATATACTTCCATCACGATTATTATTTCTCTTGCCGCATATTTTGGTTGGAAACTTCACCGGATGGACGTTAAGACTGTTTTTATTGACAATGAAGTTGAGCAAGAAGTGTATATCGAACAACCTGAAGGTTTCATGGTCCATGAGAAATAATCTCATCTGTGCAAACTCAATAAATCCTTGTACGGGTTTAAGCAAGCTCCGAGAGCTTGGTATGGTAGAATAAACAACTTTCTACAGATTCTTGGATTCACCAAGAGCATAGCAGATCCCAATATTTATATAAAGATTGTACAAAATCATCCTGTTATCTTAGTCTTATATGTGGATGATATGTTCCTCACTGTAGAGGAAAACTTGATAGCTCAGACTAAGAGGGAGCTTTCCGCAGAATTTGAAATGAAAGCCTTGGGGCTCATGCATTATTTCTTGGGTTTGGAGGTGTGGCAGAAACCAGGTGAGATCTTTCTCTCACATAGAATATATGCAGTTGATGTACTCTGCAGATTTGGCATGATGGATTGTAAGTCCATGACCACACCAATGATATCTAACCTAAAGAAATTACAAGATCGGGTTACAGGTTCAGATCTAGAAGATCCCACCTTATATCAGCAGATCATTGGGTCATTGATGTACCTCGTACATACTAGACTGGACATTTGTTATGCAGTAAATGCCCTCAGTCATTTCATGTGTGAACCAAAGCATATACATATGGTTGTTGTTAAACATATTTTGAGATATGTTTAGGGGACTATAGCCTATGGTCTCAGATACACTTCTAGTGGAGGTGTAATGCTTCATGGATTTACAGATTCAGATTGGATGGGCAGTATAGTGGATCGGAAGAGCACTTCCAGATATTGCTTCAGTTTGGGTTTAGCGATGATTTCCTGGTCCAACAAGAAACATGGATCCATAGCCCAGAGCACTGCAGAAGCATAATACATTGTTGCAAGTGTTGCTTGCAGAGAAGCAGCGTGGCTCAGGAAGCTACTTTCAGACTTATTCAATGCAAAGCTAGAACTCACAACCATCCATTGTGACAAACAGAGTTGTATAAATCTCTCCAAGAATATGATGTTTCATGACAGGTCAAAGTACATTGAGATGAGATATCACTATGTCCGGGACATGGTGCAGAAGAACATTCTCAGTATTCAGTATGTTCCGACGACAGAACAGACAACAGATATTTTGACCAAACCGCTGTCCTTGAAAATTTTTGTGTACTTTCGAGACAAGCTTGGTGTTGCTGAGAATGCCTCTCTTGCTAAGACAAAGTGCTGAATTTAATGCAGCTGCAAGAGCCATTCTCCTGGAGTATGGCATAAGACCCTAGTTATGGACTAGGGCCCCTAGTACACTCTTGGGGTTCTTAGTTTGGGACCAAGTAGTTATAGCCATGGAAAAAGACCCTTGTGAGGGCCCCCAGTAGATGACTGGGGTTCTTGGTCTGGGACCAAGCAGTCAACACCCTAGATGTATTCTAGGGCCCTTGGATGTGTTCCATGGAATATTTTCCTTGAGCCTGGATTGATCCTCATATGTGTTACTTGGTGGTTGATATAAGTCCCTAGAAATGTCTAGGGCCCTTGGATGTGTTCCAGGGTACCCATGCCTAAAGCATGGGTTGATCCTTGGTCTTGTACCTTGGTGGGTAAGACCCCATATGTGTTCTAAGGAAACCTGGTCTTTGACTAGGTAGATCTTGGTGTAATACTAAGATCTGTTGGTGTGTGATCCTCTTCCTCTCTCACGGGATGGTCCATGGGACCTAGGAGAGACTATGAAGATGGGCATGACCACATTGTGTGATGTAATCCTTATGCAGTGATGATAAAGTTTATTGGGCACCTTAAGAATCATATGGAAATGTTTTGTCATTATGAAAACCCCTTTTCCCTTCCTAACCCCTTGTTTGATCTTCACCCTTTGGTTTTTGAGTTTGGGTTTGAGTGGGGTTTGTATTTTTGTTTTAGGGCATGGTAAGATTAAAATAGAAATATTAATTAATATTTAATATGACATATTAATTTAATATTTATATTAAATAATATGTCATTATATTAATTATTATTTTATTAACCTAAGCCCTAGCCTAAAACTATAAATAAAACTCTTCCCTCTCTATTCATATACACTAACTCACTCTCTCCTCTTCTAAGTGGCGGATTGCTCTAAGATTTTCCTAATTGTTGCGGCCTCCTTTGATTGTTTCAGTTTGACTTCCATTCTTTGTGTTGTAAAGTGATCTAGGTTGTTGTGTTGAGTGTTGTTCCATTTCTGAGTTGTTTGTTGCTGCCAGGTCCACCCTCCATTGTTTCTATCCTACTCTAAGTTGTCGGCCACCCTTCACTCTGCCAGTCTTCAAGCAACTGAACCTCTTCTAAGTGGTAGACCCTCTTCTAGAGGTTGTCATCCCATTCTCTGTGCATATCAGGTACCTATGAGGGCCACGACTATCATGCTAAGTTGCTAGCCCCTTTCAGTAGGAAGTCGTCTTCTTTTTTAGCATATCTGGAACTTCTAGGCTTTCTCCCTTTTTTTGTCACACTTTTCTTCAAGCAGATTTCTCTCTGTGTGTGGCTGAGATAAGGGTTTACTTCTAGAAATCAGTTTGGGGTTTGTTGTCTTTTCTTTGAGGTTTTTCTATGGTGGCAAATCAATCCTATATTCTCTTTGATAGAAATATAGCCCTTAGTGGTTGATTCATGAGTCCAAGACTATATCTGAGCATAAATTTAGAGGCCTAACATTTAACTAGTGTGCCAAGCTCTTCCTTCATTACACAAAGGTAATTTTCAAATGTAAGTTGTAGTTGCACTTCAGTTTGATTTATTTGTTTAAACTCAGATCTACTATTTGAAATGCTGAGAAATATTTAATGTTCTAGATCTATAATTATTTTTGGTTCAGATATACTAGTTTGCATTACTCGGAAATATTTGTTTAGTTCAGATCTACTACTCTGCATACTCAAAAATATTTGTTTAGTTCAGATCTACTACTTTGCATACTCAGAAAAAATTGTTTAGTTCATATCTACTACTCTACATACTCAAAAATATTTTATCATTTAGATCTAACTGTGGTGTTTCAAATCTACTATATTTATTATATATATTTGATCAGAGTTTTTATTTAGATCTACTATGTTCTTGTTGATCTAGTTAACATAATTTTTTTAAAAGTATGTTTTTTGTTATTTTTCCCTTTTTCTAACACTTATGAGATATTAAAGAAATAGTTGTAGGTGGTGCTACATCTCGTATCCTGTATAATTGTCTACCCAAAGTAATAATAACACTCCGGGGTCTAGACTCATACATAGCATGTCACTTCCACAAATATGTTTATCCTAAAAGAACATCACAAATTTCAAGGGGAGCAATAACACACAATACCTCGCCTTTGAAGGGCTTGATGTCATAGGGCAGACAACATTGTTGGCTGACGCAAAGATCTCTTTTTTGGCGAATTCAGCCGATTGTGTAGGGTTGCGGGTGCGGTGTCATCGGTAGGTCCAGTCGCTTGATGACCTTTGCTGAGATCAGGTTCTTCTGACTGCCGCTATAGACAATGAAATGAAGCAAATCCCCCTTTACGCATATCTGTGAGTGAAAGAGGTGTTCCCCTTCCTCTAGTTCTTCTGGTTCACTTGGCTGGACTTTAGTGGTAGCGACAGTGGCGATGGGTTAGACATCTATAATCTCCTTCCCTCCTTTTGGATTTGATTCAGAGTTAGAATCTACCTCTAACTCAGAAGCTTTCAGCTCAGCCACCAGTGATTGCTTGGAGCGACATTCTTCAGTGTTGTGCCAAGGGATTTTATGGTATTCACACCACTTTCCCATGTCCTTCTTCGACTTCTCATTTCCCTTCTTGTGTTGTTGCTTTGACTGGTTGTCCTGAGAGTGACCATCTTTTCTCTTTCCTTGTTTTGTGGGTTGGGACCTCCTTTGCCCTGCTTCGTCTATGAGGAGTTTGCAGATCCAAAATCTCGCCTCTTCTACTTAAGTTTCTGCTCGATCTTGATAGCATATCTATAAGCTGCACCTAATGATGTGATGTCCAAAAACTTCATTTCTGTTTGAATGTATCTATGCAGAAAGTTGTGGTATTTGATCACCAGATGTCATTTAGAGTCTTTGATAACCAATTTGGTGCGCAGGGTATGGAAAATATTGGTGAAATCTGGTACTATCTAGTTCCTTTCCTAACGCAGTGTGGTCAATGTTAATTTTTGAGATATTATTAGGTTTCTTTTCAATTTACTAGATAACAATAGCATAGGTAAGATCACTGAGAGAAACACAATCACAAGATACATAACATTTATCCTGGGGAACCCTCATGGGGGAGAAAACCCAAAAAAAACTTCCTTAACATAGATAGCCAATACAATGCCAAGACAATAAACCAAAACACTAGAGAATATCCAACACTGAGCAATGTGCCTCTTTCTTCCTTCTTCTCCCAACTGCAACTCTCCAAACTTGCGCACTTGATGAGTGAATGAGTGAGTGAACAAATGAGGCAATGGCTTCCTTTATTTATACAAACTAGCAAGTGTTGGAAATGTGTCTCTTCACTGGGCAGGGCCGACTTGTCTTATTTGTGGTTAAACCCACTTTAATTATCCTGGGGGCCAACATCTTAGTTTGCATAATATATTTAGGGTTTGACCAATCCACAAAAGGGGATTTGGTCAATTACAATACTTGACATGATCAATCCACAAAAGGGGATTGATCTAATTAATAATGACTCAATAAATAAATAGAATACTCTTTGTAGTTACAATATTTCAACACTCCTCCTTAACAAGAAGGGTATTCTACAACATCATCAGGAGAGAGAGAGAGGGAAACAACATCAACAACATTTGGAATACTAACTGGCATATCTATAAGTCATCGAATTTTTTTCTCATCATCGTCGTTCACAACATGGAGCTGGAATAACATCATCATCCTGATCAACATGAGGCTAAAGTAACATCATCATATTATTTAACATGAGGCTAAAGTAATATCATCAACATCTTTAGCATGAGGCTAAAGTAACATCATCATCTTCAACATTAAAGTTGAAATAACATCATCATCATCATCTTCAGCAAGAACTTGAAGTGGCATCATCATCATCATCTTCAACAAGAATCTGAAGTGGCATCATCATCATTTACATCAACATGGATTAGTATAACACTAATACATCATCATCATCAATAACAACACGAGGTTGATACAACATCAACAACAACAACATCATCAACATCACGACACGAAGGTTGGAGAAACAATATCATCACATCACGAAGGATGGAGTGTCAACATCATCATAACACGAAAGTTGGAACCACATCAACATCAACACTAAGCTGGAAATCTTCAGCACGAGGCTGGAACCACATCAACATCAAAATGGAGCTGGAAATATTCAACAGAAGGTTGGAACCACATTAATATCAACACGAAGATGGAAATCTTTAGCACAAGGCTGACATCTCAACAACATCAACACGAAGCTGGAAATCTTCAGCATGAGGTTGGAACCACATCAACATCAACACGAAGCTGGAAATCTTTAGCACTAGGCTGGCATCACAACAACATCAACACGAAGCTGGAAATCTTCAGCACTAGGTCGTCATCAACTCTACTCGCCCTTTCGAAGGAGGTCCTTTCGGACTACACCAAGCTTGTCTTGAAAGTGCTCAAACTTTACACAAGACATAGGCTTGGTCAACACATCTGCAACTTGTTCATTTGTGCCAGCATATTGGAGCTTTATAGATCCTCTCTACATCATATCATGAATGAAGTGATACTGGATCTCTATGTGCTTCGACTCATCATGGAACACATCATTTTTATACAACTCTGGTTATCACATAAGATCACAGTGGCTTCCATATCCAGATCAAATAGATCTATCAAAAACATCTGGATCCATATGGATTCACAACTGGTGGAACATGCAGCAATGTATTTTGCTTCTGCCATGTTGGGAGCAATACTAGATTTCTTCCTAGGTTTCCATGAAGTCATGGCTGACCCCAGACTGAAACAACATCCTAAAGTGCTCTTTCTGTCAGAGAGACTTCCAGCCCAATATGAATCGGTATAATCACTTAGTCTGAAGTCATGATCTCCATTATAACTGAGACCACAATTTAATGTACCCTTAAGGTACCTCATCACATGTTTTGCATCAACCAGGTGAACATGTCTGGGCTCTACCAGAAATTGACTCAAGGTGTTCACAACAAAACATATATCTGGCCCGATGTTCATCATATACATCAACGATCCAATGATATGTCTATACAACATAGCATCAATCAATTCTAACGAAGTGTATACTAGGATATTCAACTTCATTTCCATGGGTGTGTACATGGATTTACATTTCAACATTTTAAACCTCTTCATTATTTCAACTGCATACTTCCCTTGGTTAAGGAAGATCTTCTATGGGCTCTGTCAAACTTCAAGACCTAAGAAATAATGTATTAGGTCTTTTATCAAACTCTGTAGTGAGCTTCTTCTACAATCTGAGATGATATTTTCTTCATCTTGTCAAGAATACATCATATACATATAGTAACAACATCATTGGCTCATCATTCATAACCTTGAGGTAAAGGTTAGAATCAGTTTTAGTCTTCGTAAAGCCCAAGCTCGTCAGGAAACTGTCAATTCTTCCATATCAATCTCTAGGAGCTTGCTTCAACTTGCACACCTGAGTCTTTCTATTTTCAACTTCAAACCAAATTTTCACATTACATTGTACCAATATAGTACACTTGCTCAACTGCAACTCAATCTGCACAGTCATGTGATAGCTCTATGTTCTCTTTGCGAAGCACTATCTGTCTCACTGCCTGAGAGTATGTCCTCTCCTCTTTCTGTAATTGTTCCTTCTAGAACTGGGACTTTTCACCTGTAGCTGCTCTGAAGCTGAGAATGGTTGCTCCATTATCTCTATGACTGCTGAAATCATAGAGTAACTCCTCTACTCCATCATGGCAACAAATTCATTTGAAACTAAGAGTGGCTCAATAACTGATACTGAATGTAGCTCTTCTTCTTTCATGGAGGTAACTCTATCTTTTATTGTAGTCATTTCACCATGACCCAAATAATGTACTACACCATCTGCCACTCAATTTTAAATATGGGGATTTCTCCCTCCGCATCTCATACTATATATGAATCATGGTTGTTCTCGTTGTCTTCATGAATACTGGAACTATTTCTTCAGTTACTGAAGTAAGTGTCTCATCATAGTCTTCTCCCTCTTGCTGGGAGAATCCTCTGGACACACATCAGGATTTGTACATCTACAACATGCTTGATCTGTTAGATCAATCTTGGAAGTCAATACTGACTTCTCTTCTAGTCTCACGGAAAAATCCATATCCTAGTGTTTATGTCTGGCTTCCTTCTCTATCACTGAAACAAGGGAATCTTTCCAGGAGATTTCATATCTCCTACGAGTCTCTAAAGCTGCGATCTAGTATTCTCGTGGCATCTGTCTTTCAGTCCTGGAAGTTGTCTCTTCATCTAATCCTTTCTGAGATCAGGCTTACTCTCGATTTCTTCTGAGTCTACAAGGACTTCATCATCGCTTATGGGGTATACTTGTTTTTGAATACCAAATCTAATAATGAAAAGTTGAGTCAGACTTCAAGTGAATTCTGCTTTATGTCAAGGTGGCTTCATTATCTTTTGAACAATTTTATTGTGAGTTCTTGTTCTAATGTTTGGTCATCTATGGAGCCTTCTACTCCTTACAATCAATATCCATATGAGATACTCTGGATCTCAAAATATAGCTTCTTCTTTATATTCTTTGGTACATGAATGTATATGGTCATGTACATAGTCTACTTCATGTCTCATCTAATATGTTGCCTTCTGCAACCTTCACTATAGCTTCCTTGGGGTTATTACCTGTGACCTAAAACAAGGTCAACAAAACAACAAGCAAGAATAATACTCTATCTCAAAAGATAGCTTCTTCTTTATATTCTTTGGTACATGAATGTATATGGTCATGTACATTGTCTGCTTCATGTCTCATCTAATATGTTGCCTTATGCAACCTTCACTATAGCTTCCTTGGAGTTATTACCTGTGACCTGAAACAAGGTCAACAAAACAACAAGCAAGAATAATACTCTTTTGATAATAGTAAATAAAACAATAGCACGAATAATCGTCACAGTAGCTCCTTTAGAGCTATAACTTATGACATGTCTGAAACAAATATCAAACGTAAGAAATACAATACAAAACGAGGTCAACACTCTTCTAGTGTTGTGGTCAAACATTCCTCCATGGTAACCTGGAACCAACAAAAGAAATTTCTCCTAGAGGAGCCTAGAGGAGATGTTAGTTGTATCTGGTAAATGATTACATTAAGCATTTATCTCAATATGCTCACATGCTACCAAGTATAATACTTTTCAAAGACTGCTACCTCAACTATAATGTCTACTTGTAAAGGGGTAGTTATCAACTTGTCATGTGCAACTTTGAATCTTATCAACTTAATTAATCAAACATGGAACCTGTAAGTTTTAAACCTGCGAAGTAAAGTAATGCATATAGATTCTTAAGCAATACAGAAATTAATCAATGGCTCATACTCAAAATACACAGAGATTTTTACCGGAAACCCTCAACAGGGAAAACCTTTCTTATTTTCATTATATCGAATTTCACCATTCACCATGCAATATATACAATGTTTTTAGGTATTCCATAGATACCAAAACCCTAATCCCTTAATCCGGGATTAATTTACAAATCAGCGAAAAATAGCAAAATCCGCTAAAAATAGCAAAAACCGCAGTTGTCGTATTTGACGCACCCACACACACACACATGCAAAGAATATAACACACACCCAACATTCTCCCACTTGTTGTTTTCTTTGCATCCAGGGGTCCAGGGGATTATATAGTCAACAATCCAGGG
>ML795052.1:7283-54296 GCA_009831015.1 Picea engelmannii | reverse complement strand
GGAAAAGGGGATTTGGTCAATTACAATGCCCGACATGATCAATCCACAAAAGGGGATTGATCTAATTAATAATGACTCAATAAATAAATAGAATACTCTTTGCAGTTACAATATTTCAACAATCCATCTTGTGTACTAGTCCTCATAGCTTCCAACATGGTAGTATTGTTCTTTAATGGCATCCATGAAGGAATCCCATTTGGGGGTGACCAAAAATATTGCGGATTCCTCTATGGCCCTTTGCTCAAAGTAAGTATCCCACCAGTCCTTAACATGGGGTATGGCCTTGAGGAGTGCAAAAGTAATCTTTTCCCTGTCGGAAAAATTGTGGACCAAATAGTACCCTTTGAGCAGATTCAACCATTAATCTATAGCATCTAGATCTATCAATCCTTCAAATAATGAAATATCAGTATTTACTTGTATCTTGAAGGAGGTTGCATGGTCGCTTGATGAAGATGCATCTCATGTGGGCAGTCACCGAAGGATCTGTGCAAAGTTGTCCATCATTTCATCCCTTTGTTGCGCAAGGGCTTCCTCGAGTAACATTTTAAAAGGATCTCATGCTCCATCATCTTTCTTCCCATCCTCCATGGGTTGTTTTCGGGTTCGACGCGACCGATATTGCAAAGGCTCGACTGGTTTGAGTCCCAACTTCTTGTCGGGGACATGCACGAAGAAAAATAAATGAAGAGCATACCGCTCTTATACCACTGATCTAGATTATGAGCATGAAAAAATAAATAACAAACTGAATATAATAACATAGAGATACAAAGAACAAAAAAAAATATCCAATGAACAATAACTCCTATTGAATAAATAAAATAGGTTGAAACTGTAAAACTGCAGAACTGAAAACAACTTGCTCAAATGGTGGTAGCTATCTCTGAGAAGAGATGTGGATGCTACATGCATCCATCTTAGCAGAATGATTACAATGATGCTCCAAATGCATTTTTAACATTACTCATGAATTCCAAAACCATATACATCCAAAAACCTAACCCTAGGAGATGAAACGCCAAAAGTTATGTGGGCCCCGATGGGTAAGTTGGTATCTCAACTTCCCGAGGTGGTAAATTTTACATATGACCTCTGTTTAAGGCACATGATAGCTCGTTGGAAAGGTATTTTCGAGAAATACACATTATGCTATCAAAATTTGGCTTATTCATTAGTTTGACTGTGGCAAGCCAAAACAAACACTATTTAGGGCCCCAAAACGGCCCTGGAAGTACAGAAAGATGTAGTGACATGAAAAATTACAAAATAAGCCAGTTGGATTAGGTGGGCAGCCACCAATATCCACTTGGAAGCTGTGTAGGGCTTCAAACATCCCCAGAAATGTAGAACCCACAATTACAAAGAATTACAGAAGAATGTGTTGAACTAAAAACTGTCAAGAGGAGCTAGTTGGAATAGGTGGGTGGCCACCAATATCCACCTGGATAACCTAGGGTAAATTGAATTCTTTAGGTCTCAATGCCAAGTCAATAGTCAACAATTGACTATGTATCCCCAATTCCTAGGGATAACTAAGGATATGATGTCTCGAGGCCCTCAGGTTGCAGACATGGAGTACCAAGAGACATATGGCTAACAATGTCCACATGCACAAGCATAGACCTGCATCACTACCACAACACCTTAGTTCATCATGATGGCGTCCACCATATCAACTTGCTTCCAGAAGACAATGGGTATTTCTCCATGAGGTACACGTTAGGTATTTTGGTAAGTGTCACTTTAATATTTGAGGCATTTTGAGTATGTTGTATTTTTGAACTGCTTTTGATTATGTAACATCTGCTTGGAAATTATGCTTTTTTCCTTGTTTCACCTTGGTGGTTGACATTGTGCTCTAGTAAGTGGTCACCCTTAGGGATGGGTTTGCTACTGGGAGGTCTCCTTGACAAGTCATCGTGCCATTCTTGACCATACTTATCATTTTCCACACTTCATCCTCTCATCTCCCTATCTTTTGGTATTTTCGGGTGTACTGACCCAAGAAGGGATTGTCCCTCATTTCATGGGAAAAAGGGGATAAAGTCTCAGAGGGAATGTAGCTGGAAAAAGATAAAATCCAAATCATAACCTTCCAGATGCTCTCCCAAAGAGGTCTTGAGAACAATGAAATGTTTCTCTTAAAAAATCAAAGACCTATAAAAACAAATACATACATATATATTGTTCCCACTTGTTGAGGGATATACACAAGTGCATTACAAGATTGATTTTACCCCTATGGAACTCTATGTACCTCTCCCTTCAAGTGAAATTGTGGTACTGCCCCCCAAGATTTATTTTACCCCTAGGGAGTACCTAGTTGTTTTGGACCTTAATTAATTAATGACAATAAATGGGCTTGGAAAAAGGATGCATTGAAAACGAAGGTGCAACACACCCTCTATAAAGGCACCCATAAATGAGAAACTATCGACCCTTGTATGTCATGAACCCCATGCCCAAAAGTCTTGCCCATTCCACTTTATTTTCTCCACATGGCTTAGAAAGGGGTTCACCTGGGAAACACTCCTTGACTTTAGGAATGAATCACCCAATAGGTCACCTTGTCAACCCTCCCATACCTAAACTTGGAAAATTGCATAAGGTCCTTGAGAACCTATTTAATTTGATGAGGTAGTTTTTGATGTACATCTTGGATGGCTCTTATATTAAATTTGATTTTACTTTCCATGATACTTTGACTTGAGATCCTTGGAGGGTGAACTTGTTTGTCTATGCAAGACCTTGAATGGTGGACGATTTGGAGGAACAAACCTAGCTTGGGCCTTCATTGGGGAAAGAATCCCATAGATTGGATGCCATGGCTCGCACACTAGGTGATGATTGTAGCCTTTGGAGGCTTGAGAGACATCTCAAAGGACCTCTCCTATCCCTTCAACACCCCAACGATTTTCCTTTGGACGTTGGAGCGCTACAACTTGGGGGATTGATGTCTTGTTGGGGGCTAGGGTTTGGAGTGGTGGTGTTGTTGACTTGACACTTGGCACCTTTTTGATGGAGAGAAGCGTTGGCTTGATAGAGGAGACCCTAGTGCACAAGGAGGAGGCCTTTGGAGGCCCAATGTTTCATCTCCAAGCTCAAACGACTTGCTCAAAGTGCCAAGCATTGCCCTAGAAGGGTGATGTCATGTCTTTTTAGGATTTCTTTATGTGAAAAAATAATATTACTTTGTAAAGGGGAAAAATAAAGGGAAATGTCTCCCTTATTTTTTGGTTTACCCTAAGTTAAGTGGACAAACACTTTTTAGAAGATTTGTATCAATAAGAATCATTTCATTTCATTTTAAGATATATCTCTCCCATTTGGAAAATGATACTTGGCTTGAGAGACACCTCAGAGGACCTCTCCTAGCCCTTCAACACCCCAATGATTTTCCTTTGGAGGATAGAGCGCTACATCTGGGGGCTTGACGTCTTGTTGGGGCTAGGGTTTGGAGTGGTGGTGTTGTTGACTTGACACTTGGCACCTTTTTGATGGAGAGAAGCCTTACCTTGATAGAGCAGACCCTAGTACACAATGAGGAGGCCTTTGGAGGCCCAATGTTTCATCTCCAAGCTCAAACGACTTGCTCAAAGTGCCAAACGTTGCCCTAGAAGGGTGACATCATGCCTTTTTAGGGTTTCTTTATGTGCAAAAATAATATTACTTTGTAAAGGGGAAAAATAAAGGGAAATGTCTCCCTTATTTTTTGGTTTACCCTAGGTTAAGTGGACAAACACTTTTTAGAAGATTTGTATAAATAAGAATCGTTTCATTTCATTTTAAGATATAGCTCTCCCATTTGGAGAAGGATACTTGGCTGAAATTTGTGCCCTCTTTGGGCAATTTGGATCTCTCTCTGGTATGCAAATGTATTTTGATGACCTCTCTTGGTGTATTGTGGAGCTAAGTTGGTGTGCACCTCTTAGAGACATCTTCTCTTGCTTATGAATGGACATTGCTTTGTGAACTAGGGTTTTATATTGCATCTCTCTTGGAATTGGTAAGAAAAATCCGCAATTTGTTAGTTCTTCTTGCTTGTTTTATAGTGTCATTGGTTGAAACCCTGGGAGGAGTATAAGTACATACACCCTCCATCAACCTTCTTCTCATTGTTAATTGATAAGTCATTTTTGGACAAGGCTTCTAGGAGGAGTACAAGGGTGTACACCCTCCTAGATTTACCTAAGTTTGATTTGTATGCCATAGGGAGTAAAAGGGATTACATCCCTAGGGATATTGTGGATCCAACTCTTACATCCAAGACTCCATTTACCCCATATTTTAAAGGAACTAATATAAATTTTTCATTGGATAAATAAAATTGCTTGCATTGGGTAACGTGATTTTACAAGATTTTAAAATTGTTTGAAGTGGAATGGATTTTATGCTCTAATGGCTTGCTTGAGCCACCAGGGAATCTTATTTTTCTAAGGATATCTTATTTATGTCATAACTTAAAGCTACATCCATTAGGTCTGCAACAAACTATTCTATATCTTTGAATTTAACTTGCATTTCAACTGTGGAAATTTGCAAGTAAGCCATTACTATCATTCTACTGCTAATTGGTGAATTTTTGGTCGGATTACTTGCCTGTTTTAGTGGTTGAAACTTGATTCTGTAGAAAATATTTTCTACAGTCATTTAATTGTTACAAACATACCATGAAAACATCATACAACAACCCTCTAATACCACTAAAATTTGTGCTAAAGTATTGGGAATTAATTTACATGTTTTGTGCTTCATCTCTAAATAAATCTTCGATGCTTTGAGTGGTTAAATTTGGAGTAATTAGCTTTATTCCTTGATGATATACACTCTTGTTTATTGCTATAGTTTGTGAAAAAAAGCTTAACTTGCTTGTCCACTTAATCTTTGAGCTTGTGTACTTGGCTCTTCTTATGTCTCGAGCAGGTACAACTATCTTCTGCAGGTACTCAAGCACTTGAAAATCATTAACCATCTCTGAGACTTGTTTCCAAGCCATTATCCACTTATTAGTTTGAATTGTAGGGGYATCACTTCCATAACCTCACTTTCCATCTCATTTCCCCCCTAGTTTCACCCGAGATTCCCCCCCCTGTGTTGGATTTCTCCTTCACTAAAACGAGGGGAGGATTTATCTAAGGTGACAATGGGTAGACTCTCCCATAGTTATTGCCATCTCGTGGATTGGGTCATGCTTTTCCCAACTTACAGTTTGTGTGATAACAKGCTCACAKAGAAAGCATGCATGTCATAAAGTGGGATTTGATCCGAGGCAAGGATAACAACTTTTCCTCCTAGCCAGTCGAGCTACATCTAATTGACATTTGAAGCCTTTCTAATCTAATAATTTTTAATTTTTTTAGACAAAAACTGGGAGATTTGTATTATCAAAAAAGGGCACAGTTGAAACTCTAAGGAGTTACAAAGTCTTTCAAAATCTGGGCCAATCTGAGGCCTCAATTAAACCACTATTACAATCTACGAATGATTGTTTCAAATTCTCAAAGTAAATTTCACATAGAAAAACCTTGTTGAATATACTCGGAAACGACTCTGAGGATAAAAGTGAAGAGGCATTGCATCTAAATTAACCTGTTGGGGGAGAGCTCACCTTTTTGAATGAATTGTAGGCATGACTTTGTGTTACCCTTGGTTGTGATGTGACATGTGATTTCTTCTTCTTTCTGACTACTGTCTAAATTTCATTTGCAGATGTTGAGATATTTTTTATGCCTATAATTCCTGGATTGTCTTGATCTGGAGCTTCTATTTTTTCTTGATCCGATACCTCAACATCATCAGTCTGATCTACCTAGCATGCCAATGTATGAAGAGAAGTTTGTATTCGAATTCCCTCACTTGAGGACTGAGGGGAACATGCCTCTTTCTCTGACTTCTAAATGGATTCTTGGCACGATTCTTGAGATAACGAAGTTGGATGAAGAGGAGGATTTAGCTGAGATGAATTTTCACTGTTTTGAGGAGGTTGTCCATGTTACTTTGAGATTACTTGATGGTCGTCATTAGATCCCACCCACCAAGTGGTTTTTTGAATCTTTCTATTCTTCATAGATCCTTTGGGACAATGGGTTGCAAGATGACCTGTTTCAAAACAAGATATGCAACTCAAGGAAACTCTCTCGTAGTCTAGTTTCTGATACCATGAGACCAAGAATATTTTTTACCAGTAAGAATAACTTCAGTTGAGAATCCTTTTCTGAAGTCCATTTCCACATAGAAACGATCAAAAGTGGAGGTGTTGTGCCTTGTAGTTTCATGGCTTGCAAAGTGGAACTTTCCCAAAGCCGAACCGATGGCTTCAAGAGAGGGTAAACCCAAAAAATGAAACGATAGATTGGGAATTCTCACCCAAACAGTAGTTGAAGAGAGAATGTTAGTAGTGGGATTAAAATAAGGAGTCCAGGGTTTCATGCACAAACCAAATTTTCCTCAAAACCACGGACCCGAGTTGAGAATCATATCATGATCCTCCTCAATGTGGAACTCAATAGTGAAGAATCCTTTGGCACACGAATGAATGGAAGCTTGTTGTAGCATGATATGGATCCAGGTAGTTGAGATCCAACTGTTGAGATCAACTAAGTTTGGCCAAAAACCATTGAAGTGACAAACCAAACTCATGGATCTGTAATATTCTTCCTCTTCCTCATCATCTTGTCTCATGGGAATGACAATGGAAGGGGCTTCCTAAACCAGAAGAGACGGAGAAGAAAGAGCAGAGTCTTGTTGAACAACATCCTGAAAAGAGGCACTAGACTGCGAAGATGAAACTGGCCTGGACATGGAGATGGATGGAATGGCTCCACTGCTTGGGGCACCCACATAAATGGTCGAGGTCGCCGCCATGGCCGATGAAGAAGACATGCACGGGTTGCAAGCCCGACTCATGCAGAGGCAACAATCAACCAAGGTTAAACCTTGACCACTGCACACATGAGAAGGATCAACTCCATCATAGTTGAGTTAATAACCACCATTCCTTTCTAATACACACACACACACACACACACACACATATAAATTATTAGATTAAATAGGCTTCAAATATCAATTGGATGTAGGTTAATTTGTACCTTTTCTCCTCCTTATTATCCATATTAATTAGCTCAATTTGACTTGGTCTCCCCCACTTCTTGGTAATATCTTACATTATTTAAGTCAATTATTTAGAACCCCTTTTTAATAATATTTTATAATTATTTTAATTCATTCCATATCACCTCCCTTAATTAACCTAATTGACCTAGTCCCCCCTTTTTATTTATATACTTTTGTTTTTTTTTATATAAGTCATTTCTATCAATTTGACCATCTCTTTTTACTATTATTGATATTATTTTTCAATGGCTAACTCATTCATAAGTTATAACCTATGTATTCTATTTAAGGGCTCACTCTTTTCTATCTTACAAAAGCTTTAGCTAGATCCCCTAATGATGGGTGGAGTGTCCACTTGACACATTGGGACGTTTATAAACTTCAACATAATTCATTTTCAGAAAATTTCATTACAATTACACATTATAATTTAACAATTTACAAATGAAAATTTAACTAACATTTTAGTGTCCTTGAGACATTTAGCTAAAATGGATTTAAAGATTCCAGCTACATCCTTGTGAAAATCTCGTTGCATATTGATCTTGTCTTGAATTGTGGTATCTAGGAACATCCTCTCAATGTAAATCGTTGCACCTATCATCACCTCAAGATCTTTTTGAATTTTAGACCTCTCACTATAGATTATGTTGGGATTGAGATATGCTCTTATTGCATGCAATGGTGAATGTAGTTGTATCTTCCACTTGGAATCAATAATTTCCCATAAGGGATCATATTTATCTTCATCCCCCTTATGCAAATCCTTGATAGCCTCTTTGGCCCTATCCATACCCTCATAAATGTATCCCATTGGAAATTTTTCTCCATCAACAATCCTCAACACTTTCACAAAAGGATGAATTATGCTAATTGCTAACTACCTTAGTGACAAACTCCCATAAATCATCTCTAAAATTGAGCCTGAAACAACCATTGCATCCAATTTCACGTGGTCTTTCCATTCTAGCCATTTTTTACTAATAAACATTTGTCTCAATGTTGTGTACTCAATACAAAGACCTTAGATCATGTTAACACCCAAACTTTGATGTAGCGGTCAGTGGAGAATCGGTGCAACTTTAGACACAACAACCATTATCACCCTAACATTCATGTCTCTCGCTTTGGGTTGGTGATTTTTTAGCTTCATTGGATTGTCCCTAGGTGTTGCTTTTGATTTGCAAATCAAGCTTGGAAGGACTAAATTACATAAAGAAATAGAGAAAACTCAAAAGAAGGATGTATTAATGAGGGAATGATGAATCCTGCAAGACTAGTGCTTTCTTTTGGATGTAATTGGATAGGGTTGCATGCAAAGAATAATTAACTACAACTAAATAGACAAGGTTGGGTTCAAAATAGATTGCATGTATCCACCTCAACTAGTGTGCCCTCCTTGTGGATAAGAGTTAGTTCCTTTTCCATGAATAATGTCCACTTAAACTACTCCTTGCATGGATAAGATGGATTTTTTTTAAAGATATCTCAAGTGAGAGATATAATTGACTTTATTAACTATGGTTGTCTTTATCCACACACAGACACATGTCAATCTCCTCATGCTCATCAAATTATAATTATGAAAATGATGTTTTTCGCACATTGTGACACATGGGACCATCTCTTCGACCAATCATCACATTGTAAGCATCACGTCACTGCCTAAAATTAGGTGTGCTAAAAATAGAAAATATCCCTCCTAAAAATAGGATCTTCAAAATGTTGAGTTGAGCCTCCTAAGAAATAAGAACCTCATAATGTCAAAATAAAACCCGTAACAACACTTACTATAAATAGCATGTTTAAACATAGGCACAGCTAAAAATAACACCACCTCACATGTCATTGCAAAAGGTTCATTAAATTCGTTTATCTCTAAGGAATTTGGATATGTGATATGTTTCTCCATGCAAGCTCCAACTGCTAAAAATAGCAGTGTCATATAACACCTTGTTGTTTCCGAAATAGTCTCATTAGACTTGAATGGAGACAAGTAGTCCAAATACATTGTTATATCCAACATGTAAACTTTGAAAAATCCAATTGCTAAAAATAGCAATGTATTAGAATTGCATGCAAACTACTAGTAACCCCCGCATACACACATGAACCCTAAAGGTGACATGAATCACCTCTGAATCTCAAACTACAAAACTAGAAATGGTCCCCATGTGCGAATTGATCTCTGGAACAAATGGTCTAGAACTGTTATACCAACAATCTTGTGAAGGATTTCCCCTTAACAAAGTGAAAGAAAGTTGGTTGCAAATTGTGTGATAATTGGGCGAATGAGTTCACCATTTGTGAACTCTCTCATTATTGAAGCATGGTAATATATGCACTTGGTTATTTTTTTGCATTCATTAACAAAATCCTACACCCAATCCAACTTTCATGTCCTCCAAAATCATATCTATACAATGCGTAGTACATGTGGTCAAACAATGGCTAGATATTTCGTCATGTAGTAGTCTTCCAACTGCCACATAATTTGCAACATTGTCCATTACTACTTGGACAACATGTTTAACCCCAACTTTTTCAACAACCTCCACTAATAGTGAATATAACATATTCTCACCCCTTAGATGTAATGAGGCATCAATTGATTTCATGAACATTGTTCCTTTAGGGCATGCTACAAGGAAATTTATGATTGTTCTATCCCTTGTATCTATCCACCCGTCTAACATAATGGTGCAACCAGTACTCTCCCACGAACTTTTAAGGCCTTCCAACTGTTCCTTGGCAAAATATAACTCCTTTTGTAACTCTTTCTCCTAATTTCATTATAAGAGGGGGATTTTTATCCGGGGCCAAATATTGCATAGCATCTACCATGGGCTGAAGAAAAGAGAGTTTACAAGGTTAAATGGGAGGTTTCCATGGTACCAAAACCTCCTCACTACAATATTTGCCTCTCTTATTTTCATTTAAACTTTCCAAGGATGGTTGAGTTCCTGGGATTATGTGAGGAATGAAAAAAGGAGAGGTGATTGTTACGACATTTGATGAGCAACTACTGGGAGGTGGCATTTTATATCTTCTACCACTTGTTGCAATTTCCAACTTCATCCTAGATTTCTTTTCTTTGCTTGCTTTGATGGTTTCCAAAGTAATAACTATTTGGGTCATGACTTCTTTAGGGTAATCATCACAAACTACAACATCTTTGCATGGGATTCGTTCTAGGTGGTGTTTGAGCATGTTTATGTCCCCATTCATATTGTGGTTACATTATTTTCACTTGACATTCTGTCATCATTCGGTTCAAGTGAGATACCATGTTCCCATGATGTATCAAGCCCCCTTTTGGACTTGGGAGACATGGACAATGAAGATTCAAGACAAAAAATACATAACTAGAAGTATAGAAATGTAGGTAGATGATGATAATCCCTGAAATCAGAAATGAAAACAAAAAAATCAGAATACAATTAGGCTGAAAATCGAAATACCTTATTCAAAATCGTAATCCAATAAACATTGGAAACTAAATAGCAAAGATTCATCACACAAGGTGCTCGCTTCTCTGCCTTGACGCTTGTATTTGGTCTCTAGCTAATAGGTACAAATGTTCTCGAAGACTCCAAATGATCTTCAAGCATCAATGTCAAACCTTATTGAAAAATGTTTCATTGTTCACACTCTTGTTGAAAATCCAAACCACAAAAGATGAAATAAGAAACGAGTATGTGTTATATGCCTTTAGGTTTCATTAGAGGAGTTCATGTGCTTCTTTTTCCCTCCAAAAACCGTGTTTTGGCCTTTTCTCCAAGTATTTTCCATGGGGGTTCCACATTTGGCTGCAAAGAATCGAACTTATGAGTTCTAGGTGAGTATTGGCGAGTTTGGATGAATTTGAAGTGTGAAAAATTTGGTCGAGTTTTGAATCTTGATGAGTTTTACATCGAATTTTCCATGAGTACTTGTTTTAGGAGAGAATCGGTAAGGTTCATGAGTCTTGGCTGGGTCTAGCAACATTGGTATTAAAATAATTAAAAAGTACCTAGGCAAGTGTTTCTCATCACCTAGGCGCCTAAGGGGTGAGAAAGTGCCTAATGTGGACCCTATTCATTTAATTTATGAGAGATAAATTAAAAGATGACTTTATGACTTAAGTAAAGGGGGTGAGTGAATGGACACTCAATCTCATCCACTCATCTAATCCAATCTCCACCGTTGGATTACGAAACCCTTCACCTACCTTCATTGAGTCAATTAGGGTAGGAGGATGCACCCATTGTTGGGTTGTTCATGAATTTTGAGAGAGAAAGAAAAGAGAGGAGGTTGAACTTGAGAAAGAGAGGCCATTTGCGGAGTTGGAGGCATGCATTTCAAGGCAACAAGATAGAAATCAAATCGAGGCAAGGTACAACACATAAATCAAGGTGAAGGTACAAAACAATGATTGGGTCGTACTGTATGGAATTTTGGGAGTCCGTACTGCTATTTTTGGCACAGTTTTCGAGGCAAGGTACAACAAATTTATTGAGGCCGTACAGTTAGAAAAGATGATAGTCTGTACAATAGAGAGACAACATGCATTTCAAGGCAGCGTGGCACAATTTTCAAGGTACATTTACTGCTGAAAAGTCCATACAACAAACCCAGAAAAGAGGGCACGATTTTCTAGACAGTCCGTACAACATTTAATTTTGTGATAGTCGTACAACAGTTCAAATTTCTGGGACAGAAATTGAGGAGCAGTTTGGGGTTTTTCTGAAAGAGTTTTTCTCAAGAAATTTCTGAGATAAATTTGTGTATTTTTTTGCTGAGAATAAGAATATTGTAAAATATTTTTTCTCTGAAGCTCTGAATAATAAAAATCCCTCTCTCATTGGTTTCCCCCTTGTGGGTTTTCTAGGGTCGCTGTTAGACCAAAAATATATGTGCATTTAATTTTCTGAATGTGGTGTTGCTGATATATTTTATTTTTGCATTAAAATTTGTTGAGAATCCTCATGTTTCAGTTATGAAAATTATGTTTATTTGTTGAGTATTTATGGTTGTCATAAATCTGGGTTTTGCGCATTAAACACTGATAAAAATCAGCCAGACTTAAAATTGGGTTAGGTCTGAAATTTTACATGGTATCAGAGTTGAGTTAAAGAAAAGAGCAGATTTATATCAGCAAGACAGAAAAGAGGACGAAAGTTACTTCACTGGACATAATTTTGAAATTTTTATGTTCAGTTGAGAAGGGTCAATGGATATCGGTTGAAGGGTTGAGGATAGACTTGATGGGGCAATAAACTTTGGTGCTTGGAAGGAGAGAATGATCTTGTTGTTGCAAGAAAGTGAGTTATGGGCTATTGTTGAGAACTCCACAACAAACCCAGTGAATGTACCCACAGATCCTACTCTTCTAGCAGCCTACACCAAGAAGAGTATCAAGGATAAAAGAATCATCCTTGATGCCATCAAGGACCATTTGATTCCTCATGTGACAGGGAAGACAAATTCCTATGATATGTGGGAGTCCTTAACGAAGTTGTATCAAAGTACAAATGAGAATCGAAAGATGGTTTTGAGAGAGAAGTTGAAAAACATTAAAATTACCAAGGCTGAATATGTGGTCACATATCTTACCAGGTTGACACAGGTGAGAGATGAACTAGGAGATGTTGGGGAGGCCATTGCTGACAGTGAACTTGTGGGACAACATTGAATGGGGTGACCAAACAATAGGTTGTTTTTGTTGAGGACATTATGGCTAGGGAGAACCTTCCCAAGTGAGAACGTCTTTGGGATGACTTTGCTCAAGAGGAGACCTGGAGAGGTTATGTGCATGGAAGTTCATCTACTGGTCATGATAAGGAGAATGTAGCTCTTGTTGCCAACAACAAGAAGAAATTAAAAAAGGGTCCTAAGGGAGGAAACAAACCGAAGAGTGAAGGCAAGAAGGACATGCGAAAAGTCAAGTGCTTTGCATGTCACAAGTTTGGGCACTATGCAAGACAATGTCCTAATAAGAAGAAGAAGTAGACAACAACTTCAAGAGAGGTGGAGGAGTTTTCTGCCAAGTTCGAAAAGGATTTTTCCTTAGTGGTATGTCTTTCCACTAGAGCCACTCATTCCAATGTGTGGTATATTGACAGTGGTGCCTCCCGCCATATGACAAGTGTTCGTGAGCATTTCACAGATCTTACACAGATTGGTGATATTGAGGTAGTGCTTGGATATGGTTGGGTGGTCAAGGCATTTGGTAGTGGGACAATATCATTTCAGAGGGAGTCTCTACCTCCCATGTTGTTGAGAGATGTCTTATATGTTCCTGGCTTGAAGAAGAACTTGATTTTAGTTTCTACTATTGAGGAGAGGGATTATGAGGTGTTGTTGTGTGATGGACAAGTGCCCCTATTTCCTAAGGGGTCCAATATCACTTCGGCCAAAGTGATTGGGACTCGACATGAGAAGTTGTACAAGTTCATGTTTCAACCAAATAGTGCATTATTTTATACTACCAACATAAGTGATCTTTGTGAGCTATGGCATAGGAGGATGGACCATTTGCATCATGGGGCTCTGAAGGAGATTGTGACTGGAGTGCCAGAGTTCAATATAGAGCACCGGGAGTTGTGCAAGGGGTGTGCTTTGGGAAAGTACACCAAAACTTATTTTCTAAGCAATGACAACATAGAAACAAGTATACTTGATCTGATTCATTCTGACGTATGTAGTCCTATTCCTTCTGCATCTTTGAGTGGTTGTTTATACTATGTCATATTCATTGATGGCTTCTCTCAAAAGTCTTGGATTTTCTTCATGAATACCAAAGGACAGGTCTTCAATTGGTTCCAAGAGTTTAAAGCTCTGGTGGAGAACCAGACTGGGAAGAAAATCAAAGTACTGAGGACAGACAATGGGAGTGAGTATACCTCCAAGGAGTTTAATGACTTGTGTGTAGGAGAGGGCATCAGGAGGGAGTTGACTATTCCTTAAAACCCACAACAGAATGGGGTTGCTCAAAGGAAGAACATGGCCATAGTTGGGGCTGTGAGAGCCATGTTGCATGATAAGGGGATGACACTTTTTCTTTGGGTTGAGGCATGCTATACAACAATCTATTTGAAGAACATGAGTCCACACAGAGCATTGGGGGATAAGACTCATGAGGAGGATTTCTCTGGGAAGAAGCTTGATGTTGGGCACTTTAGGATTTTTGGGTGCCTTACATATTCACATGTCCTTTCTGAGAAGAGGAAAAAGCTAGAACCCACAACAGAGAAGGGGATATTTGTTGGGTATAGAGAGACTTCAAAGTCTTTCTGCATATACATCCCTTCCTTGAGAAAGATAGTTTTGAGAAGGGATGTGAGATTTGAGGAGGATGGAGCCTTTAGGAAGTCACGAGGGACTGAGAGGGGTGAGCAATAATCACCTCAGATTCAGATGAATCCATAACAAACTTCAGTGACACAGAGTTTAGGTCCACCAACTTTGGTGGTGACTGGACCACAAGTTACAGGTCCACTAATGTCAGGATCACAGGTTATTGGTCCATAGGTTTTAGAATTAAGTACTCCAGATTCTACTTCAGATTCATAGTCTTTAGGTGATGGGGTTGAGTAGGGATAGTCCCCTCCATGGGACACTACTTCAAAGAGAAGGAAGCCCAAGTGGCTTCAGGACACTTTGAGGGAGGCACAGGGCTCAGTGGGGAATCCCAAGCAGACTATGAGGGAGAGTAAACCTCCTGAGAGATTTTGCAGCTACATTACAATGGTGAGCAACATCAGGAAGTCTGAGCCTTCCACTTTTGAGGAGGCTACTGGCAGATGTAACATACCAAACCCCTTAAAGGGTCTTTTCAGGGGTGGGGCATAGAAATTTCATTCTCCTTAAGTAATCAAATCCTCCATTCGGTGTCTCTATCGCATTCTGCTCATCCAGATCTTTCCAGCCACAGTCTCCATGCTTAAAACCGAGCTCAGAACTGGCAGATATACCTCTCCCAAGTCTTCCAGAGCGCCAAGTCTCTAGACTGCACGATCCTTACACCACACGTCCACAGAACATCAACGGTTCTAATTTACTTCGGGATTCTATGCTTCGATGAATACCAAAGTACTCACAAACACAAACCTCTAAAGTGTAATCCTTCCGGAGTGTCAGATCTCCTGACACACATCCTCCACTACTAACTGTTACGATAAAGTACGACGCTTCAGCCTTCAGAAGTTCTCAACTCTCGCAACTAGCCTTCCTCCAAAGTGACAGGTCTGCTGACACCTATCCTCTGAGATCGACGACTCGGGTGAACTCCAAGCTCTGGGCCTTTGGGAGTTCTTGTTCCACTTTTCTCCTAAGGGGTTATCCTCCGAAGTAACAGATCGCCTGCCACGCATCCCCAAATGATGGATGGTTGAGATCATCTTCGTTGCTTCGGGCTTCAGGGATTTTCGAAGCACCAAGCTTCAAATCCTTTGGAGTGGCTTTCCTTTGGAGTTAACGATATACTAACACACATCCCAGTTGATGGATGGTTTAGATCTCCTCTGGCTCCCTACGACTTCATAGGTCTTCAACCTTTCACACCTACTTCCTTTCGGTGTGTTAAACCTCTGCAGTACAGGATCTGGTGCCATGTGTCTCCCTATGCCAACGACTAGGATGGACTAAGTCACTTTGGCCTTTTGGACTCTCTACAAACTATACCCCAATTCCTCTGGAGTCAGAAGTCTCGGAGTTTCGGTCACTTCACCAACCACTTTGGCTAGGAGGGCATGTACCAGAAACTGACACCTAGGAGGGGTCAGGGTGACACGTGTCATGTTCCAATGGGTTTATAGGGTATGAGATACGCACGAATCCATGTGACACATGGCACGTCGAACTGGGGTCCATGTCACCCTGGGTGACATCACTATGCCACGTCATTCCGGACATACAACCTTCTAACATCCCTCAGATCTCATGATCGAGGTTCAACCACATGGATTCATAGATCTACGACTCTCCGTCACTTTGTAACTTCGACGTTCGGGGAGTTTGAAGCTTATGGCATCTCCATTCTCCCGAAGTGGTACTCTGTTGAAGTCATCTCGATGTAGATCCAACGACTAAGGGAACCCTTGAACATTCTCGATCGCTGGCTCGCGCTACTTCGCGATGGGGAGTTGGATCCTGGTTTAGTCGGTAAGATAGGTTCATCTAACCACCAGGGAAACCATTCATTTTCGGCCAGCTTGCCGGTAATTGAATTTATCGGTTACCTTCGCCCAATTTAAGGCTGGTAAGGTCAACAATACTTCGAAGTTCCAGACTTCCAGAGCTTCGAAGCCAGGAGGACTTAGCTTCCTTATGCTTAGCCTAAGGTTCCTAGGTGTTGGTCATATGGTTCCTCATGAACGGATCTCGTCCTCTCATCTTCCAAACGAAGAGATTCCCTTTTAAGGCTTGAATCTCTCTATCCTTTCTGAGCTTTATCATGAAATGGTTAAGGGTTGGGGCATGAAATCCCGGTCGCACAACAAGGAGTCTGAAAGAGGTATCCTCTTCAAATGGACAGGGTCATTTTGACATGATATCTCCTATCTCGGCCATCCTATAGGATTACGTCCCAAAAAGCCTCATGGGATAAGCTGGGGCATCCAGACTATCAATCAGAAGCATACGTTCAAAAGGAGAAGGATGCATACACATATCATGACCATTCCACACAGAAACCATTTATAGACAGATAAATACATGCATTCATCCATTATTCCATTTCAAAACACAAAGTATGGAAATACTTATCAGAAACAAAAGACATGAAGTGACTGCTGAAAGGGGTGCTCATTTCCACCCAATCATAGGCTCAATCACTCCTAACGGATTTACCACTAGCCACCCTCGAGCTAGACCATGATGCTTTGAGAGAGAATTCTTTCTTCTGACTTAGAAATAGTCAGGTATGGAGGTTACTCTCCTCCTCCCACAGGATATTGGAAACGAGTTTCTCTATACCAAGCAAGGAGGCCTGCCTGAGTACTTCCTCAGTCACTCAATACCCTTGTTTATCAGCTTGTATCATAACCCTGCTAGCCACATCCTGCGACCAAAACACATTCATCTTTCTGTTCTTCCTGGAACTTGAGAGCTTAGTCCCTCTTATTTTCTTCTCTTCACATGTCTCTTTCTTCCCACCACCATGCCTTCCTTTCTTGTCTTCCACAGGAAGATTGTGTATGGCCCAAATTCCCAGTCTGTGGTTAGGTCTGAAATCCTTACAGATGGGCACTCTGCCCCATCCCCTCATTAACTATTGAGGAGGTATTCCCACCTACTATCCTAACTGTAATTCATTCATGGGTCAGAGGATTGTTCTGGTCCTGAGCAATTAAATCCTGCAAGGTACTCGTTTGGCGGGGGTTATCTCAACCCTCCCGTTTCCCCTCACCATCTCTTTCATAGCATCTGTGATATATCTTGGCAAACTCCCTTTTCAACAATCATGCAACACTTATCCATTTTCTATTAATAACATAAATTACATTCATTGGCCTTTTTTACAAAGGTTCCTCAAATCAAACATTCACACATATCAAGTTTGCCATAGTCTCTTGGCCAATATATTTATATTTACAAACTGGGGGAAACAAGGGTGTTACAATCCCCTACCCCTTAAAGGAACATCGTCCCCAATGTTCTATCTGTTAATGTGCTCGATATATATAGAAGTAAACAAAAATGGATATGCTTATCTCATGGCATCCTCCATTTCCCATGTAGCCTTATATGGGCCAAAGTGTTTCCACTACACCTTGACCTATGCAATGGTTCAGTTCCTAAGTGAGGTTTCCTTCCTGTCTAGTATGCATTGAGGTTTTGGCAGGAATTGTCCCTCCGACTCCACCTGAATCACAGACCGGTCAATTATATGATTAGAATCACGTACATATTTCTTCAATAATGAAACATGGAAAATATTATGTGCCTTCAGTGTGGGAGGTAGTGCTAGCCTATAGGCTATAGGTCCCACTCTATCCAAGATTTAAAAGGGTCCACAATACCGGGGTGTCAGCTTGGCAAAAGCTCCCATTCTTAAGGAACTCTTCCTGGGTCTAATTCTGAGATAGACATGGTCTCCTGTCTTGAACTCTCTTGGAGTTCTCTTTCTGTAGGCGTAACTCTTTTGTCTATCCTGAGCAGTTTTTAGATTTTTCTTAATCTGAATCACTTGTTGTTCCATTTCTTTCAGCATGTCGAGTCCGATTGTAATTCTATCCACTGGATTACTCTAGCTGATTGGAATATTTCCCTGTCTACCATAGAGGGCTTCAAAAGGGCTCATCTTCAATGACTCTTGATAACCGTTGTTGTAGGAAAATTCTACCAATGACAGGTAGTCTTCCCACCTCTTAGGTTGATGCATTGCATGCATCCTTAACATGTCTTCTAATATATGGTTTACTCTTTCTGTCTGTCCATCGGTTTGAGGATGATAGACTGTGCTAAACAACAATTTAGTCTCAAAACCAGCCATTAAAGACTTCCAAAAGCTTGAAGTAAATTTTGTGTCTCTATTAGATACAATCTCCTTTGGCATGCCATACATTCTGAATATATCCTTCATGAATATGTTGGCAATATATATTGCCTTGCAAGTTGACTTGACAGGAACGAAGTGAGCAAACTTGCTCAATTTATCCACCACTGCCATGATGGCATCATTCTGCTTAGCCGATTTTGGTAATCCGGTGACAAAATCCATGGAGATGGTTTCCCATTTCCATTCTAGAATCAGTATAGGTTGTAAAAACCCCGCTAGGTGCCGGTGTTTTGCGTTAACTTGCTGGCATTCTAGACACTTAGCTAGATAGTCAGCTATGTCCTTTTTCAATCCAGGCCAATAGAATTATTTCCTAGTGGTCGTGATCATTTTCTGATAACCTGGATGATCAATATATGGTCTCTTGTGTATTTGATCCATTATGAACCTCTTCAAGTCGTCACAACTTGGAATATACAATTTTTTTTTGTAGGTTAGAAGACCTTCATCCACTATCTGATACCCTTTATATTTTATCCCTCTGGACTCTTGCTTTAGGTATGACGTCACGATCTTGAAAAATGCATATGTTTCTTGTGCATTCCTGACTTTCTTCCTGACATCCGTTTCATAGGTGCTTACCACTGTCAGATGAATCATTTTTACACTTCTGCTAAGGGCATCGACCACTCTATTTTCTTTTCCTTTGATGTGTTTGATTTCGAAATAAAACTCACTAAGGAGAGCCATCCACCTAGTTTGTCTAGAAATGAGCTTTGGTTGATCGGACAGGTTCCTCAACCCACAATGGTCTGTCATAAGTACAAATATCCTACACAAGAGGTAATGCCTCCACATTTTTAAAGCGTGCACTATGACAGCCAAATCTAGATCATGGGTCACATAATTGATTTCATGCTCATTCAATTTTTTGGATTCTTAGCAAATTGCACGCCCTTATTGCATAAGGACTCCTTCGAGTCCTTCCTTACAAGCATCTATACACACTAGGAATTCAATATCAGGGTCTGCAATCTTCAGCACGAGTGCATGGGTTAGAAGATATTTCATTTCTTGAAATCTTCTTTCACATTCTGATGTCTAAGTGAATTTAACCCCCTTTTTTCTGAAGGGCAGTAATTGGATAACCAATCCTAGAAAATCCTTTCATGAACCTTCTATAGTATTCTGCTAAGCCCATAAAGGACCTGATATCTGATACGTAGGCCATTCCATGATAGATTTGATCTTGTCAAGGTCTACTGCCACTCCTTCTTCAGAAATAACATGGCCTAAGTAGTGGACTTACTTCTGGAAAAAGTCACACTTGTTAATCTTAGCGTAGAGTTGATGCTCTCTTAGTACTTGAAGCATGAATTTAAGATGTTCTTCATGCTCCTCTCTGTTCTTGGAGTAGATTAGGATAACATCAATGAAAACCAATACAAACATGTCTAGGAATTTGTTGAGTACATTATTCATCAAGCACATAAAAGTGGCGGGGGCATTGGTTAGTCCAAATGGCACCACCACAAATTCACAATGACCATATCTTGTCCTGAAGGTTGTTCTATGGATGTCTTCATCCTTGATTTGGACTTGATGGTATCCATACCTTAATTCAATCTTCGAGAAAATGGAAGCACCTCTTAATTTTTCAAACAAGTCATCGATTCTTGGTAAGGGATACTTGTTCTTTATGGTTGTCTTGTTGAGTTGTCTATAGTCTATGCACAGTCAGAGTGTGCCATATTTATTTTTCATAAACAAGACGGGTGATCCCCATGGAGACACGCTGGGTCAGATGTAGCCTTTGTCCATATTCTCCTTTAGTTGTAGCTTGAGCTCAACTAGCTCTAGTGTACTCATCCTATAGGGCACTCTAGACACTGGCAGTGCTCCTGGTGCAAGTTCTATGGAGAAGTCAATGTATCTTCTCAGAGGTATACCCAATACCTCTTTTGGAAACATGTATTTATACTCTCTTAATATGGGGTGGTCCTCTAGGTTTGGTTTGTCATCCTCAACAGATTCGAACACCTATATTTCATATAGAGGACATGCCTTTCTGCAATACTTTTTCATTTGAAGGGGTGATATTCGTCTCACTGAGACAGGCCTTTGAATCCCTTGGAGGGTTATTTTTCTCCCTTCTTCATTTTCACACTCGAAAGTTTTATGGTAACAGTCCAACTTGGTTTTATAAGCGGATAACCAGTCCATACCAACCAATAAGTCATAAGATCCTAGGGGAAGTATGTTAAGGGTCACTTGGGTGGGCAATCCATCCATAATGAATTGGCAAACTGGTATGACCTCTGCTACTTTTCTTTTGGTTCTATTGGCTAGTTGTACCAACCATGGATTAACATGTCTAACTGGTTGCAATTTGCACTTATCAACAATATGAGGGGCCACATAACTCAAATTAGAACCAGGGTCAATTAAAATAGAAACTAGACGGTTGGAAATCATACCTTCCATCTCCACCACTGAGGCTTGGTGGTCGGCTTGTTTATTATACAAGGTTGCATAAATCCATGGCATGCTCCTAGCCACATCATTAACTTTGGTAGCTTCTTGGAAGTTGTAGACTCTCCTACTGTTCAGTTTTTTGTGTGGACAATCCCTTAGTGGATGTTCTTCTCCACAACCCCAACATTTCAAGGGTTATTTCTTTGGGTTATCAGTCTTTCCTGTGGTTTCTCCAAAAGGTTTATTTCCACTCTAGGAGGGGAAATTTTGATGATACACACTTCTAGTAGGAAGTCTCATCCTAGAACCCTTCCCATCGTTCTTAAATCTTGAGGATTTAAACCCCTTCTTCTTGAATCCCAAACTACTCTTCTTCTTCTAGTCCTCGCGAGGTTCTATCTTATTCCCGAAATGTTCATAACAATACCTTGCCTTTTGGATAGTGTCTTCTAAGGTCTTTGGCTCGTCAAACTCAATCCTGTCCCAGTAGGTCTAAGGTAACCCACTAATAAATCGTTGCACTTTCACCTTTTCATCCTTTATGTAGGGTACATACCCTAGCAGCTCAAGGAATTTATTGACATATTCCTCTATGGTGATATGTCCCAGCTTGAGTTCATAGAACTTCTTAGTCTTCCCATCAAAGTATTTCTCTGACATATACTTCTTCTTGTAATGTTTCTCAAACTGTTTACATGACAAGTTCTTATCATGGATTCCTTTCACATTCCTAATGTCTTCTCGCCAAATGGAAGCCTTTCCATTCAGGTTGAAGATGGATATTCGAGCCTTCAAGTTTTCAGAGTAGTCATGAACTCTGAAGTACTTCTTTAAACCAAGCATCCAAGCTTCTGCATCTTCCCCTTTCTCAATCTCTCCATTGAAAGAGGGTAGTTTGGCTTTCTTGAACTCTTCAAGATCATGATTTTTGGACTTCTTTCGCTTCTTCCCTTTCCCTTGAGAATGTGAACTAGATTTGCTACTAGCAGATCCCTCGGAGTTGCCAGTTTCCTCTCCAGAGGACTCTTTCGATGAGTGTCTCCTGCCTCCAGGTTGGACCTTCCTCGATGTACTCCTCCTAGTTTGGCCACTTATGGGACCACATTTTCGTATCTTAGGTGGGATTTGACTTCTCTTTGTATGTCATCGGTCCACCTGACTAGTTGCGGGTCCATGCTGCAGTTGCCTCTGTATATCGGATAAGCTCTACAAAAAGACTACATTAATTTCTATTTGTTTTTCTTGCTCCTTTATTAATCTCTCATTGTCGGCCTTGCAACTCTATAATTCGAACATAAGGATCTTTACAGTTTCAACGAGACCTGGAGGGGTTTCCACCGCCCTACTTTCGTCAGATTTTTCATCTCTGTTGTGGGAGTCATCCCCCACTTCATGGCGCATCACCATCCTTTATACTTGTAGTTTTCCCATGATTTACTGACTACTTGAGTGCTAAAAAAACACTTATTGTTAGCCAACAGTCTATTAGTTTATGAACAACACACAGTTCATATTTCTTAAATACACACACATAGTAGAAAGTTTCATTATTTTCTTCAGTAAAAACTTAACCAGACTCTTTAGTAAAGAGGTAATATAGGGTGTCACCCTTAAAATTCCTTTAAATATGGTTTTTACACAACTCGTCCATGAGCACAAGCAGGCCAAATGTTGTAACCATGCTCAGATACCAATTTGTAACACACCCAACCCCTTAAAGGGTCTTTTCAAGGGTGGGGCGTTGGAATTTCATTATCCTTAAGTAATCAAATCCTCCATTCAGGGTCTCTATCACATTCTTCTCATCCAGAGCTTTCTAGCCACAATCTCCATGCCCAAAACCGAGCTCAAAACTGGCATATATACCTCTCCCAAGTCTTTCGGAGCGCCAAGTCTCTAGACTGCATGATCCTTACGCCACGCATCCACATAACATCAATGGTTCTTATTTACTTCAGGATTCTATGCTTTGACGAATACCAAGCACTCACAAACGCAAACCTCTAGAGTGTCAGATCTCCTGACACACGTCCTCCACTACTAACGGTTACGATGAACTCTTACAATTCGACCTTCGGGGGTTCTCAACTCTCACAACGATCCTTCCTCCGGAGTGACAGATCTTCTGACACCTATCCTCTGAGATCGACGGTTCGGGTGAACTCCAGGCATCGGGCCTTCAGGATATCTTTTTCCACTTTTCTCCTAAGGGGATATCCTCCGAAGTAGCAGATCGCCTGCCACGCCTCCCCAAACGATGGATGGTTGAGATCCTCTCAGTTACTCCAGGCTTCGGGGATTTTCAAAGCACCAAGCTTCAAATCCTCTGGAGTTAACGATATACTGACACACATCCTGGTTGATGGACGGTTCAGATCTCCTCCAGCTCTTTACGACTTCAGGGGTCTTCAACCTTTCACACCTGCTTCCTTCCGGTGTGTTAAACCTTTGGATTACAGGATCTGGTGCCATGTGTCTACCGACGCTAATGACTAGGATGGACTCTGACACTTTGGCCTTTTGGACTCTCTACAAACTATACCCCAATTCCTCTAGAGTTCGAAGTCCCGGAGTTCCGGTCACTTCACCAACCACTTTGGCTAGGAGGGCTCGTACTAGGAAATGACACCTAGGAGGGGTTAGGGTGACACGTGGCATGTCGAACTAGGATCCACGTCACCCTGGGTGACGTCACTGCGCCACGTCACTCTGGACAGACAAACTTATAACATCCCTCAGATCTCACAATCGAGGTTTGGCCACGTGGATCTATAGATATACAACTCTCCATCACTTCGCCACTTCGACGTTCAGGGAGTTTGATTCTCATGGCATCTCCATTCTCTCAAAGTGGTACTCCACCAAAGTCATCTCGATGTAGATCCAACGGATGAGGGAACCCCCAAACATTCTCGATCGGTAGCTCATGCTACTTCACAATGGGGAGTTGGATCCCGGTTTAGTCGGTAAGATAGGTTCATCTAACCACTAGGGAAACCGTTCATGGTCGGTCAGCTTGTTGGTAATCGAATCTCTCGGTTACCTTCGGCCAATTTGAGGTTGGTAGGGTCGTCAATACTCCGAAGTCCCGGACTTCCATAGCTTCGAAGCCAGGAGGACTTAGATTCCTTATGCTTAGCCTAAGGTTGCTAGGTGTTGGTGTTGTGGGTGGGAAATCCCTCCTACAGACTAGCACTAAGGGTTTTATCATGCATGCAGAAATGACCTAAAGATTCTTACTTTTTACCATCATCCCATGCCTAAACCCCCATTACTCATATGTAAATACAAGGCTCAAGAGATTAAGTTGACGTACATTATTTTTCGTGTTTGATGTCAATCCCTTTTYGTGCTTGGTCGTTCTTTGACTGCAACTCTCCTCCCAATGTTGACCTGCATTCACTAAAGACAAATAAAGAACTCCACGTGCATTTGATCTATGAACTAACGGGTTAGAGATTTAATCAATCATATAATCAATATTMCAATAATGACAATCTCATATGGTGGGACGGGAAAAACAATTCTTTTATTAACTTCACAATGATATCTTACAATGATAAAGTCGGCTACTGCTCCTTGATCCTGGTCCTGGGCTCTTCTTCCACTATCTTCCAACTKCTTTKCTCTATACTTCTCTTTGCACAAGGATGGCTAAATGTTGGGACAAAGGGAATTATTAATCGAGTATAGTTTCTTTACTATGATTCTCCTCCTTTCAAATGGGACCCCTAACCCTTCTTTTATAGGCTAGAAGAAGCTAGGTATTTAGTCGAGTGACCGGCCATGCATGGCCAAAAGGTTTAGTTAACTTACCCAAAGATGTGTGTTCTGTCAACAAATTTCCTTTTTTCCGTGCTTTTGTAGGTTGTCTTGGGTTAGCTAGTGTGTACACGTGTGCAATAATGGAGCAGGGCGCGTGGGTTTTTATAAAAGGGGTTTTTAAGAAGAGTTGTTTAACAGTGTTTTTTCAAAGAAGGAATCTGAGATGGCCTGATGCCAGGTAAGCATGTCTGGTGCAAATTAGGGTTATAACAGATTCCCCCTAATGTGTGAGGTCATAAGAGCATCTGATGGCTAAAATACTTTAACAATCTTCACCGATGTTCCGAACAAGTGAGCCCAGGGACCAAAAATCAGGAGGTGTCATCTGCAAAATAATAATTGTCTCACCGAGGCGGCATACCCATGCTCGGGATAAAATAAAATCATGTCTACCAATCAAATACACTGTATATCCATGTCATATAACTATATAAAGTGTAGCTGCGAGCAATACACAACGGAGCTACATCTCGAAATCAAAAAGATATACACGTAGAGTATCCATCTTCTAGAAGTTGATAAGGCCTGATGGCTGGAGATGAGGTCTTCAGGGCTCGAGCAACAACTTCAAAATCTTCAAAAATCGGGTAGGAGTGTAATATGAGTGTATGAATTCACTACCCAAAGGTCTTCGACAACTCATCGATCATGGACTAGAGAATCTTGATGATCAGACTGAAGGCTTCATTGATTTCGAACAAATACTTGATTGGACTTTGAGGATGGTTGGGCATGAGGGAAAGAGAAAAACTATAGAGGGGACGAATCAGGCTTAGAAAAATTCCCTTGGATAATAGCACGACAAAAGATGAGACTCAGGCAACATGGCATTAACATAAGTTTACGAGGCAGGAGGCAATGCAAACTCTCCATATGTTTGGAAGAATAACCAAATGGAGGAGGACACAACTCAATGTAGCGGGAACAACTTCCTAAGGTCATATTAAATCCCAGGTTTTGACAAACAAACAGACAGATGTGATTTATCCAAGGGTGACTCATTGTGCTACCAATACAAAGAAAATACTTTTCCCTTCCTCTTTTTGGGGTATATTTGATTTTTTTTTTTCTTTTTTTTAGTTTTTTTCGTTAATTTTGAAAAAAGAATAAAAGAATGTTACGTTACAAAGGAGGGATGAGTGTTGCAAACATACAAGTTTGAGGCGCAAGGACAAGACTGATGTTCAAAGTAAGGACACTCGGGAAAAATCCCTCCTGGGGCCAAAGGTGTCAGGACGCAGAGGCAAAGTGCTACAGGGCTTTCTTATAAGGCATGCTTCAGATGGTTTAGTTGAGAGCAACATGGAGTCGGCATTAGACCAGAGATGCAAGTATGCAAATGTGATTAATAAGACACACAATGGTAACGTCCTTCAATGTAAGTTTTACGAGCCTAGAGAAGGTAAGCTCGGCGACTTTTCATGTTTAGAGAGTCTGAAACAACGTAAAAGGAGACTCTGATGGGGTACCTTTTTCGAAGGTAGTCTAGTCGATTCGAAAAAGGGGTAAACTAGCACCGACAAGACGTCTATTCAAAACCATTTTAACGAGTGTGATAAAGACAAGATTACTCAGCAATTTTTTTCATTTTTAAGGAGTTTGAAAAAAGCCTAACTATGGACTCCGTCAAGAATGTTATTCTAGATCACTTTAACGAGTGTGAAAGAATAAGGTCACTCAACGATCTTTTCAATTTTAGGGAGTTTGAAAAGAGCTTAACTATGGACTCCGTGGGGGTTCCTTTTTCGCAAATTTAGTCCCTCGGGTCCAAAAAAGGGTTAAAATTATGCCTGAGAATACTCTTCCAGAGATTCGAGGCCTATAGAGTATACCTTTGTTCGTACAGTTGACCATATGGACCGAAAAATGGGTAAAATATCACCTGATAGATGTGACTTCAAATGTCAATTTAACGAGCATGAAAGGCCACAAGATTGCTCGACAATCTGTTCATGTTTAGAGGGTTTGAAAAGGGCTTAAACGAAGACCCGTTGGGGGTTACGACTCATGTATGAAACTGGTTTAGGTAGAACCCGCTGCTAGGCTCAGACCAAGAGTCTCTTCGATAGTCAACTTGGAAAGTCTCCCAAAAGGGAAGAAAACACAAACCATGGTGTAAGTCCTCCCGCAGTATAGAAACCGTAGTCATGGCTTCAAGGATAGCCTCATCTGAAGGCAATTCAAAATCCAAGAAATCACGCAAATGAGGGTCGACAGTCCCAAAGGGTGAAGTAAATTGACCATACTCCATATGATGATGGAGGTTCTGGCCAGGACTGGCAGAGTCTATCAATGAAGAATCACAAGAACGAGGGCTTGAGGATCTACAAACAATGAGATCAGACTTATAAGGATACTCAAGCCCACTTGGACCAAGAGGAGGAAGAAAGAGCTCCCATGCCCCCATTGGATAAACCAAAGGATCAATTGTTGATTCCAAGTCTTGAGAAGGCAAACATGATTGCATAGGTTCCTGCTCATAAGAAATTGAACACTGAAGATAAGACGCCGCATAATTAACCCGTGGCAGGGTAGAGTCTACCCGAACACTAGGAACATATAAAGGGGTAGTTTGAACTAACATTGAATTAGGATGGTGATTATCAGATGCCAACTGGTCGATAGTGAAAATGATTCCTTTGTGAGGGAAATGCATCACCCAGAAAAGTGTAGACACCACAGCGTTCATAGCATATACATAATCACGCCCGAGAAGCATATTGAAATCTAACGGGCCTTGCACCACTATAATGTCAACAAGGATAGTCTTCCCACCTAATGAGATAGGTAACTGAGGAAGAACCCCCAAATATTCATTATCACATCTGTGAAAGGCCAACGGTTCATGCAAAGAAGACACAATCTTTGGAGATCCCAAGACTTTCCAAACTGAGGAGGACAAAATACTTGCAAAGGATCCTTCATCCATGATACATCGATAAATGTTTGTTGAATTAACTTCAACCCTTATTTGAAAAGGTGCGGCAGAAGGAAGACGAGGCTCAACAAGGTCATTCCAATCAAAGGAAACTATCCTAGGGCTTGGAGGGGGTGTACTCGGAACGAGTAGAATTCCCCCTTATTCTGAAAGTACTGAACTGGAAACGCTAAAAACATAGTCGGTAGACACTTCACTCCCAAAGAGAGGAGTGGGATCATCCGATGACTGCATCGACATGACCACTTTCTCAACCAATGGATGAATAGGCTGCGGGACTACATGGTCTAAAGACACTTCACCCCCCAAAAGAGGAGTGGGATCAGTCGATGACTGCATCGGCATGACCACTTTCTCAACCAATGGCTAAATAGGATGAGAGACTACATGGTCTAAAGGCACCTCACCCCCCAAAAGAGGAGTGGGATCAGCTGATGACTGCATCGGCGTGACCACTTTCTCAACCATTGGCTGAATAGGCTGAGAGACTACAAGGTCTAAAGGCACCTCACCCCCCAAAATAGGAGTGGGATCAGTTGATGACTGCATCGGCATGACCACTTTTGCAACCCATGGTTGAATAGGTTGCGAGACTACATGATCTAAAGGCACCTCACCCCCTAAAAGAGGAGTGGGATCAGTCGATGATTGCATCGGCACGACCACTTTCTCAACCAATGGCTGAATAGGCTGAGAGACTACAAGGTCTAAAGGCACCTCACCCCCCAAACTGAGGAGGATAAAATACTTGCAAAGGATCCTTCATCCATGATACATCGATAAATGTTTGTTGAATTAACTTCAACCCTTATTTGAAAAGGTGCGGCAGAAGGAAGACGAGGCTCAACAAGGTCATTCCAATCAAAGGAAACCATCCTAGGGCTTGGAGGGGGTGTACTCGGAATGAGCGGAATTCCCCCTTGTTCTGAAAGTACTGAAGTGGAAACGCTAAAAACATAGTCGGTAGACACTTCACTCCCAAAGAGAGGAGTGGGATCATTCGATGACTGCATCGACATGACCACTTTCGCAACCAATGGATGAATAGGCTACGGGACTACATGGTCTAAAGACACCTCACCCCCCAAAAGAGGAGTGGGATCAGTCGATGATTGCATCGGCATGACCACTTTCTCAACCAATGGCTAAATAGGATGAGAGACTACATGGTCTAAAGGCACCTCACCCCCTAAAAGAGGAGTGGGATCAGCCGATGACTGCATCGGCATGACCACTTTCTCAACCATTGGCTGAATAGGCTGAGAGACTACAAGGTCTAAAGGCACCTCACCCCCCAAAATAGGAGTGCGATCAGTCGATGGCTGCATCGGCATGACCACTTTTGCAACCCATGGTTGAATAGGCTGCGAGACTACATGGTCTAAAGGCACCTCACCCCCTAAAAGAGGAGTGGGATCAGTCGATGATTGCATTGGCACGACCACTTTCTCAACCAATGGCTGAATAGGATGAGAGACTACAAGGTCTAAAGAAACCTCACCCCCCAAAAGAGGAGTGGGATCAGTCGATGACTGCATCAACGTGACCACTTTCTCAACCAATGGTTGAATAGACTGTGAGGAAACCTCAAAAGACTCAGAATCAGAAGAGCTTGCAAACAGGGACCACAATCTTTGTACCTCTGAAATTCCAAACCACAAATGAGTAAGGTGATCTCCCTTGCAAATATTACAAGGGAACTTAGGCTTACGTCCTATCCGTCTAGGTTTCTCAACAGAATTAATGCCCCCAGCATGACTAGCAGTGGTTGGTTGCACATATCCAACATGACTTGCAGAGGTTAGTGATGGGTTAATAACATGACTTGCAGAGGCTACAGACCTGTTACCAGTATGACTAGCAGTGACTTGACTTTTTCCCCCAGCATGACTTGGATAGGGTGGGTGTGTGTCCCTAGCATAACTTGCAGAGGCTGGGTGTTAGTATTCAACGTGACTTGCAAAGGTTGTTGACCTATCTCCAACATGACTCGCAGTTGGTGATTTCTTCTTCCTATTCTTCCTCTTTCTATTTCATTTAGACTTCTGGTTACTAGTAACTGTACTTTCACTAGAGGCGAGAGAAGGAGGAGGAGAAGACTTTGCTGACGAAGAAACATCAATAGGGTTCCCATGACATAAATTGCTTAACTGAAAAGTGTCAAGAGTATTTGGGACATTTGGAATGGTACCCAACCAAACCGGTAATCCCACATTCAACCCAGGAATGTACAAAGTGGCCATCAAAGGGACACCAACGTTTCTGAAGAAAGGAAAATCACAAGGATCCCCTTGCGAAGGGGTTCCTTGGTTGGTATCATCGGGAACTTTAGCCATGAATATCTTATGCACAGGTTCTCCCTTTGCGGGATCGTCCAAGTCCGTAAAAGTCCCACACACACACTCTGAAGAACCAGTGTTATCAAAACAATGCCTATAAAGAGGCGGCTCCATGTTTCTAAGCGAAAGACTGAAAAATCCTCTCAACCGGCAGAGTGGGTGGTATACCACCCTAGGTCAGAGACCCAAAGCCACGACTGACTAACTCACTATGGAAAACTAGGGAGCACATAGCACACACTAAAAGTTCCTAAAGGCAAATCAAGCAAACAACTAACTAGTTGGAAGAACAGTTACACCAACCAACACTAGAGCAACTTACCGGTGCAAGTGAAACTCGAATACGGAATCACCCTCCGGGTATACTCTGCAAAGTGTTGCCCGATGTCTGCCCTAGGTACTGCGGTATACCCCCACGGTCACCTGTGTAAGTCCCTAGAAATATAGGAAACTAGGTTGCCAGCGCGAGAATAGTCACCAGGCGGGTACAGTCGACAGTTGAGTAGACCAAAATGAGCAGGGTATCAAGCCCGAAACCTATCAAGGGTATCGAAAGCAAATAGTCAGGAAGAAAATTGAGGACCTCGAACAGATTCAAGACCTACGAATCTCCATGGCAAATGCAATCGACGGAATCCCAAGACAAGCCCTCTATATGTGTTCTCCACTACGACTGGTCTGGCTTTGGAGGGGTTATCTCCGCTACCTTTCCCTACGTGACCTCATTTTTAGCCCCTGTGTTAGAGGGGGGTCCTGGATAAATTTCACGATATTGGACTTTAACACTCCCTAGCACAGACTCTTATGTATGTTTTGCAGCCTTGAAGAGTTTCCTCTCCAACCTAAATCAAGGCTCTAGCGTAATCTAGTTGATGGACCCTACAAACATAAAGTCTAGTAAATTTTAATTAGCGTTCTTTTTACTGTCTTGATTTACTCAAAAGGGTAAGGTAGTGCAACTGATGGTGTTAAGACTCTTGCGAAAAATGATTAAACTTATATGAACACTGGCAAAGAATGATTATATATATATATATATATATATGCTTTTAAGATGAGAAGAAAACACAACACTATGCTAATTTCTTTTCTTTTTCAAATAACAACGCAAAGGAAATGCCAGGAAAGAAAGAGATCTAACAAACTAAGTTTTTTTTATATATTTTCTTCCAATCAAAGTAGAAATAACAAAAGATTCTAAAAGAAACTGATGAATGCATGATTCATGGCCCCCCAGCCATGAGGGGGAATTGTTTTTCAAAATGCAACTCATTTTTCTTAAAATTTCAAGCCAAAAATAAGTTTAAAAAGCTAGGAAACACAAAAAAAACTTTTAAATGAAAAAGCAAGCTATGTTGGAATACATCCTAGGCTAAAATTGCTTATGACAGAGACCAGAAAGAAACAAGAAAAACCTGAGAAGTAAAAACTTGACAGGGAAGAGGATGATTGCCTCCTCAAAATTTTCTAGACAGACACGCGACTGTCACTTCAACATCTAGCGTATGCACACGGGCTGCCCAAAGACAGGACACACATGCACATGTGTAGGACTACTACAGGACGCGTGTGCCCCTGTTTCTCCTCAAAATAAGCAAGACGAGCAGCTAAGCTCAGGTAGGGAGTACTGGTATTGAAGACCAGAACCCCTTAAAGGTACATAAACTTACTCTTAACAGGAAAAAAATGCAAGGAAACTTTAGCAAAACAAAGCTAACCTGAGGTATTACCTAACTACCGACTGCACATAGAGACTGGGAAAGGATCCAGAAGACCCCTGAGAAGGATCACTTCTGACATGGGAGAGGATGACTGCCTCTTCCTGAGAAGGATTTTCTGGATTTTCAGACACGCAGCTAACACTTCAGCAGCATGCGTACATACGCGGGCTAACTAAAGGTAGGGTGCATGCACACGCGGGCTGCCCTTCTACAGGGTGCGTATGACTCTAAGTTGTTCAAAAACAGAAAAAGAAACAGTCTGGTAAGCAAGGCAGGGAGTACTGGTATTGAGAACCAGAATCCATGAACACTCAGTCTCTTGCAGAGAAAAAACAAAAGCAATAAAACCAATTTTAAAATACCCAATAAAAAATCCCCAGAAAACCTGAGAGATCCCCAGTATTGTCGGCAATTCTGTTGTGGGTGGGAAATCCCTCCTACGGACTAGCACTAAGGGTTTTATCATGCATGCATAAATGACCTAAAGATTCTTACTTTTTACCATCATCCCACGCCGAAACCCCCATTACTCATATGTAAATACAAGGCTCAAGAGATTAAGTTGGCGTACCTTATTTTTCGTGTTTGATGTCGATCCCTTTTCGCGCTTGGTCGTTCTTTGACTGGAACTCTCCTCTCAATTCTGACCTGCATTCACTAAAGGCAAACAAAGAAATCCACATGCATTTGATCTATGAACTAACGGGTTAGATATTTAATCAATCATACAATCAATATTCCAATAATGACAATCTCATATGGCGGGACGAGAAAAGCAATTATTTTATTAACTTCACAATGATACCTTACAATGATACCTTACAATGATAAAGTCGGCTACTGCTCCTCGATCTTGGTCCTGGGATTTTCTTCCACTGTCTTCCAACTACTTTGCTCTATACTTCTCTTTGCACAAGGATGGAAAAAGGTTGGGACAAAGGGAATGCTTAATCGGGTATAGTTTCTTTAATATGATTCTCCTCCTTTCAAATGGGACCCCTAACCCTTCTTTTATAGGCTAGAAGAATCTAGGTATTTGGTCGAGTGACCGGCCATGCATGGCCGAAAGGTTTAGTTAACTTACCCAAAGCTGTGTGTTCTGTCAACAACTTTCCTTTTTCCATGCTTTTGTAGGTACATGCGGGCTGTCTTGGGTCAGCTAGCATGTACACGCGTGCAGTAATGGAGCAAGGTGTGTGGGTTTTTATAAAAGGGGTTTTTAAGAAGAGTTTTTCAACAGTGTTTTGGCAAAGAAAGAATCTAAGATGGCCTGATGCCAGGTAAGCATGTTTGGTGCAAATTAGGTTTATAACAGTTGGTCATATCGGTCCTCCCGAACGGATCTCATTCGCTCGTCTTACAAACGAAGAGATCTCCCCTTTCAAGGCTTGAACCTCGCTATACTTCTCAAGCTTTATCATGAAATAGTTAAGGGTTGGGACATGAAATCCCGGTCGCACAACAAGGAGTCTGAAAGAGGTATCCTCTTCAGACTGATAGGGTCAGTTTGACGTGATATCTCCTATCTCAGCCATCCTATAGGCTTACGTCCCAAAAATCCTCATGGACTAAGTTGGGGCATCCAGACTATTAGTCAGAAGCATAAGTTTACAAGGAGAAGAATGCATACACATATCATGACCATTCCACACAGAAATCATTTATAGACAGATAAACACATGGATTCATCCATTATTCCATTTCAAAACACAAAGTATGGAAACACTTATCAGAAAAAAAAGACGTGATGTGACTGTTGAAAGGCGTGCTCGTTTCTACCCAGCCATCGGCTCATTCACTCCTAATGGATTTACCACTGGCCACCCCCGAGCTAGACCACAATGCTCTGAGAGATAATTCTTTCTTTCGACTCAGCAATAGTCAGGGACATAGGTTACTCTCCTCCTCCCACATGATCTTGGCAATGGTTTTTTCTATACCAAGCAGGGAGGTATGCCTGAGTACTTCCTCAGTCACTCAACACCCTCATTTATCATCTTGTATCATAACCCTGCTAGCCACATCCTGCGACCAGAACACGTTCATCTTTATGTTCTTCCTTGAACTTGAGAGCTTAGTCCCTCTTCTCTGCTTCTCTTTGCAGGTCTCTTTCTTCCCACCACCACGCCTTCCTTTATTCCCTTCCTCAGCAAGATTGTGTGTGGCCTGAATTCACAGTCTGTGGTCATGTCTGAAATCCTTATAGATGGGTGCTCTACCCCATCCCCTCATTAACTCTTGAGGGGGTCTTCCCACCTACTAGCCTAATTGTAATTCATTCCTGGGTCAGAGGATTGTTCTCGTCCTAAGAAATTAAATCTAGTAAGGTACCGGTTTGGTGGGGGTTATCTCAACCATTCATGGTTCACCTCACCATCTCTTTCATAGCATCCATGGTCTATCTTGGCAAACCCCCTTTTTAGCAATCATGCAACACTTATCCATTTTCTATTAATAAAAAAAATTACATTCATTGACCTTTTATACAAAGGTTCCTCAAATCAAACATTCACACATATCGAATTTTCCATAGTCTCTTGGCCAATATATTTATATTTACAAACTAGGGGAAACATGGGTGTTACAACAGACAGGTTTGGAGAGATGCCATGATGGAAGAATACAGTTCCATCATGAAGAATTATGTTTGGGAGATTGTTCCTAGACCTGAGGGGAAGTCACTGGTGACTTCTAGGTGGCTCTATGTAACACTACGTTTCCCCCAGTTCTTAAATATAACTATATTGGCCAAGGAACTATGGAAAACTCAAAGTTGTGAATGTTTGATTTGATCGACCTTTGTATAAAAGGTCGATGAATGTAAATTCTATTATTTCAATAAAAATGGATACTAGTTGCATGACTGCTAGAAAGGGGATGTGCTAAGAGAGACCATGAATGCTAGGAAAATGTGGTGGAGGGGACCAGGAATGGTTGCGTTAACCTCCACCGAACAAGCACTTCGTTGGATTTAATTCCTCAAGATCAAAACAACCCTCTGATCCGGGAATGAATTACAATAAGGCTGGTAGGTGGGAAGACCTCCTCAAGAGTTAATGAGGGGATGGGGAAAACCGCCCATCTGTAAGGCTTTCATACCTAACCACAGACTGGGAACTCGGGCCACATGCAATCTTGCTAGAAAAGGCAAGAAAGGAAAGCGTGGGGGGTCAGAGAGGAAATCTGCGAAGAGTGCAGAGACGAGAGTCGAAGCTCTCGAGTCTGAGGAAGGACTGAAAGAGGAAAGTGATTTTTGATCATAGAAAATAGAGACTAGGTCAGGAGAAGGAGAGTAACCTTCATCCCTATCTATTTATGTATTGGGAGAAGGAGAGTAACCTTCATCCCTAACTTCTGTTGAGCTAGAAGAAAGAGATTGAATCTCAAAGCATCGTGGTCTAAGCTCGGGGGTGGCTAGTGGTAAAGCCATTAGGAGTGACTGAGCCTATGGTTGGGTGGAAACGAGCACCCATTTCAACATTCCCATCACGCCTTATGGTTCTGATAAGTGTTTTCATGCCTTGTGCTTTGAATTGGAAATAATGGATGCATGTGTGTATTTATATGTCTATAAATGGTTTATGTATTGAAATGATTAAGTTATGAGTATGTGTTTGTTCCCTTGAGAACTTATACTTCTGCTTGATTTTTCATATGCTCCAGTTTAATTCCTCGAAGGCATTTTCTTAGGGAATTACAACACAGTTCTCGAGTCAAAGAAAACCTCTTGGCACTGCTATCGTTTCAGTAACCTCATGAGTTTACCTTGCTCTGTTTTAGAGATTAAAGTTCTGCGAGTTAGGGTGGCGTTTCCTTCAGACTAGTAGTCTAAGAGACTTTGAACTCGCACCCAAGTCCTTAACCAAAAACCCGACTAAGAATAGAGTTCACAGCCCAAGAGTCTTTGAAGGTCCATGTGACCTGGCTCTAGGAACCCTGCGCTAAAAGGAGTTAGCTCATGAAGGTTTCAGAACTTCGGGAGCTCGAAGCTCTAAGATGTAAAATTTCACAATAGTCAAAGTTATCCGAACTACCAGAGTAACAAGAGTCATAGATGACTTAAGAACCTGATAGCGGAGATGAATGCGAGCCGTTTATCAGGAGGAGAAGCCATCATGGTCGTCAGATCGACTCAAATACCCACTAGAGTTAACGAAGCAAACACCGGCCACTCGATTAAATCGATGGTTATGAGTCATTGAGGAGCGTGAAGGTGAAATTAGCAGACATGCTAGTTCACGACCCGCAATCAACCAATGTCGTTGATCTCGTCGGGAATGGAAGATCAACGACCAGGATTAGATCAGAGTCGGGTGAGCACTTACCAGATTGCGGAGATTGGACCTCGCAATCACTGTGAACCGTCGATCTGTGAACGGAGATTGATGGTGGGGAATCATTGCGAAGCACGAAGGTGAAATTAGCGGATGCACTAGTTTGCAGCCCGTAATTCACCAACGTCGTTGATCTTGCCGGGTTGGAATATCAACGACCCCGATTAGACTAATTTGGGCGAGTACTTTTTAAATTGCGGAGGTTGAGATCTTTGATAAAGAGTGCGCACGTTGGGGCCCCGCAATCACTGTAAACTATCGATTGGTGAACACATCGGTATTGGCCGGATCATGATCGTCGGACCTAGAAAAGTTGCTAGGTGGATAATCATGAGTTCCTTTGGAAATCCGCGGAGTAACGGGGTCCTTTTGTACCGTCGATCTGAGATAAAGGACACGCGTCGACAGATCATCGACTTCGGGTGTAAGCACTCCGGGAGACAGTGAGTGTGGAGAGGTTGAAACTCCCGAAGCTTGAAGAGTCGAAGTGGCTTGCAGTCGTCGATCTGTGGGAGACATGTGTCGACAGATCGTCGACTTCGGGTGTAAGAACTCTGAGAGAAAGAGACTGTGGAGAGGTGGAAAATCCCGAAGCCCGAAGAGCCGAAGTGATTTGCAGTTGTCGATCTATGGGAGACATGTGTCGACAAATCATCGACTTCGGGTGTAAGAACTCCAGTAGAAAGCGAGTGTGGAGAGGTTGAAACTCCCGAAGCCTGAAGAGTTGAAGTGGTTTGCATCCGTCGATATGTGGGAGACACACATCGACAGATCATCGACTTCGTGTGTAAGCACTCCGGAAGAAAGTGAGTGTGGGGAGGTTGACACTCCCGAAGCCCGAAGAGCCGAAGCAAATCTAAGTCGTCTAATCTAAAGGGATAGGTGTCGTCAGATCCTGCACTTCGAAGGAAAGTCACTCTGGGAAAAAGGGGATGTGTTGAACAAGGATTCTCGAACGCCGAAGTCCTGAAGTGGACCCAAGCTGTTGATTTAGATGGACGCGTGGCTCCTTTCCTGTAACTTCGGGGGGGGAATTTGTAGGAACGTTTGAAACTCCCAAACGTCGAAGTCCCAAAGTAAATCAGGGTCGTCGAAATCCTTGAGGACACGCAGCTTCGGATCATGAACTTCAGAGGTTTGCTACTCTGGAGGATTTCGTGTGGTGGTCATCTTGGCACCTGTTATCTTGGCGTTTGGACATAGCCGCGGTCATATGCAAGTATAGGGGAATGAAAGAAACCAAAGATATTAAGAGCGGATATCGGCCTGCCCTGAGCTCGTTTTAGAACATGGAGATCGTGGCTGGAAAGCTCTGGAAGAGCAGACTGGAATAGGGACCCCGAATGAGGGTATTGTTTTCTTAAGAAGAATGAAAATTTTTACACCCCATCGTGGGTGTGTTACAAATTGGTATCAGAGCATGGTCACAACACTTGGCCTGCTTAGGCTCATGTTCGAGTCGCTTAAAAACCATATTTTAGAGAACCTTTAAGAGTGACACCCTATCTTACCTCTTTCTTAAAGAATCTGGCTAAAATTTTATCGAGGAAAAGAATGAAACTTTCTACTATCTGTGTGCATTTAAAGAAATTTGAACTGTGTATTGTTCATAAACTAATAGACTGTTGGCTAACAACAAGTGTTTTTTCAACACTCAAGCAGTCAGTAAATCATGGGAAAACTTCAATTCTAAAGGATGGTAACGTGCTATGAAGCAGGGGATGATTCCCACAATAGAGACAAAGAGTTTGACGAGAGAAGGGGAATGGAGACCCCTCTGAATCTAGCTAAAACTGTAAGAAGCCTTACGACCGAATTACAGAGTTGCAAGGCTGGCAACGAGAGATTGATAAAGGAGCAAGAGAAACAAACAAAAATCAATGTGGTCTTGTTGCAGAGCTTATCCGATATACAGAGACAGCTACAACATGGACCTACAACCAATCATGTGGACCGACGACATACAAAGATAAGTCAAAGTCCACCTAAGATACAAAAACATGGTCCCATAAGTGGCCACACTAGGAGGAGTACCTCGAGGAAGGTCCAATCTGGAGACAGGGGGCACTCATCAGGAGAGTCCTCTGGAAAGAAAACTGGCAACTCTGAGAGGTCGTCTAGTAGCAAAAATAGCTCACAGTCTCACAGGAAAGGAAAGAAGCAGAAGCATTCCAAAGGTTATGATTCCGAAGAGTTCAAGAAAGCCAAACCACCCTCTTTCGATGAAGATATTAAGAGAGGGGAAGAAGCAGAAGCTTGGTTGCTTAGTTTAAAGAAGTACTTCAGAAACCATGACTACTCTGAAAAATCAAAGGCTCGAATAGCCATATTCAACCTAGAAGGAAAGGCTTCCATTTGGCGGGAAAACCTTAGGAATGTGAAAGGAATCCATGAGAAGGACTTTTCATGGAAACAATTTAAGAAACACTTCAAGAAGAAGAGTAGTTCAGGATTCAAGAAGAAGGGGTTTAAATCCTCAAGATTTAAGAAATATGGGAAGGACTCTAGGATGAGCCCTCCTACTAGAAGTGTGAATGAACAAAATTTCCCCTCCTAGAGTAGAAGTAAACCTTTTGAAGCAACCCCAGGAAAGACTGATAACCCAAGGAGAAAACCCTTGAAATGTTGGGGTTTTGGAGAAGAACATATGCTGAGGAATTGTCCACGCGGACAACAAGACAATAAGAGAGCCTACAAAATCCAAGAAGCTACCATGGTCAATGATGTGGCTAGGAGCATGCCACGGATTTATACAGCCCTAGATAATAACCAAGCCGACCACCAAGCTTCAGTGGTGGAGATGGAAGGTATGATCGCCAATCGTCTAGTTTCTATTTTGATTGACCCTAGTTCTAATTTGAGTTATGTGGCCTCAGACTATTGATAAGTGTAAAATGCAACCAGTTAGACATGTTAAGCCATGGTTGGTACAACTAGCCACTAGAACCAAGAGAAAAGTAACAAAGGTCCTACCAGCTTGCCAATTCATCATGGATGGGTTGCCCACCCAAGCGACCCTTAACATACTGCCCCTAGGATCTTATAACTTGTTGATTGGTATGGATTGGTTGGATGCTTATAAAACTAAGTTGGATTGTTACCATAAAACTTTAGAATGTGTAAATGGAGAATGGAGAAAGATGACCCTCCAAGGGATTTAGAAGTTTGTCTCAGTGAGACAAATATCAACCCTTCAAATGAAAAAGTATTGTAGAAAGGGGTGTCCTCTATATTCAATACAAGTGCTAGAATCTGTTGAAGATGACAAACCGAACCTAGAGGACCACCCCATATTAAGAGAATATAAATATGTGTTTCCATAAGAGGTACCAAGTCTACCTCCGAGAAGGGACATTGACTTCTCTATAGAACTTGCACCAAGAGCAGCGCCAACATCTAGAACGCCCTATAGGATGAGTATGCCAGAGTTGGTTGAGCTCAAGCTAAAACTAAAAGAGATGATGGAAAAAGGCTACATCCGACCCACTGTATCTCCGTGGGGAGCACCCATCTTGTTTGTGAAAAATAAAGATGGCACACTCTAACTGTGCATAGATTATAGACAACTCAATAAGACAACCATAAAGAACAAGTACCCCTTACCAAGAATCGATGACTTGTTCCACCAATTGGGAGGTTATTCCATTTTCTCGAAGATTGACTTAAGGTCTGGATACCATCAAGTCCAAATTAAGGATGAAGACATCCACAAAACAGCCTTCAGGACAAGGTATGGTCACTATGAATTTGTGGTGGTGTCATTTGGGTTAACCAATGCCCCCGCCACTTTTATGTGCTTGATGAATAACGTGCTCAACAAATTTCTGAACAAATTTGTATTGGTTTTCATTGATAATATCCTAATCTACTCCCAGAACAGAGAGGAGCACGAATAACATCTTAGAATAGTACTTCAAGTACTAGGAAATCATAAGCTCTACGCTAAGTTTAGCAAGTGCGAATTTTTCCATAAGCAAGTCCATTACTTAGGCCATGTTATTTCTAAAGAAGAGGTGGAAATAGACCATGACAAGATCAGATCTATTATGGAATGGCCTACCCCAAAGGATGTATCTGATATCAGATTCTTCATGGGCTTAGCAGGATATTATAGAAGGTTCATAAAAGGGTTTTCCAAGATTGGTTGTCCAATCACTGCCCTCCAAAAAAAGGGGGTTAAATTCACTTGGACATCAAAATGTGAAGAAAGATTTCAGGAACTGAAATACCTCCTGACCCATGCACCCGTGATGAAAATTGCAGACCCTGATAATGACTTCCTCGTGTGTACAGATGCCTGCAAGGAAGGACTTCGAGGAGTCCTTATGCAAGAGGGATGTGTAATTTGCTACACGTCCAAGAAATTGAATGAGCATGAAATCATTTATGTAACATCATACCTGAGGCAAGAGCCTACAGGGATAAAGTATGAAGGCTACTAGATGATCGATGAAGGCCTGCTGACCTACAAAAACAAATTATATATTCCAAACTATGACGACTTGAAGAGGTTCATAATGGATGAACTACACAAGAGACCATATACTGGTCATGACCACTATGAAACAATTCTATTGGTCTAGATTGAAGAAAGACATAGTTGAATATCTATCTAAGTGCCTAGAATGCCAACAAGTTAAGGTAGAACATCGGTACCCAGTAGGGTTGTTACAACTCCTACCCATCCCAAAATGGAAATGGGAAACCATCTCCGTGGATTTCATCACCAGATTACCAAAATCGACCAAAAAAATGATGCCATCATGGTCGTGGTGGAAAAAATGAGTAAGTCTGCTCACTTCATTCAAGTCAAGTCAACTTGAAAGACAATATATATTGCCAACATATTCATGAAGGAGATATTCAAACTGCATGGCATGCCTAAGGAAATTGTATCTGACAGAGACACCAAATTTACTTCAAGCTTTTGGAAATCCTTAATGGATGGTTTTGAGACTAAATTGTTTTTCAGCACAACCTATCACCCCCAAACTGATGGACAGACAGAAAGAGTAAACCAAATATTATAAGACATGCTAAGGATGCATGTAATGCATCAGCCTAAGAAGTGGGAAGACTACCTACCATTGGTAGAGTTTGCCTACAACAACGATTATCAAGAATCCTTGAAAATGAGCCCTTTTGAAGCCCTCTACAGTAGACAGTGAAAAATCCCAATCAGCTGGAGTAATCCAGTGGACAGAATTACAATCAGACCCGACATGCTGAAAGAAATGGAACGACAAGTGATTCAGATAAAGAAAAATATGAAGATTTTTCAGGATAGATAGAAAAGTTACACCGACAGAAAGAGAGCTTCCAGAGAGTTCAAGATAGGAGACCATGTTCATCTTAGAGTTAGGCCCAGGAAGAGTTCCCTGAGAATGGGAGCTTGTGTCAAGCTGGAACCTGAGTATTGTGGGCCCTTTGAGGTCTTAGATAGAGTGGGACTTGTAGCCTATAATCTAGCACTCCCTCCCATAGTAAAGGCACATAATGTTTTCCATGTTTCATTATTGAAGAAATATGTACATGATTCTAATCATATAATTGACTGGTTTGTGAATCTAGGTGGATTCAGAGGGAGAAATCCTGCCAGAACCTCAATGCATACTAGACAGGAAGGAAACCTCACTTAAGAATCAAACCATTGCACAGGTCAAGGTTCAGTGGAAACACTTTGGCCCAGATGAGGCTATGTGGGAAATGGAGGATGCCATGAGACATGCATTTCCGATTTTGTTACTTCTGTATATGCATATAATTTTGACAGATAGAACATTGAGGACGATGTTCCTTTAAGGGGGAGGGAATTGTAACATCCTTTTTCCCCTAGTTTGTAAATATAACTATATTGACCAAGTAACTATGGAAAACTCAAAGGTGTGAATGTTTGATTTGATGAACCTTTGTATAAAAGGTCAACGGATGTAAATTATGTTATTTTAATAGAAAATGGATACGTGTTGTATGACTGCTAGAAAGGGGATGTGCTAAGAGAGACCACGAATGCTAGGAAAAGGTGGTGGAGGGGACCAGGAATGGTTTCGTTAACCTCCATCGAACCAATACTTTGTTGGATTTAATTGCTCGGGATCATAACAACCCTCTGACCCAGGAATGAATTACAATCAGGCTAATAGGTGGGAAGACATCCTCAAGAGTTAATGAGGGGATGGGGCAGACCGCCCATCTGTAAGGCTTCTAGACCTAACCATGGACTGGGAACTCAGGCCACACACAATCTTGCTGGAAAAGGAAAGAAAGGAAAGCATGGGGGGTCAGAGAGGAAATCTGCGAAGAGTGTAGAGATGAGAGTTGAAGCTCTCGGGCCTGAGGAAGGACTGAAAGAGGAAAGTGATTTATGATCGCAAAAAATAGAGACTGAGTCGGGAGAAGGAGAGTAACCTTCATCCCTATATATTATTGTACTGGGAGAAGGAGAGAAACCTTCGTCCCTAACTTATGTTGAACTGGAAGAAAGATATTGAATCTCAAAGCATCGTGGTCTAAGCCCGGGGGTGGCCAATGGTAAAGCCATTAAGAGTGACTGAGCCTATGGTTGGGTGCAAACGAGCACCCCTTTCAGCAGTTGCATCACGCCTTATGGTTCTGATAAGTGTTTTCATGCCTTATGCTTTGAATTGGAAATAATGGATGCATGCGTGTATTTATATGTCTATAAATGGTTTCTGTATTGAAATGATTAAGTTATGAGTATGTGTTTGTTCCCTTGAGAACTTATGCTTCTACTATATTTTCCATATGCTCTAGTTTAATTCCTCGAAGGCATTTTCCCAAAGAATTACAACACAGTTCCCGAGTTGGAGAAAACCTCTTGGCACTGCTACCGTTTTGGTAACCTCACGAGTTTACCTTCCCCTGTTTCAGAGCTTAAAGTTGTGCGAGTTAGGGAGGCGTTTCCTTCAAACTAGTAGTCTAAGAGACTTTGAACTCGCGCCCAAGTCCTTAACCAAAAACCTGGCTAAGAGTAGAGTTCATAGCCCAAGAGTCATCTAAAGGTCCATGTGACGTGGGTCTAGGAACCTTGCGCTAAAAGGAGTTAGCTCATGAAGGCTTCAGAACTTCGGGAGCTCGAAGCTCTAAGATGTCAAATTTCATGATAGTCAAAGTTACCCAAACTACCAGAGTAACAAGAGTCATAGATGACTTAAGAACCTGGCAGCGAAGATGAATGCAAGCTATTTATATGGAGGATAATCCATCTCGATCGTCACATCGACTCAAATACCCAATGGAGTTAACGAAGCAAACACTAGCCACTCGATTGAATCAATGGTTGGGAGTCATTACGGAGCGCGAAGGTGAAATTAGCAGACATGCTAGTTCACGGCCCGCAATCAACCAACGTCGTTGATCTCGTCGGGAATGGAAGATTAACGACCATGATTAGATCAGAGTCGGGCGAGCACTTCCCCGATTGCGGAGATTGGACCCCGCAATCATCCTGAACCGTCGACCTATGAACAAATATCAATGGTGGGGAATCATTATGGAGCGCGAAGGTGAAATTAGTGGATGCGCTAGTTCGTGGCCCGCAATTCACTAATGTCGTTGATCTCGTCAGGTTGGAAGATCAACAACCTCGATTAGATCAAGTTGGGTGAGTACTTTTCAAATTGCAGAGTTTGAGTTCTCTGATAAAGAGTGCACACGTTGGGGCCCCGCAATCACTGTGAATCGTCGATCGGTGAACACATCGGTATTGGCCGGATCATGACCGTCAGACCTATAAAAGTTGTTAGTGGATAGTCGTGATTTCCTTTGGAAATCTGCAGAGTAACGGGGTCCTTCTGTACCGTCGATCTGAGATAAAGGAAACGCGTTGACAAATCGTTGACTTCAGGTGTAAGCACTCCAGAAGAAATCGAGTGTGTAATGGTTGAAACTCCCGAAGCCCGAAGAGCCGAAGTGTTTTGCAGTCTTCGATCTGTGGGAGACACGCATCAACAGATCATTGAATTCAGGTGTAATCACTTTGGGAGAAAGCGAGTGTGGAGAGGTGGAAAATCCCGAAGCCCGAAGAGCCGAAGTGATTTGCAGCCGTCGATATGTCAGAGACACGCGTCGATAGATCATCGACTTTGGGTATAAGCACTCCTAGAGAAAGCGAGTGTGGAGAGGTTGAAACTCCCGAAGCTCGAAGAGTTGAAGTGGTTTCTAGCTATCGATCTGTGGGAGACACACGTCAACAGATCGTTAACTTCGAGTGTAAGGACTTCGGAAGAAAGTGAGTGTGGGGAGGTTGACACTCTTGAAGCCTGAAGAGCCAAAGAAGATTTGAGCCATCCAAGCTAAAGGGATAGGGGTCGTCAGATCCTACACTTTGGAGGAAAGTCACTATGGGAAAAATGGGATGTGTTGAACATGGACTCCTGAACGTCGAAGTCCCGAAGTGGACCCAAGCCGTTGATTTAGATGGATGCGTGGCGCCTGACCTGTAACTCCTGGTACGTAGTACTTCAGGGGGAAAAGGTGTAGGAATGTTTGAAACTCTTGAACGTCGAAGTCTCGAAGTAAATCAGGGTCGTTGAAATCCCTGAGGACACGCGGTGTTGGATCGTGAACTTCAGAGGTTTTCTACTCCAGAGGATTTTGCGTGGTGGTCGTCTTAGCGCATGTTGTCTTGGCATCTGGACATAACTGTGGTCATATGCAAGTATAGGGGAATGAAAGAAACCGAAGATCTTGGGAGAAAATATCTACCTGCCCTGAGATCGTTTCGGAACATGGAGATCGTGGCTAGAAAGCTCTGGAAGAGCATAATGGAATAGGGACCCCAAATGAGGGTATTGTTTTCTTAAGAAGAACAAAAAAATTTAATCCCCGTCGTGGGTGTGTTACACTCTACAAACTCAAGTATGACACAGATGGTAGCATTGAGAAGTACAAAGCTCGTTTTGTGGCTCGGGGATTCTCACAGGTTGAGGGATTTGACTATGATGAGACCTTTGCTCTGGTTTTTAGGTATACCTTGATCAGGGCAGTGATCTCTATTGCAATAGAGATATATTGGAAGATCCATCATATGGATGTGAAGACCGCATTTATGAATGGTCTCATATAGGAGGAGGTGTACATTGAGAAACCATTGGGATTTGAGGTGCATGGGAGAGAGTCTCATGTGTGCAAACTGAAGAAGGCATTGTATGGGATGAAATAAGCTCCTAGAGCTTGGTATTCTAGGATTGCTGCCTGCTTTTAGTAGTTGGGCTTGGAGACGAGTGAGGTGGATCCCAACCTGTACTTAATTGTGCTTGGAGAGGATCCTCTCATACTCTTGCTATATGTTGATGATCATTTCCTTACAGGGGATGAGAGACTCATTACTAGCTACAAGGAGAACCTTGCTTCAGAGTTCGAGATGACAGATAGTGGACCGATGCATTATTTTTGGGGATTGGAGGTTTGGCAGGATCCTATACACATCTTCCTGGGACAGAGGAAGTATTCTTGTGACATTTTGAGGAGATTCCATATGGAGGATTGTAGGCCCATGACCACACCCATGATTACTAACTCAAAGAAGCTTCATGCTTCTAAGTCACAGTTGGTTGATTCCACTTTATATCATCAGTTGATCGGTTCATTGATGTATTTGGTCAACACCATACCAGATATTTGTTTATTTGTCAACACTCTTAGTCAACTCATGGTTGAGCCTAGGAGAGTGCATTGGCTGGAAAAAAAACATGTGCTCAGGTATCTTTGTGGTACAGTGGATTATGGTCTGGACTATTTGAGAGGGGATGGAGTTCGATTGGTGGGCTATATAGATTCAGATTTGGCAGGATGTGTCAGTGACATGAAGAGTACTTCTGGATGTTGTTTCAGATTGGGATCAACAGTGGTGTCTTGGTTCAGTCGGAAGCAAAATTCAGTGGATTTGAGTTCTGCAGAGGCTGAGTATATGGTTGCCAGTCATGCGAGTTGTAAGGCCCTTTGGCTTCGCAAGTTGCTAGTGGGATTATTTGGTGTGCAATTGAGACCCACTATGATTTAATGTGACAATCAAAGTTGTATTAAACTCTGTGAGAATCCAGTTTTTCACAACAGATCTAAGCACATTGAGATTCGATATCATTTCATCTAGGATTATGTTTAGAGAGGAGCAGTTGAGCTACAATACATATCTATAGATGAGAAGGTTGCAGACATACTCACCAAAGCCTTGGGAAAAGGCAAGTTTGTATTGTTCAGGGACAAGCTTGGAGTGGTGAGTAACACTTTCCTCGGTAAGAGGGAGTGTTAAAATAAATAAAAAGTACCTAGGCAAGTGTTTCTCATCACCTAGGCACCTAAGGGGTGAGAAAGTGCCTAATGTGGACCTTAGTCATTCAATTTATGAGAGATAAATTAAAAGGTGACTTTATGACTTAAGTAAAGGGGGTGAGTGAATGGACACTCAATCTCATCCACTCATCTAATCCAATCTCCACTGTTGGATTACGAAACCCTTCACCTACCTTCATTGAGTCGAATAGGGTAGGAGGGTGCACCCATTGTTGGGTTGTTCATGAATTTTGAGAGAGAAAGAAAAGAGAGGAGGTCAAGCTTGAGAAAGAGAGACCATTTCCAGAGTTGGAGGCATGCATTTCAAGGAAGCAAGCTAGCATGCAAATCGAGGCAAGGTACATCACATAAATTGATGTGAAGGTACAACACAATGATTGAGTTGTATTGTGCAGATTTTTGGGAGTCAGTACTGTTGATTTTGGCAAAGTTTTCAAGGCAAGGTACAACAACTTTATTGAGG
>ML795051.1:399262-434439 GCA_009831015.1 Picea engelmannii | reverse complement strand
TTCCATATAGACTTCTTCATTTAAATCTCCATTTAGAAAAGCTGACTTGACATCCATTTGATAGACTTTAAACCTTTTATGACAAGCATAGGCAAGAAATATTCTGATAGCTTCTAACCTTGCTACGGGTGCAAATGTTTCATCAAAATCCAATCCTTCTATTTGAGCATAGCCTTTACAAACCAATCTTGCTTTGTTCCTTACACCATGTCCCTTCTCATTCAACTTATTCTTAAAGATCCATTTGGAACCAATGATATTTTTACCTTCTGGTTTATGAACCATCTCCCACATATTGTTTTTCTCAATCTGATCAAGTTCATCATTCATTGCTTTAACCCAATGGTCATCTTTGCTAGCTTCATTAAAGTTATTGGGTTTCAGCATGGATATGAAATCTATATGTCATTGCTCGGTGTTCTTTATTATCTTTCTCCTGGTTTGTACACCTTTGTCTTTTTCACCAATTATATGACTTGCAGGATGATTCTTTTGAGTGATTCTAGAGGAGGAGTTTGAAGTTGTCTGCTGATTTGAGTCTGTCTGAGTATCTGTGTCTTCATCTGATTCAGAGTCTTCATTTTCTTATTCTTGGATCTGTTCATCTTCATCTTCAGTTGTGTCCTCTGTAGAAGACTCATTTTTGTACAGTTCTCTTGTTGGGATTCCTTCATCAAATTTTACGTCAATATAGTCAAACATTTTATGCAGACTCTTATTATAGCATCTGTATCCTTTACTATTTGTATCATACCCTAAGAAGATATCTTCAATAGCCCTGTTATCATATTTTCCAAGGTTCTCATCATTATTATTTATGTAACATTTACTCCCAAAGACTTTGAAGGGTTTGATTGAAGCAGGTCTCCCATACCACTGTTCATATGGTGTCTTGTCACTTTGTGGTCTGAGGTGGGCTTTGTTAAGAACATGGAATGTTGTGTGTATTTCTTCTACCCAGTAGGTTTGACCAATGTTCTTCTCATTCATCATTGACCTGTCCATTTGCTGCATTGTTCTGTTTTGCCTCTCAACAACTCCATTTTGTTGTGGAGTTCTTGGGATTGTGTATTCTCTCTTGATCCCATGCTTATCACAGAATTCCTTGAAATCACTTCACATAAATTCTCCTCCTCTGTCAGATCTTACTGCCTTTAACCTCTTGCCTGTTTGATTCTCAGTTAAAGCCTTAAATATTTTAAACTTCTCAAATGCTTCAGCTTTTTCCTTAAGAAAGGCAACCCAAGTAAGTCTGGAGTAATCATCAATGATCAGGATGAAGTAGTTTTCTTTCCCTGTGCCTTCCTGTCTTGATGGTCCACATAAATCCATATGAACTAGTTGGAGTGGTTTCTCTGTTGAAGTAAAGCTCTTGGACTTAAACTGTGTCCTGGTTAGCTTTCCTACTTGGCAGGGTTTACACATGGAGTCTTGGGGCTTTGTATTCTCGGAAGATCTTTTACTGCCTCAAGATTTTTGAGCTTGATTAAGTGGTCAAAGTTTAGATGTCCAAGTCTCCTATGCCATAACCAACTTTCATCATGTTTGCTTAGATGACACTCTTCTCTATCTTCTTTCAGCACATATACATTATTTTATGTCTTTGTGCCTTTGGCCACCACTTGTCCTGAGTTTGCAGACTTTATCTTGCAGTCCTTGGACGTGAACACCACTTCGCATCCTCTATCACACATTTGACTTACACTTAGCAGATTATGTTTTAGCCCATCTACAAGCAGAACATCTTGGGACTTTCCTTTTCCATTACTCAAACTCACCATCCCTTTACCCTTTATTTTACCTGGAGCATCATTTCCAAAGGTTACATTTCCTTATTTGCTTTCACTTAGAGATATAAACTTACTTTGTCTCCCTTCATATGTTTGGAGCATCCACTGTCTATATACCAAGGTTTCGTTTGTCTTTGAGCTGACAACACTAATCCATACTTGTCACTTTCTTTCTTCTTCCAAACCTTGACATTTTCAGCAAGGGAATTCAAATTTGGTTCATAGTTCCTTAAGCGACAGTCAACAGATTTATGTCCATAGTTATGACAAATGTAACATTTTGGTTCGTTGAATAAAGGATCATAACAATTGTTATGCTTAACCTGTGTCCTTTTCCCATCCATCAAGTGATTTGTAGTCTGTGGTGGTTTGTTACTTAGCTGCCTCATTCTTTGTTGTGGCAGATAACTATACCTTGAATGTCTTGATTGCTAATAATTTAATTTTAAAGAAAAGTTTGCATCTTTGTGACCAAAGTTAGAACAAAAGAAACAATATCCATAGAAAAAACATTGGTACCTGGAAAATGGTTGTCTTCTTTGAATAGGTCGATTTTTTCCATGCTGATGATTTCCTTAAGCAGGGAGTGCATTATTTCTTTGTTCTACAGATTCAGTCTTGGCACCTTTTTCTTTACTCCTCCTCGGCAATTGATTGTCTTCCTTTGTTTCTACAGGTTTGTTGTTGTCATTGGTTGTAGTTTTGACAATCTTGATAGATTCTTGGTTTCTTGGCTGATCAGTACTTGATCCCTCTTCATAACCCAAACTAGTTTTCATCTTTGGATTCCTTTGTTGATTCAGAATGGTGGCTAATTCTTCAGAGGCTTTGATACTTGACAGATTCTGATGATACAAGGCTTGAAACTTCTCCAACTCTTTCCTAGTTTTCACGACTTCTTCTTCCAGAGCTTTACATCTTGCCTTCTTTTCTAATAACTGTTGTTTCAGAATGTCCTCGATTTTCTTTGCCTCTTCTAATTCTACTTTTAGCAGGGAAAATTCTTCATCAGGCTACTTATTGTCTTTCACGAACTGTATCAACAATTGTTTTTGCTTTCTATTCTTAATTCTGAGTCTATTAATCTCTTCCAGTGCATTGATCAGTTCTCCTTCTATATCAACCACAACTTCTTCTTCATTAGCCTCACTTCATGTGTTTTGATTATCATAATCCTCTTTGGCCATAAGTATGAAGTCATTTAGTTTATCTTCAATAGAGGAGTCATTGTCTTCATCATCTAAAGGATCATCATCATTGTTTACACAAAGACTTTTCTTCTTAAAATTATTCTCTTTAAAGAAATTTATGTGTTTGTGCTTCTCCTCATCATCACATGTCTGATCGTTTCCTTTGTGAGGACATTTATTTGCAAAATGACCTATCTTACCACAGTTGAAACATTTGAAAGGCAGTTTACCTTTGTATTTTCCTGGTCTCTTTAAAAATTTTGCTTCAATTTCATCAGTCTCGGAATCCTCGTTCTTGTCTGCTTTAAATGATGCTTCTCTGGAGGTGGGTTTATCTTTAACTATTCTCAATCATTTCATATGCAATCAATGTTCCTAGAAGTTGATCAAACTCTAAGGTTTTTAGATCATTAAGTTCTTCTATAGAAGAGACCTTAGGGTTGAACCTATCTGGTAGAGATCTCAAAATTTTCTGAACTAAAGAAGGTTCCTCAATTTTTTCACCAAGTGCTCTCATTGCATTTACCAGTTCTTCAACTCTTAGAAAGTTTTTTCCAATAGTTTCCTCTTCTTTCATCTTCAGTTGTTCAAACTGTACTCTGTAGATTTGAAGCTTGGCATCCTTTACCTTCTCATTACCTTCATAACTGCTAATGAGTTTGTCCCACATTTCTTTGGTAGTTCCTAGGTGCATAACTTTTACGAATTCTGCTTCTGCAAGCCCACTCAAGATAACGTTCATAGCCTTAGCGTTGAAGCTGAATTCTAGCTTGTCATCCTTATTAGCTAGTACAACTGGCTTTACATAACCAATATCTACGACATCCCAGACGTATGCACTTAAGGCCATTATGTAGGTTCTACCCTTAGATAAAAGGGGCCGGCTCTGATACCAATTGTTGGACAATTGAGGGGGGGGGGGTGAATCAATTGTTATCATGCTTAAACAATTATGCATATTTTTAAACTCTTTGTAGAGCACTTAAAGACAATCACAGTAATGAAAGGAAGTAAACAATAGAACATTCAATATGGAAGCTACAACTCCCTGCGTTCAAGCACCCACTTGAACCTCAGAGGACAACCATCCTCCCAAGCACCTCCCTACCACCCTGAAATATAAATCTTTGCCAATAACACTTATTACAGTGATATAAAGTTCTTCAAAAACTTACCAGTTTCATCACTGATCTGCTACACTACACTTCTTTGTCTGCACCAATGTCTTCTGCACACTCCTCTTATGCTTTATGTTCTTCTGTCATTTCGGCGTTGTGTGCCATGACCATTCAATGCACCACACCTCTTTTGTGCATTTCTGCTATTGCGCTCTGCCTCCTTCTTCACACCTCAATCACACTCAAAAACAACCACTCCTATCTCTTCTTTGTTCAGCATACTTATAGTCTTTTTTCACCTTGTGCATGCAATATGCGTCATGCTTCTGCATGCTCTCACACTGCCAATGTTCTCCACATCGGGGTCTTCACTTCACTCCACTCGTTTCCTTCCCGCTCTATGTTTTTCCTCTTCTGTACATGTCGAGTGCTTTGCTTGATCATCATTGCAATCCTTCAGCTTCTCTGGTGGTTCAACGCATGCGTCCATCATCACTGGGTGTTATGCTGAGATTCTTGGGCCCATCTGGCAGTTGAGACTCTTAATCTTATTCATCATAGTCAAGCTCATCCTCTAGCAGAGACCATCAGTCATTTCTAGCAGTTACACTGTGTAGTGCAACATTAGCCCTCCGATCATATTCAAAATTGCCTGCACCATTGGATGGAATATGTAGGGCCTTGCGTTTATTTCATCGTTTCACATTTTGGCATTTCATGATTCCTGTGGTTAAGGTTTATTTATTCTTCACGTACCGATCCCTAAAACTTTGAAGTGGAGCTTGGTTGCACTAGCTCCTTCCTCCATCTTTCGTCGATGTGACCAATGGCTGTGACCACAACCTACACCAAAAGGTGTTTTCACATTTCGGCGATTCTTGTTGTGAGGCATCTCGACTCTCCAAGTCGCGGTCCCTGAAACTCCGAAATGGAGCTTGCCGCTTCAAGCTCTCTTCTACAGTTCTTCGATGATGTGACCACCAGAATATGACCATTCTTCGATCATACAAGCGCTTCAATCTCCAAATCAACGGTCCTCGATCCATGGTGATCGGACGACTATCCTCTACCCTGGTACTTTAGCCTTCGGGACTTTGGGGGAGTGATGGAGTTAAAAATCCCAAAGCAAAAACTCCCGAAGTGAGGTCAGTCTTGCATCACTCGATGACGTGTTGTGACCTGAGTGGCTATCACGTGTCACTCAAAATTGTTATTTCCAGTGACCTGAAATGCCAAGACAACTTGACACTTGTCGTTGTCTGATTGTGCCATGTGTCATAGTCTTCCACCTATCCTTTCAGACATGGTCTGCCACATTCACCTCCTGGATCTGTCAGCCCAGATCACTTCGCAAATTCGCATATCGCAATTTCGGAATTATTGATGTGAATGTTCTCGACACTTCCAAGTCTCGGTCTACGAAACTTCGAAATGGAGTCAGATCAGCTTTTCGGCTTTTCGCACTTCGCTACTTCGAGATTCCTGTAGTAAGAGTTCTTGACATCCCCAACTCCCGGTATCCAAAACTGTCTTCTGCTTTCAGAATTTCATCGTTTTGCATTTCGCGATTCCGGGACTCCTATGGTGAAGTGTTTCGACACTTCAACTCCTAGTATTCAGAACTATCTCCTGCTTTTGGGATTTCGGGATTCTGGATTTCACAACTCCGAGACTCCTGTGTTGAAGAGTCTCGACTCTTGACTTCTCAATCTCCCAGTATCCAAAAATCTGATATGGAGTCAGAACAACGTATTCCGGCATTTCGCATTTAGCCGTTTCGACATTCTTGTTGTGAGTTGCTTCCTTAACTCCTCCAATGCCCGGTATCCAAAACTTTGAAATGGAGTTTACGCTTCTGATCTTTCCATGAAATTATCCCTGCGCTGCTGATCTTCCTTGCCTTCCTTTTTGCCATCGAATAAACAAGCACACTCTTGCACTCTTCGTGCACCTCTACACTATCTCTTCTGAGCTTACATTGTCCCTATTTTTCCATCGCTGCATACTCTAATATTGGCATCAATGACAAGCACACTTGCCTGAAAACATTCCAACATGATCACTGACAAGATCACTAGCTGCTTCTCGTGTTGAACGGACCCATCTAGGAAGCGGTGGAGATGATGTTGATTTAGGTTCAAAGGACTCAACTGGAGGAGGGTGAGCAGGCGGAGGTGTATTTTCATCATGACTATCATCATCTGAAGAAGAAACCAGATCATAATAAGGCACAAACATCGAAGATGGCTCGTAGGCCGAAGAAGGCACAATCATCGAATTAGGCTCGCAAGCCAAGAGATTTTCATCAAATTTAACATCTCTTCTAATAATAATTTCATTACAATGTGATTGAAGAAGTCTGTAACCTTTGACATCTTCAGAATAACCAACAAATATACACTTCTCACTTTTAGGCTGCAATTCTTTCCTTTTCTCATCAAGAATGTGAGCCCATGCTATACTGCCAAATACATGTAAGTGACTTACATCTAGTTTAATTTTAGTCCAATCTTCTTCCGGTGTTATATTTTTAAGAGCCTTTGTGGGAGTGCGATTTACTATGTAATTTTCACATTGATGGCTTCTACCCAATACTTTATACTTAATCCCTTAGATTGGATCATACAATTAGGCATTTCTTTTAATGTGTAGTTCTTTCTCTCAACAAAACCATTTTGTTGTGGTGTATATGGAACAGTGTGTTGCATTTGGATTCTCTGTGTAGTGCAGTAGCTTGTAAAATTATTGTTCACATATTTGCCTCCATTATCTGTCCCTAACCTTTGAATTTGATGTCCAGATTGTTTTTCTACAAGGGCCTTGTAGGCCAAAAACTTGTCAAAAAATTCACTCTTGATTTTTAAGAAGTAAACCCAAGTACGTCTGGAAAAGTCATCAATGAAAGTTAAGAAATACTTGCACCTAGAAAAAGAAGGAGAAGAAAGTGGACCACACAAATCATTATGAACAAGCTGCAAAGGACTTGAGGCATGCCAAGAGGCACGTTTGTCAAAACTGTCCTGATGATGTCTATCGAGAACACAACCAACAGAAACACCACCTCTGCATGAAACAAGAGGAAGACCAGTCACCATCTGTTGATTACATAGTTGCTGCAATGAGAAATAGTTTAGATGACCAAACTGCTCATGCCAAATTTTGCTCAAGTCATCGCTATGAGCAACAAAAATTGATGAAAAAGCTGATGACCCAAAGTTGTCAAATTTGTACAACCTGATAATATCATCAACAATTCTAGTTGCAAGAACATGCTTAGGATATCTTAGATCCTTGATTACAACTTGGTGAGGTGAAAACTCTACGGCTTTACCGTCACCTGAGTGAGTGATTTGATATACTGATAGAAGGTTACAAGAAAGACTTGGAACACATAATACATCATTGAAATGACCATTATCTACTTGAATTGTTCCAGATCCTACAACACTAAGAGATCTATCATCACCAACAAATATTTTCTTGGTGTTACATTCATTTAGAGCAGAAAATATGGCTTTATCCTTAGCCATATGATAAGATGCTCCTGAATCAATAACCCACTCATGAGAAGAAGAAGTAGTAGTAGAATTTGAATTGAAGGAGAAACCAGAAGAAAAAAGTGCATGTCCATGAGAAGAAGAAGTAGAATCAATACTACTATTGTGCTTCCTCATCGCTGCTTCTAAAGTTGCCATCTTCTTGAAACATTTGGACTCATCATGACCATATTTATCACAAAAGTTGCAATGTGTGTTAGTATTCTTACTTTTATATTTTTCTCCTTTGTCACCATTAGGAGCTGAAGCTGTTTGAGCAGGTTTGGGACCCTTATGTTGTTTGTTATTGTAGCAAGGATGTTGCTTCTTGGGATACTTGGGTTTATCTTTCTGCTGGGCAACTAAGGCTTTGTTGGAGGGACCTGCAATGTTGATCACTCCAAATTGTACAAGATTATCTTCCTCTCAAATCAAAGAAGCACAAAAGGACTCAAGAGTGGGTTTTTCATAAGCTTCTTCCCCTAGAGCCTCTCTCATGGCATAAAAGGTAGATACAAACACAAAATATGCACTACCTAGATTAGAAAGAATAAGATAGATGCAACGCTCTTCCTCCATCTTTATCTTACATTCTTCACATAAAATTCTGAGTGTATTAAACCTAGATAGATAGTCTCCAAGGTAAGAAAAATCATTTGGACTCAAGGTCAGTATTTGATTTTCTAACTGTTGTGCTCGAATAATATTGAGGCCAAGATGGAAAATGATACTTTGGATCTTATACCTCTTCGAAAAGGAAGAAAACTTGCTAGATGAAAATGGGTCTACAGAACTAAGTATGCATCAGATGGAAGTGTTGAAAGACACAAGGCTTGGTTAGTTGCCAAAAGATTTTCCCAAGTTGAAGGAATTGACTATAATGAAACCTTTTCCCCTGTCGCAAAAATGAATTCCATCCACCTTGTTCTTGCCCTTGTTGCCTCACATAAATGGGAGGTCCATCAGATGGATGTTAAATCTGCCTTCTTGCATGGAGATTTACAAGAAGAAATCTACATGGAACAACCTCCTTTCTATGTCTAGAATGACTCTAGCCTTGTTTGTCGCCTCAAGAAATCTCTTTATGGTCTCAAGCAAGCTCCTTGAGCTTGGTATGCCAAAATGGATAGCTTTCTTATTGCCATTGGATTTTCTAGATGCCATTCTAATCCTAATGTCTATACCAAGAAAGTAGGAAGCCATCTCATAATCCTTATCCTTTATGTTGATGACCTTATCGTTACTGGTAGTGACTCAAAACTTTTAAACCATGTGAAAACCAACCTTAAGAAGAAATTTGAAATGATAGACTTAGGCTTTTTGCACTATTTCCTTGGCCTCCAAGTTTTGCAAACCAATGGAGGAATTTTTCTTTCCTAGTCTAAGTATGTTTGTGACCTTATTCGTTTCTTTCACATGGATGATTGTAAACCAACCCCTTCTCCCTTCCAGTCTAGAGTCAAGCTTTCTGCCACCTGTACTTTTTCTGAAGTTGATGCCACCCTGTACCGTCGATTAGTTGGTAGTCTCTTATACTTGACTCATACCTGTCTTGATCTTTCCTTTGTTGTTGATATTGTTGCTCGAAATATTCAAACACCCCATGAAAGCCATTGGAAAGTAGCTAAAAGGATACTTCTCTATGTTCATGGTACAGTTCAGTTTGGGATAAATTACAGTTTAGGGGGGACTTCTTTATTGGTTGGTTTCACTAGTTCAGATTGGGTCGGAAACCCTGATGATCGGAAGTCTATTGCAGGTTATGTTTGCATCCTTGGTTCAGGACCTGTCACCTGGGCCTGTAAGAAACAACGGGCTATTGTACATTCTTCAGCAGAAGCAGAGTATCAAGCAGCGGTAAATGCAAGTCAGGAGACCCTGTGGCTTCGTCAGATCCTTTCAGAGTTTGGATTCCAGCACCAGCATCTGACCAGCCTTTGGTGTGACAATCAGAGTGCCATCAAGCTCGCCAAAGACCCAGTTCAACATCATTGTAACAAACACGTCGAGCTACACATGCACTTCATCAGAAAGCTCATTCATGATCAAGTTATTGAAGTGCTCTTTTTCCCTACATAAGATCAAGTTGTAGACATTTTCATGACAAAGTCTCTTACAGAAGCAAATTTTTCCAAACTTTGATGTATGTTACGAGTTCAGGCAGTTGTCATTAAGGGGGGATAGGATCTAATGGCTCCTTCCTTCTCCTATTGTGTCACTATTGTAAATCCTTCAATCCTATCCAAGGTGCTTCTTAAGGGGGGGTGTTAGGATATTTAGACACTTAGGATTTAGTTAAAATCTACTTGGTCTAATATGTCGTTAGGTACAAGTGTGTTTCTTTAGTATGCATTAGTATGCATTTGTAGTTAGAAAATCCGACGGTCACGATATGTTCCCGACATAGAGTGATCTAACAGTTCATACTCTCCTCAATCTTAACGGCCATTGATTCATGGATTAACACCCGATTGGTCCATGATCTCTATTTAAAGATCATGGAGGGTCATTTGTTGATGATCGATTGTGAGAAACTCTCTTGTAAAATCTCTCTGTAATCTTTTTCTTTGCATTAATAAATTGCTCCAAGTGGCTGCATTGGCTGGGTCCGTGGATGTTTCCCCATAAGGGTTTTACCACGTGAAAACATCGGTGTGTTGATCTTTGATCTGGTTATGTGAGTGGTTGCTGAAGGTGTTCGTCCTCTGTTGGAATACCTATGACATCAAATCACCCCTCAAATCAAGGTTACATAAACTCGTAAGGTCGTCTCCAACTACATAGCAAAGAAATCCAAAAATGGGAACATTATAGTCCTCCCTTCCCAAATATTGCTTGTCCTCAAGCAATGCAATCACAACCCTATGATCAAAAAATGAACCAAACTGAAATTGAGAATGATCCAAGGGTCCCAAACCAACCTAAAAAATGTGAAGCATCTACTACATACAATACTTCCCTACAAAGTACTAACACAAGAGGCCTCCTGAAGATCACCAATCAATAAAGAAAATAGATATTGTAAACACTCAGTCCACCCCTCACAGAATATCCCACCTAAGAAACCAATCCAATGCTCCATATGAATAAGCTCCTAAAAGTAAAAATTGTCTCTCCCATCTGTACCAGCTGCCAAACTGTCAACCGATAAAATCCTATGGTTCCAAGCTAGCCTAAAAAAGAACATGTCATGTTGACGTTGCGCCACTCTGATCATAAGTGGTTGGCCCTCATGCCCATACTAAAACCTCCACTCCTGGAACCCCAAGTTGTAATGCTTAGAAGATCTAACCCCACTACTATGGATCATATCCTGTAGATGCACCTCAGTGGAATCAAATTCTACAAGTCCATTGTCATACCCCATCCTGGGTATCGACAAAGAAAATATATCCTACCATATAGCATGCGCTCCATCATCTCCTCTCAAAGCGTCCAAAAAATTAAACAAACCAATCATATGAGTTCCTGGAACCCACATCCAAACTAGAAATCCACTATGCCTCATACAAACGGACTCAAACTATGCTACATTAATCAACTTTGTGCCAACTAATTTGTATAACTCCTGCTGCTAGCAGGGAAAATACCCTTATTACTATATTGGGTCGGAATATAGGTAGAGCACAAACTTCCCTTAAAAGACAGTCCTAATCCTAAGTTATCCCAAAACTACACGAACATAGAGATATAAGAGAAGAAGGAAGATTAGTAAGTGTACCTTAAGCCTTGACGTCTAATGTAGACTTCCTTAACCTTTGTATCTTCCTAAGTCATGGGTCTCCTCCCAAAGATGACTTGTAAGAACACTTAGGCAAACAATGCTACAAATATAAAAGCTATAATTATCAATGTTAGCATCAATATATAAATATAGATGCATTAACGAATAAAGATACAAATACGAAATGAATTGGGACAGGAAAAGAACTCTTTTATTCAAACTAAAGATTAAAATATTACAACTTTCTCATCGGAAAACGCTCTAAGAACCTGGTTTGGGATCCTCTTACTGCTGCTCCAAGTGCATCATTCCCGTGATATCTCTCACAATCCACTGATCATCTTGGGTAAAGGCAAGGTATTGTATAGGGAGAGGGTTGAAGGGGAATGTTGAGGCCAAATTTCAGAAAGGGTTGTAAAGCTTGGGCTAGAAGGGGACGGTATTTTGGCAAAGTTTCTTTGTTCTAATACTTGAAATGTAGAATGGGACCCCAATACCTCCTTTTATATGTCAAAAGGATAGTTACTTGGTTTGAGGACGGGCTACAATGGGTGAAATGGTTGGGAAACCCTTGATAGCCTGTAAATTCCATCGAATTCTTTGCATCTTTTTATTTTTTGCAAATTTTGGAGGTAAATTCGGGTTGTTTAGTATGCAGCTAGTGTATGTACGTGTGTTGTCTAGTATGCAGCTATTGTGTGTACGTGGGAAATAGTGCAGCAGGGTGTGTACATGATCCAAAAAAACCATTTTTAAAGAGAGATCATGAGCAGTAATTTGGAAAATTGCGTAAATAGAAAAGCCAATGCCATGTATGCATGGGTAAGGAATTTTGGGGCTATAACATATGCCCCCTAATGTGTGAGGTCAAAAGATAATATGATGGTTGAAATACATTACAATATCTTTACCAGTGGGAAGGAATAGAGTCAAGTGAGCTCGGGACCAGAGTTTGGGAGGTCACCATCTGCAAAACAATAATAATCTCTCCGAGGCGGGCATACCCATGATTGGAATGAACTAATCATGGTTGCCAATCAAGTATAGTGCATCTCTATGTCATAGAAATGTCTATATAAAGTGTAGTCATGAGCGATACACAATGGATTTACATCTCAAAATCATTCGATGATACTCAAGTATAATAAGCATCTTCAAGAAGCATGAACATCTATGGTTGGAGATAAGGACTTCATAGCTCGAGCAACAACTTCAAGATCTTCAACAGCTCAGGTAGGAGTATAATAAGAGTGTAAGAGTCACTACTCTGAGGTCTTTGACATGTCGTCAGGGAAAGATTGGAGGATCCCAATTATCAGGCACAAAACTTTATCGATTTTGAATTTGGACTTGATTGGACTCTCAGGATGGCCAACTCATGAAAGTCAAGATAAAAGCTATAGAATGGTCGACTCGGGTTGGATAAAACTTCCCTTGCACAAAAGCACAAAAGATGATCGGACTTAGGCAGCATAATACTGACATAATTCTATGATGCAAGAGGAACCACAAACTCTTCATATGTTTGGAAGAGTAACCAAACGGAGGAGGTGTTGTTGGATAAATCGGTAGGTGCGGACACTAACTGATCTCCCTAGATCCACCTAGATCTAGAACAAAACACACCAGAACATGACACTTTCCTTAAGTTTTAGATATTGAATTTACTAACTAAAGAAGGATAGGTGACATACCATTTAAATGTCGCTTCCTCTCACCATCACCATCCTAGCTCTGTTCCAACGCTCATACAATGATGATCCTGCAAAAGAATGCAACCAACCAAAGTGATAGTAATAGCATAAAATCAATATAAACCTATGTATGTGATCAAGGAATCATACAATAAAACACAACAAGCTTTATAGGAAAGAATCATATTATTGTATCATATTAAATGTGAAAGAGAGATTACAACCATGGCCTTGATGTCGTAAGGTCCCTTCCAACTGTCCTTCGTTCCCCACACACTTCTTGCTCCAAGGATTCTGAGACCATCGATCTGATAACTACTCACAATCTATCTTGACAAAGCAAATCTCAAATCCACTCTAACCAAGCTAACAATCCCAAGCCAAAAACAACTTATCCCATCCAAAAAGCTCCAAAGCTAACTTTCTCCATGAGAGCTCCTCTCCTTTTATAAGTTGAAGAGGATAAGGTGAGGAGGTTAGGATGATCCCACCAAATTATGAAAGCGGGTAAGATCCAAACCATTCGGATGCCACCTCACCATGAAAGTTTCTCCTTCTAGAAGATTCGAGAAAACGCTCGTTTTTCCCACGTGTAAGCATTCTCGCACCCTACCTATAGAGAAACATGTGAACCTCTCGCAACCCAGCTATGGTGTAGCTTGTGAGAATTAGGCATTCTCGCACCCTAGCCATAGTGCAACCTGTGAACATCCTCTTTACGAGGGTTTTTATAAAGGAGAATGCAACTTCTTTTCTTAGGAAAAGTTCTTCTCTCTTCTTTCTTCAGGAATTCAGGACACTGACCCCTTTGAAGGCAACAGATAGGTTTACATCATTAACGGTCATAGGGATGATGAAAATAATGTGTAACAGAGAGCCCCCCAAAGTAATAAGTTAGAATAGAGTGATAGCTGAAATACTTTGTCGAGTGTGTGTAGGGAACAAGGAACAGTCGGTCAGAAACCTACCAATAAACAAGGAAATACAGTACAATAATACATCATCGCTGAGGTAGGCATTCCCATACTCATAATACAAATGACTCAGAGCATAAATGCTGACATGTGAAGATCCATGTCAAGGAAGACAGGTCATGGCCACCAAACATACACTGTGGATCCATGCCAATATGACTCAAATCTGAACAAAGCCACCCAAAATTACACTGTGGATCTATGTCTTAAAGTTTCAAATTTGAACATAGCCACGAGACATACAATGTGGATCTATGCAACAATACAAACTAAATATACTCCAACGCAACATGAATCTGTGAGAAAAGATTCAGGGTCTTCATCTCCACCACTCTATAGTACGAATCTAACCATGTGATTACATGTGTCGAAGTCAAACATGGTAGAAACCACTTGATTACTGGTCATTAGTTTATACCGTTAACAAGTGCAAGGGAAATCACCATTAATGTCAATGACTCCCAAGGTACTCTAGTACAATCCAACGAATGTGAATCAATGAGATGAGGTCGAACACTCGATGAAACCTCTCAATCAGGGGTAAATAATGAAAACCCACTGTCGAAAGTGAGGAAACCTGCCATTGAGGCATGCAAGTTCCAAGGTACCAACTAGTTTCTAAGTCTAATTCCTGGATAATGAGTTGAAGTCGATAGGAAAAGACTCGTCACAGGAGGGCCTTAATGTATCCCACATCAATGACACGAAATAAGTAACAAGATTTGATGTAGATCAGAGTAACAAGTGATTCAGGACTGACTCAGGGATGGCCGATGCAATAGAAGGCTTTAAGGACTGCAGAAATGGCCGACGCATTATAAGGCTCTCTGGGTTGAATTTCTCTTTGAGCATATTGACGACACGACAACTATCTTGGAAATACTGACTCAACAACAAGGATCACCGACCAATTTGTAATCTTATAGGAGTATGACCAAGAGACGAGCAGATTTTCCAACCTAGACACAAGGCAAGTGAAAGGGTTTCATGCTCAAAAGCGACTCTTCCATGGAATACAGGTTTAGACATATTTCTTTCCCAATTTTTTCCCCCACCATTTCTGGTGAGTACCTCTTTAATTTTACTCAAGCTTGAGGAGGATAACATATGCTTGTAATGTAAGCTCATCATTCGGACGAGTCCCTCAGAGTATATTTAACGAACCCTAGGAAGGAGTAGTTCGGTCCCATATGGGCCTTTCGATGTTTGTTTTACGAGTCCAAAGAAAGAAAACTCAGGGGTTTTGCATGTTTAGAGAGTCTGAAAAACACTTAAAGAGAAATCTCTTAGTTCCTTTTTCGTAAAGTAGTCTAATGAGACTGAAAAAGAGATAAATTATCGCTCAACAGACATTTTCTTCAAATACTTTAACGAGCGTGAAGAGAACAAGGTCACTCGGCAATCTTTTCATGTTTAGAGAGTTTGAAAAGAGCTTAAAGGAAACTCCAAGGGGTTCCTTTTTCGTATAACCTTTACGAGTCCGAAAAAGTGATAAAAGTATACTCAGTTACATTCTCATTGATTTACGAGCATGAGAAAGAACAAAGACTAAGCTCGGTAACTTATTCTCCTGTATTTATGAGCATGAGAAAGAACAAAGACTAAGCTTGGTATTGTTTTTATTTTTACACAAGCTTTAAAACAAAACAAAACTATGCTTGGGATAGATTTTATTTTTACACAAGCTTAAAAACTAAACAAAACTATGCTTGGGCCTAGTTTCATTTTTACACAAGCTTGAACCAGAGGAAACTATGCTTGAGGTAAGTGGTTTCATTTTTACACAAGCTTGAACCATAGAAAACTATGCTTGGACTTCCCAACACATAACACATGGATGGTTGGTACTTAGCCTCCAGCTTAAGAAGCTAGCGGCTCAACTTCAGCATGAAGTCCAGAGGTTGAAAGTATTGCCCCGCAAGCTTCGTTTCATCCAACGACAGAGGCGGAGGAAATGAAGCTTCAAATACTAGACGAAGGACTTGACTCAAACAGAGAGGGGGAAAACTATTTAATTTTTAACGAGCTTGACATAGAAACAAGAACCATGCTCATAACCTCTATTTCATTTTTTAATGAGGTTGCCACAGAGACGAAAAAACTATGTTCGTAAGTGGTTTCATTTTTTAACGAGCTTGAAATTAGAAAACTATGCTCAAAGACCTCTATTTCATTTTTTAACGAGGTTACCTCAGAGACGCACAAACTATCCTCGAAACCTCTATTTCAATTTTTAACGAGGTTGCTACAGAGACGCAAAAACTATCCTCGAAGTCTCTCTTCTTGATCATGGATTCCAAGAGGACAATGCTCCGGAATGACACCATGTCAAGGGACAAAACTCGGTCATGGCTTCCAAGAGGTCTTCATCGGAAGGAAGAAACACACTCTGGAAGGATACCATGTCGAGGGTCACGACAGGAGTAAATAGATCAGGCTCTAACAACCTTATCGAAGAGATCACCATGTCAACTACTGGATCTAAGTCATTAGAAGTTGAAGCCATGGGCAACAATGCCACATAATTGACTTGTGGCGGGGGCGATACCGTCTGCTTATAAGAACCATTTAGGGAGGCAATCTAGTCAGTGGTCGATGAATGAAAGTTGATCAAAAGTCACAATTCTTCCATCGTGAGGGAATGATATCACACAAAAAAGAGTGGACACAATAGCTTTCATGGCATAGACATAATCCCACCCAAGGAGTAAAGCGAAATCCAAGGGGTCTTAGACTACCATGGCATCAATAAAGACAATTTTTCCTCCCAAAGTTACAGGAAACTGAGGAAGGGTCCCTAAAGGTTGACTGGTTCTTTTGTTAAAAGATAAAAGATTCTATGTAACCGGTGCAAGTGGAGGATAACCCAAAGCTTGCCAAGAAATAGAGGACAAAATACTAACAGACAAACCTTCATCTATCAACGTTTGAGGAACGTCCCGACCACAAACCTGTACTGTAATTTGGAAAGGAATGTAAGAGGGAAGACGAGGTCCAGTTAGCACACCCCAATCAAAATGGATGGCCTCATTACTTGGAGGGGCTCCTACGAGAGAAGGAGGATTACCCCTCGGCACGTGAGTTTCTGTATCAACGAGAAAAATGTGGGTAGTATCGGGTTTACTCTCTAGCGATAGAGTAGGATCGACTGATGGAGAGATCAGATAGACCACTTGGGTTTCATTCTCCAAGGGGAGAATGGGGTCGAAAGGTGGAAATAGATCGACCACTTGGGTGACTCTCTCTAACGGGAGAGTAGGATCGACTGAGGATGGGATCAGATCAACTGCTTTAGTTTCACTCTCCAAGGGGAGAGTGGGATTGACCGAGGATGGTATTGGATCAACCACTTTGTTAACACTCTCTAAAGGGAGAGTGGGATCGACCGAGGATGGGATCGGATCGACCACTTGATCAACCAGAGTGACCGACGAAGGGGCCGGATTGATCATTCCATCGACTACAGGTGGGTTGAGAGAAATCTTGCGATAAGCAGCTAGAAGTTGAGGCTGTAAAACAATCATGTCTTCTAGTAATTTCGAGGCTTCTTCCATATGAGGGCAAAGATGAGTTAGATGACTCCCTTTGCATAACATACATGGGAACTTGGCTCTACTTTTCTTCTTCCCAACTATATTGTGACTAGTCGACGGGAAGTCATCAACATTTTGTTCAGAGGCTAACGACATGGGTTGGCGAGGGTGTGTAGACCATGCTTCTATAAGCTTGGATAGACCAAGGCAATCCTTAAGAAGATGGCTACCCTTACAAAGTCTACAAGGGTACTTGGGCTTACGAGTTGTTTGGGTGATCTTGACATCATCAACACTACCAGCACAGTTAACAGTAATTGGTTGTTTTCCAACATGTTTAGTAGTGGTTGGAGGTTTTGACCCTTGTTTATTTTTCTTCTTCTTATTCTTTCGTTTCTTCTTCTTCTTATCCACCAGGTTATTAGCTTCAAATCTCTCACTCAACGAAGAAGATGAAATGGAAGAAGACCTTGCAAGTGAAGAAGGTGAAGAAGACCTTACTGGTGAAGAAGGTGAAGGATCAACATGAGGTTGATGTTCTTGGGGGGAAGTGCTTACGATCGAAGCACTTGCTGCATTCGAGATTACCTGAGTGGAAAACAACCATACCGGTAATCCAATTGTGAGACCTGGAAGGCTCAAAGTAGCAATATGAGGAGGACCAATGTTTCCATAAGAAGGAAAAACAAAAGGTTCCCCTGGAGTAGAGGTTCCTTCATTGGTCATTTCGGGAACTGATGCCATTAAAACAAAGATCCAATCTAGAGTCCACTAGGGAAAACAAAAAGCACACGCTAAAAATCTAGTAAGCAAGCAAGCAAACAAAACATTCTCGCAATGATCTCACTAGTTGGTGATGAAATCCAACGTCGCGGGAACAAAGTAAGAAGGGGTTGAGATAGAGTGGCTGGAAAAGTTATGTTGACGACCTGCTTAATGGACTTACACCCTGGTGCAAGCTCCCACACATAATCATGGGTATACCCTCCAAGGAACTCGAGTGAGTTTGGCCAACGTCGATTCCAGGTACCATGAAGACTTACCCCTCCACAGTCACCTTGTGTAAATACCTTAAAGAGATAGGCCACTAAGGTTACCAATCACTACAGTGATGCTTGGGGAAATAGTCAATAGTCTGATCCATGCGTAAGGGCAAGGTATCTAGCCTGAAATCGACTTGAAAGGCTTCCACTCATCATTGTGGGTATACCTCTCAAGCGACCCCCATAATATGCACAACCTCTACACCAAGAACAACAAAGCAGAGTGAGTAACTCTATCAGTCTCAATGCGACCTCATGATTGACCCTTGTGTTAGAAGGGCTTCCCAGGACAAAATGTAGTAAGTGGATTTAACTCTCCCTATCACAAGATACTATGTTTGTTTGTAGCTTTCGAAAGTTATCTTTCACACCTATTCCAAAGCTCTATGACTAATCTAATGTAGGTTTGCTACCAGAAAATATAAAAATGTCTAATCAATTTTTATAAGCGCTTTATTTTATGGCTGTTGTTACTCAAAAGGAAAATGGCGTGGACAATATGGTGTTTTGACTAACTCAAAATTTATGCAAAGAGATGAAGATGCAATCTTTTCATTTCGATGAAAGCTATGTTATGAGAAAGATAAAACATTTATCATTCCCATATACACAATGTCCCAAAATATATTGAACTCGCCAATATCAAGATTCTCAAGAAATGAGAAAAAGGTATTGTACACCAAAGCACGATTCATGCAATTTCGCTACTCCAAGTGAAAGGATGCCCCCAATCTAATATAAAGCAAGAAATTAAATCTTTTTGTTTCAAAAATTTCACTAAAAGAAATAATGAACTTTCTTAAAACAAAGAAACCCAAACTAAAAGTTTTCTTTTAAAACGAACTATTCAGAAGAAATGTGATCTTTCCCTAAACAATTCTAAAGAAAATAAAGGCTTTGGAATTGAAAGACGCTCAAAGCAAGAGACTAATCCTTCAAAACCAAACAAAGAAAACGTGGCTAGAAGCAACTCAAAGAATGTCAAGCAGACTGTAAACAGATCAATATAGGCTCCAAAATCTCAATCCAGTTGATCAAAGAAAAACTGGGCATCAAAAGATGACAATACCCAATCCAAAAAAGTTTACAAACAAGTTCACAACCTAGTAGTAGAGTACAGTGTGAGAATTAGGTATTCTCACAGGCTGGACACAGGTAGGTTGCGAGAAGTTCACATTGAATTGAATGGTAGGGTGCGAACCTTAGTGATTCTTGCAGGCTACAGAAGGGTGCAGTGCGAGAATGTCTGTAATCAAATTTTTTTTGAAAAAGGACAGGGAATCTAAGTGAACTTCTAGATCTAGAGAGTTTGGATGGATTTCCCACAGACTCAGAAACCATAAAACAAGTAATCAAAGGAAGGGAAACTAGACTAACTAGGAAACAATCCGTTCCCCAGTGGATTCACCAATTTTGTTGTTGGATAAATCGGTAGGTGCGGACATTAAATGATCTCCCTAGATCCACCTAGATCTAGAACAAAACATACCAGAACATGATGATTTCCTTAAGTTTTAGATATTGAATTTACTAACTAAAGAGGGATAGGTGGCATACCGTTTAAATGTTGCTTCCTCTCGCCATCACCATCCTATCTCCATTCCAATGCTCATACAATGATGATCCTGCAAAAGAACGCAACCAACCAAAGTGATAGTAATAGCATAAACTCAATATAAACCTATGTATGTGATCAAGGCATCATACAATAAAACACAACAATCTTTATAGGAAAGAATCATATTACTATAGCATATTAAATGTGAAAGAGAGATTACAACCATGGCCTTGATGTCGTAAGGTCCCTTCCAACTGTCCTTCATTCCCCACACACTTCTTTCTCCAAGGATTCTGAGACCATGGATCTGATAGCTACTCACAATCTATCTTGACAAAGCAAATCTGAAAGCCACTCTAAACAAGCTAACAATCCCAAGCCAAAAACAACTTAGCCCATCCAAAAAGCTCCAAAGCTAACTTTCTCCACCAAATCATGAAAGTGAGTAAGATCCAAACCATTCGGATTCCACCTCACCATGGAAGTTTCTCCTTCTAGAAGATTTGAGAAAATGCTCATTTTTCCCACGTGTAAGCATTGTCGCACCCTACCTATAGAGAAACATGTGAACCTCTCGCAACCCAGCTATGGTGCAGCCTGCAAGAATTAGGCATTCTCGCACCCTATCCATAGTGAAACCTGCGAACATCCTCTTTAATAGGGTTTTTATAAAGGAGAATGCAACTTCTTTTCTCAAGAAAAGTTCTTCTCTCTTCTTTCTTCAGGAATTCAGGCCACTGACCCCTCTGAAGGCAACATATAGGTTTACATCATTAACGGTCATAGGTATGATGAAAATAATGTGTAACAGGAGGACACAACTCTATGTAGCGAGGACAACTACCTAAGGTCATACTAGATCCCAATGCTTGGACAAAAAAGAATTGATATATCTTGTCCCCTACTTTTGGAATATTTGTTTTTTTGTCTTTTTCAAAACTTTTAACGAATTTGAAAAAGAATAAAAGAATGCTACGTTACAAAGGAGGAACGAGTGTCATGGGAAAGCAAACTAGTTCAGGTGCATGAAACATATTGATTATCGGTGAAAGGAGACATGTGCGAGATGAGGACACTCAGGGAAAATTCCTCCATGGGTCAAGGTGTCAGATTGCAAAGGGAAAAAAGTGTTGCAAGGGTTGCGTGTAAGGAATTCTTTGAAGGTTTAGTTGAGAGCAACATGGAGCTGACATTAGGCCAAAGACTCAAAGATGGGACCCACAATGTGATTAAGCACGACACAACAAGACTCCTTCCATGTGAATTTTTACAAGCCCATATAAGGTAAGCTCGGTGGTTTTTTCACGTTTAGAGAGTTTGAAAAAACGCTAAAATAAGACTCCAGGGAGTTCTTTTTTCGTAATTAGTCTAGTCGGTTCGAAAAAGGGTTAAACTTATACCAAAAAGACGTCTCTTCAAAACCATTTTAACGAGTTTGATTGAGACAAGATCACTCGGCGATCTTTTCAATTTTAAGGAGTTTGAAAAGATATTAACTATGGACTCACAACCTTTTTCTAGGTTTAGTCTCCTTAGCCCGAAAAAGTATAAAATATAACTGAGGAGAAGTCTCTTGGCAAGACAAGTCTCTCAAGGCGTACCTTTTTCTAGAATAATCTATTGAATGGAAAAAGGGTTAAACTCATGCCAATTAGATTTTCTTTCTCGACCAATTTAACGAGTGTGAAAGGCACAAGGTCACTCAATGATCTTTTCCTATTTAAGGAGTTTGAAAAGAGCTTAACTATGGACTCTGGGGGGGTTCCTTTTTCATAAGTAATCTCCAAGGCCCGAAAAAGAGATAAACCAAAACCAAGGAGAATGTCCCTTTTTCGAAAATTTAGTCCTTCAAGCCTAAAAAAAGGTTAAACTTACGCCTGAGAATACTCTTATAGTGAACTAAAGTTCCTAGAGCATACCTTTATTCCTAAAATTATCCATCAGGACTGAAAAAAGGGGTAAACTACCGCTGGACAAATGTTCCTTCAAATTTGAGTTTGGCGAGCGTGAAGGGCAACAAGATCGCTCAACAATATTTTCAATTTCAGAGAGTCTGAAAAGGGATTAAAGAAGACTCTAGAGGAGGATTCTTTTCTCAAGTAATCTATACAAGATCGAAAAGAATAAATACAGTCTCGTTGGATGTCACTTTCAAAATTTAAGCTAGCTTGAAAGACAACAAACCTTGCTCATTAGGGAGTCTCATGGGTAAGGCCAAGAATGATTACTAGAAAGAAGAATGAGTCTTCAATACATAATCATGGAGGGACTAACAAGGACTCCCAAGCCTATAGACAAAACTCACAGCATGTATGCCAAAATGCAATAAAGGATATACCTAGGGCATCCATGTAGAGGTAGTCTCTACCACCTAGTTACGACACTTCTAAAGAAACAAAGAAGGTTTTGTGTCACACTTCGGTGGGATCGATCCTATGGAAAAGAGGAAAAGTCAACATTATGCAGAAAGATGAGAGTGAAAACCTAGCCTATATGCAAAAGTTGAAAAAATGACTTTTATCATGGGATGATATAGATATAACCCATCTCATGAAAATCACCAAACCAAAAGGACAAGTCCATCAGAATGACCCAAAGATAACTCAAAAGAGAACTCAAGTAGCCACCAAGTCATGAAAAGTGAAAAAGGGGACCCAATTAGGGTAAAAAGGGCCAAAAAAGTCTATAAATAGAGGTGGACAACTCATTTTACCATTGTAATTTGGAAAATAGTAAAAAGGTAAAAAAGAGACCTTTGTCAAAAACGTGAATTCAAGGAGCTACGGTGGACGAAAAACCTTCACATTTGGACCAAGTAAGTACAAATCACCTCATCTTTCATTTCAGTTCATCTTTAATCTTTTAATTTCATGTTTAGGAGGGGTTCTCCCTTGAAAAAGGGTCGCGACTGCGTGTACGCAGGATGTCCACACTCAACTCGCGTATGTATGCAGGTAGAGTGATACTCAACCCGCGTACTCCCTCTTTGAAGTTCAAAAAAAAAAAACCAAAAAACTAAAACCTCACCAAATTGTGTGTTACAGGATGTATGTGCACTGGAGGGAAAGAGAACATGAGGAGCTGGATATTTTGGTTGAGGAGGATCGAGTGGCCATTGCTACACTAAAACAATGTGGCTTGTGGAAATTTTTTCAATGTTCGTGCATGAGGGAACAACCTAGGTTTCTCAATGCTCTAGTGGAGTATTGGCATCCTGATGCAGAGGATTTTATGTTGGAGGGTCAATCACTGACCCCGACCACAGAGGACATCTACTTTCTGACTGGCCTCTCTAAGAGAGGGGAACCGGTCAAATTGAGGACTTTTCCTCCGGGGCCATATAACATTGAGTACTACATCAGGATGCATTGTGAGGTTGGCACCAAGAAAGTAGGTTCTCATATGTCGATTCACAAGATTACTAGCCTCTCCATTCGCATCATTTTATTCATGATTAGGTGGATCATAGAATTTGCAGCACTCCATTAGGCCTCTCGTGCATAGATGCGCTATGCAGTTTAGTGTTTAGAGGTTATCATGTTTGATTGGAGTACTACCATGCTGGTATGCATGAAGAGACAAATTACAGATTGTCGTAGATAGACAAACAAGAACTTTGGGTTCGACACAGTCTTATGCTCCTTCGAGAGAGAGAGTGCCTAGTCTAATCCCGAGAGAGACAATACGAGGGCATATTGCCTCCTTCCCAGCATTGTGCAGGTGGGTAGTTTTGTTGCCTAGACAGAGTGGAGGAAGAACCCAAGAGGCCTTTGATGATAAATTCTTTAACTAGTGGGATCCTCAGATTCCAGTGATAGAGGATTATCCCTATGCAGGTATTAGTTTCCTTAGAGATCCTAACATGCTCGTGCCCCCTGGCGAGGAGCGTGGCGAGATAGGTAACACATTTTTTAAAGTTAATTTAAAAAAAAAAAAATTATATATATTATCCTTTTTATGAGTATGTTAGAGTACTAACTTAAAGATCTGTTATGTACAAATGTGGGACCTGTTCGGCCAACAGACTTTGCCAGAACCAGGCATCATCCTCAACCAGAGGCCAGACCAGAAGGAGCAGGAGGACCAACAGTTGTAGGAGGACCCCTTGCCGGAGAGGCTGAGAGAGTGTTGCGATGGGTAGAGAGAAACCTCATGGCTCTCACTCGTGAAATACACATGGAAGAGATCGAGGACCTTCCCCCTGCCATGCAACCACATGTAGTAGGGGTTCCTAGGACATGGGTCCAATTATTTTGGCTTCTTGTGAATGTCGTTGTGCACTACATAAGTGCCAATAGGCCTAGACCTTAGATAGTGTCAAACCACTTTATGTGTCGAGGGCACTTTTTGTACTATGTGTTTGAGGGCTTAATCCCAACGATGTATACTGGCTACTTTCGAGGATTTCATACCCACTTTGTACTCATGACACCATTTTTTGGACATATATATATATACATTTTTTTGTCGTATGGATGACATTTTTTACAAATGCATTTTCATGTGTATGTGTGTGTTTTACTTTTACATGTGAGCAACGTGCCAATATAAAACTTGATTAGCTAAAGAATCAGTTAGATGATTAAATATCCTAGTAACATGAATATAAGTAATATAATCAAAAGATCGTTCTAAGAGACGTACCCTAAGGAATCATCGGTGAAGAGTGGGATCATAAATGCGGTAAACCCCATTTAACTAGGACACGACCAATTGAGCATCTAAGTAAACCCAAAGGTGAGAAATACCATGTGACAAGGCATCACGTAGTAATTATATCATTGCATTGTACTCGACAACATTATTGGTTGCATCGCCCAAAAAAATACCTCTAGAAGATAGCAACTGGCTATCAAGTGTAAAAATCACCCAAGTTGTGGAAGCAAGCCTCTGAGTGTGTCGACTAGCGTCGTCCACGAACCCAAAATAAACATTTAATTCACTTGACATCTGCCACAGTGAAAAAGAGAACATAAATAAATATATGTCTGTAAAACAAAAAATACAAAATTGTATTAAAAACTATACATATATACAAGAATTCATGCTCAGGCAGGCAACCTAAGTGAAATATTTATTAAGGTAGAGCCCATTTCTAGGCTTTGCTAAGGCATTAACCTCGAAATCAACCAGATGTTAAGCACCCTTTTCTAAGACCTCTTTCATAATGAAAGGTCTAAACCACATGGGTTTGAACTTTCCTCCCCCCAAGGGATCTTTGTCTTGTTCATAGACTAGAACAAGATCGCCTTCGGAGAAAATCCGAGGGCGAACGGACCGATTATATTGACACTTGGCCCTTTGCTTATTAGCCTCATTAGCCAAGGTTGCATCTCGACGTTGCTCATCGAGCTGCTCAAGATATAAAAAGACGTTTCTCAAGCGGTGTAGTGTCGGGCAGTATTTCCACTGCCAACTTCAGAGAATGGATTTGACATTCAATGGGTAAGATTGCCTCCAACCCGTAGACGAGTTGAAAAGGTGAAAAACCAATAGCACTCTTTACAGGAGTTCGATAAGCCCACAATGTCGATTATAACATCAAATGCCAATTTGACTTGGACAAATTGATTGTTCGCTGAAGAATAGTATTGAGAGACTTATTCACAGCTTCTACCTAACCATTCACTTACAGGTAATAGGTTGATGGATGTTCTTGTTTAAACCCAAGATTTGATGTTAATTTAGTCATCATCCTATTCTGGAAGTGACTTCCATGATCAGTGACAATCTCCTTCGGGATATCGAATCTAGCTATTATCTAATTGAAAATGAAAAGGGCAGTAGTTTCCCCATCATTGTTAAATGTCGGCATAGCTTCGACCCACTTAGTGAAGTAGTCGACTGTTATGATGATATAATGATGCCCCCTAGCGGAAGCCAGGTGACATGTAGTGAAATCAATCCCCCACTTGGTGAAGGGACATACAACAATAATCAGGAACATAGGAGCAGGATGTGCCCGCATCTTTCGACAAAAGATCTAGCATGGGTGACACTTCTTGACCGCCTCAACACAATCTTTGATTAATGAGGGCCAGAAGTATCCTGTGCAAAGAATATTTTGGGTTGTTTCCAACCCAAACAGATGACCACCACATGCTCTAGTGTGATAGATGTTTAAGACAAGATTTGCTTCCACCCCTTTGGTGTGACAGATTTGTTTAAGACAAGTAAGACATCATCGACGAATGAAATCCACCCCTTGACAATTCAAAGTGTCATCGAGGATGAGATAATTATGCGCTTGGTGTCGTATTCATCGACGCTCATGGTGGGAGGCAAAAGCGGGGCACTTCAAAGTCTGGAGATACACAAGTATATCTCCATACCAGAGTTCTGCATATGCGATTAGAAAAATATCTCCATTAATTGGTGAGTCTATGGGTGAAATATCACCCCTTTCGACTGGCAGTTCCAATATTAACTCAACGAATACCAAGGACTTTTAGGATTTTGCAGAAACAAAATCCAAGTCAAACTCTTGTAGGATAACTATCCATCTACTGATTTTTTCACTGATGACCCATCACGTTAACACATATTGGAAAGGGGTGATGATGGCAATGGCGGTGGTCTTATGAAGTAACATATAGTGACATAACCATTGAATAGCGTGAACAGTTTCTAAAGTGAGATTGTCAACATGCGAGTAGTATAGTTCTGGTCCAACTAGGCCTCGACTAAGATAATAAATAACGTGCTCTTTGAGCACATCATCCTCCTGTACCAATACCATGTCGATTGTGGACTCTGTTGCAACCACATATAACAAGAAATCCTTGATGTAATCAAAAGGTATGAGGAGAGGGGTAGACATCAGAGCACATTTCAACGCATCAAAAGATCACTGAGTTGCTTCGTCCCAACAGAATGAGACTCCCTTTTTTAAAATACGCATGAACCCTTTTGTAATCTCGGCATAATTAGAAACAAAACGCCGAAGAACGTTTTCTTTCCTATGTAAACTCTAAAGCTAGGGAATTGTGGGTGGGGAAGGCAATTGAACTATTTCCTCAACCTTAAGAGGATCGACCATGATCCCTTTTGTTGACACGATGAAATCTAATAAACGACCTGATGTCACACAAAAACTGCACTTGTTTGAATTCAAGTGAATCCGATAGTAGCGACACTTCTCAAAGATTAGTTGTAAATGGGTGGGATGATTAGATCTCTTGTGAGAATGTGATGTGATATCATCCAGGTACGCCTTGACTATGTGTTTGAGATTGTGAAAATTAAACGACATGGTCTGCTGAAAAGTAACTCCAGTATTCTTCAGTCCAAAAGGCATTTTTCGATACGCAAAAGTACCCAAAGGAGAAATAAAAATTGTCTTATGTTGGTCCTCAAGTTTGATTTGAATCTGATTATACCCCGAAAAACAGTCCATGAAAGAAAAGACCTCACAACCCATGCATTCATCAACGATTTGGTCAATAAACGGGGTTGGAAAATTGTCTTTCAGGTAAGCTTTGTTCAAATCACAGAAATCCATACAAACACGAATCATGCCCCATTTCTTGTTGATAGGGACCAGGTTTGATACCCATTCTGTCAATTGCACGGGGTAGATGAAACCAACTTTGAGGAGTTTCTCTACTTCGACCTTTATCGTCACTACTTTGCGAGGATTAACTAGGCGAAGCTTCTATCAGACCGATTTGACATCAGGATAAGTCATTATTTCATGTTCAACAATTTGTGGGTCAATGCTTTGCATCTCCTCGTAAGACCAGGTAAAAATGTCGCAAAACTCCTTAAATAATTCGATGTAAATTTGAATCTCTTCAGGGGAGAAATCCGTTGCGACGAAGAAGTTCTCCATGACACCAGGATTTTGGAGATATCGATAGGAATCATCTCAACAATAATTTCCAGGTTTCCCTCGACATATACTCTATGCATAGCCAGAGGGTTAATAAGACAAGGGCTATCTCCATTCATGGTCATTACAAACTCTCCTACCTCTATTCTCCTGAGCTCAGGAAGAAAATAAGATCTATGGTGAATATCATACCAAGGTCTGTCTAGACCCGTCATTTCCTCCAAAATCACCTTGTCAGAGGGAAAGATTAAGTTCAAAGGGTCATGAGCGGCGAGAGAGTCCTGAGCCCAAATAGACTTGAGAATTGGATCTAGCTCTTATAGGGGAGTTAGATCAGGGTTGGCCAAGGCTTGTTGGACAACACTGTACACAACCTCAACAAAAGATAAGGGCATGGACATGACAAGGTGCCCTACCCCTTCCATTGAAGCAGATGGGGAAGCTAAAGTCCATGGGTCATGAAAGTAGCTCATTTTAAAAGATGTCACTTGAAAAATTGTAGCCTTCGGCTAGTCGGGGACAACCGAAATAAACCTTACATCATTGGAAGGTGGCGGATAATCAAAAGTTTCCATCAATGATGAAAAAAATCTGGCACCTAAGTTGACAGTACCTGGCTATAGGTTATCAATCATCGAGACCATGGATGCCCCCGATGAAGGGTCAAGATGGGAGAAGGACAATTGGTTGACAATTATAATCCGACCTTTGTGTCAAAAACATAAGACCAGAAAAAAGGTGGATACAACCACATGCATTGCATAAGTCCAACTTCATCCTAACAAAATATTGTAGTCGAGAGGTGCATCGACTACTTCTACCTTGACACACATAATTTTACCTCCAATTGCATGGGAAAAGAGGAAATTATACTGCGTGGTCTGAACGATCGACCATCAAAATCCATCAACAACGTGGGCGATGGAGACAACTCGAGTTGGCCAATGCCCTTCCAACATGCCAACGACAACATGCAAGTCGAGGCATCCTCATCAACCACCATATGGAAAATGTTCTGTGTCAACGATTTCGTGGTGTACGCCACTACTATATGAAAGGCGACATGGTGAGGAAGAGGAGGTCTAAGTTTTGTTGGATTGAAAATAATCATTCTCGAGTTACTGGACTCTATGGATCCCAAGGCGGACAAGAGAGATTTTCTCTGTGAGGGTCAACTTTGGAGAACCTCGAGAGAAGACATAACACAAGGGGTATGTGCCAGGTCCTCCATGATGGATTAATTCTAAGCAGCCCTCGCGTTTGGATTATGAGAAGCCTTCTTGAACACACCTTTAGGGATGTGAGTCATTATTTCTCCCACTATCCTCTCAATTTGAAGAGGAGTCAATGGTTTGGAGGCTTATTTTCCCTTCTCAACGGATTCCAACGTTCCGTAGTCACGAGTCCTGGTTGATAAATGAGCTTCGACGTTCATCATGTAAATGTTTGTGGTCAGGTTGTTTGGATTAGGCATTGGGGGTCCCTTACTGCCCCCATTCACGCTCGTGAATGAAAAACATTGAGTCATATTTGCCCTTGTGGAAAAGGGTTTGTCAACGCATCAGGATATTGTTGTGCCAGTAGCTTTTAGGCTTCCATAAGTCGAGGGCATAGCTGAGTCAAGTGGTCATCCGTGCAAATATTACACATAAACGTCATCTTTCTCTTTTCATTTTTTCCCTCGCCAACATTGTTAGCAGCCTTTTTATCCCCCTTACCCTTCTTGTTTTTTTGTTTCTTCTTTCCCTCGGTCTATTGGTTGGTCTTGGCAGTCATCGATTGCACACTATGTACATCTGATGTTTGGGTTACGAGGGAAGCCGAACTAGGAGTTTGGCTGGCCACAGTCTATTGAATTGATAATTGTTGTAATTGATTAGACAACATATATGTGGACTTGCTTTGCAATGTGCCTATTACTCCATCAATGTGGGGCCCAGACTTTTGTTTGTCTTTGTCGAGAGTTTATCATGGTGCATTGGGTAAGATCTCGTAAAGTATGTCGGACTGAGATTAAATCAGTTCCAACTGTTGGACTCTCATAATAGCTTCTTCTTCGGAAAACACCTCGGACGTTGCAACGTCTTTGGACACACAAGGAACTAAAGACTTTAAGAACAACTCGAGCAAGAATGTAGGAGGGACCTTGACTTTAATCAAACTCTTTTGTCGTCACCATTCTCAGATATGATCTGAGATATGATCAACCTTTGTCTTCTCGAAGTTGGCCAACAACTCGGTGCCAACATCCTATCTCACTGGCAACTGGAAATGGTTCAAGAAAACCATAGTCAGGTCATTAAAGTAAGAATACTTTGAGTTATCGAGCTCAATATACCATTTCATTGCACCCCGTATAAGAGTGCATTGAAATAGGTGCAACTAAACGAAGTCATCCTTCAACGAGTTGGATGAGCACCACAAGTGAAAGGTTATCACGTGATCACCTAGATCTTCGTCGGGATTTCCCTCAAACTTAGGAATGTCGGAAGGAAACTTAGTCAGCATGGGGGGCCAACACGGATCATGAAAAATTAAGTCATTTAACAATCTCGATAGGTCTGGAAAATGTAGAGTTTCCAGAAAGGGTAGTCTCAGTTGTGGAGTATTCACATGAAAAGAGGGACCTGGATTTTGACTGGCACCAGGTTGCCAGGAAAAGTTGGATTGTTGGCTAGGGTTTGTGTAAATGCCATGATGGCCCTGTCCAACAAAGGGGACTTGCATTTATTGTTCCAACATGGGTTGGTTCTTGAATTTAGATGGCATATCTTGCGCAGGGATCACTCCCTACGTAGTGTTCCAAGAACCTTAGCTGGGGATGCCCACAGTTGACCCTCTTGGCATAGTTATTGAACTTTTCTTAGGGTTCCATTGAGTATGGAAGGGGTTACCCCAACCAACATCCCTTGTGAGGGAAACGATCCCTGCCAAGGATTCCAAAGACCTCATGTGGATTAAACTCATGTCATCGCTCCCTACGAAAGAATGGTGCCTTGCGTAGGGTTTGGTTGTCCAAATTTGGGGTTGACCCCAGTCAAGAAAGCAGACGAAGAAAAAATGTTATTTCCAAATGCACCAAACAAAGAAAATGAAATTAATCCCATCAGTGTCGTGTAGGATGAAGGTCCCAAGCTGCCTCCACTAGAAAAACTATAGTTAGCATTAGGTTTGATCGACTGCTGAAACACACCTCCGAGCGATGGGGACGAAGGAGGGATGTGACCTCCACTATAAGGAATGGCATTGAATGGGGTAGTGGTGCTCGTGGTGGATCCTTGTAGGGGAGCATTAGAGCTCCCTTCCCCAAGACCCATGGTATGTAGAGTAGACAATGTGAGAACCAAGTTTGATTCAAAACCAGGCATCTCATATGAAAAGGGAGCGCCCGACGCGTTTTGAATGAAGGGAACAGTGATCGAAACTATCAAAGGAATCGAAACACTGCCTGAAGTAGTGGGCATTGGGACAGTCGTGGTCCTGACAGGTGGAGGTGGGGGAGGAGGTGCATCACCCCCTCCTACAGAAGTCGTGATGGGAGTATGAGGACTCCCTGATGAAGTAGCATATGTTGCTTCCATCGCCACTCATCGAACAAACTGTCGTTTGGGTGAAGTCACCTCAGGGGGGACTATCTGGATTAAAAGCAACGATGATAAGTCGGTAATCAGAGGGTTACTAGGCCTGAAACCTTCGAATTCAAGGTTAGAAATAAGAGACTCCTCTAGTGCCAAAAAGTTTTCTCTCAGAGTTGGCTCGGTTACAGTTTCTTGTGTCGCGGTAGCTTCGAATTATTCTTCTTGATCAATCTTATGCCTCAACGGTGGTAGAGGTGGCTCTAAAGTAACTGACGACAGACCCTGAAGCCTACACGAACGACAGAGTTGTTGATCTTCCACTTTGTGAAATGATCAACCAACACTTAAGAGGTTTAGCTAGCATGAATCAAAGAGCACACACTAAATTTCCTAAAGGCAAATCAAGCAGACAACTAACTAGTGGGAAGGACAATTACGCCAATCGACACTAGAGAAACTTACCGATGCAAGTGCAATGTGAACACGGAATCACCCTCTGGGTCCACTTTACAAAGAGATATCTGACATCTGCCCTATGTACCACGATATACCCTCACATTCACCTGTGTAAGTTTGTAAAAATAGGCAACTAAGTTTCCAACTCGCATGCAGTCACCAGGCGGGTACAGTCGACAGTCGAGCTGATCGTAATGAGTAGGATAATAATTCTGAAGCCCTTCAAGGGCGTCAAAAGAAATTGGTCTGGAAGACCACTGAGGATATTAAATGGATTCGAGGTCCATGAGGCTCTGTATTCAAATACGATCAGTGTAATCCCCAATAAAGACCCTCAATATACAATCCCCAATACGCTTGGTCTGGCTTTGGAGGGGTTATCTCCTTTACCTTTCCTTACATGACCTCATGTTTAGCCCCTGTGTTAGAGGGGGGTCCTGACTAACTCTTATGATGTTGGACTTTAGACACTCCCTATCTCAAACTCCAATGTTTTTTTTAGATATCCTTGAAGATTTTTCTCTTCACACCTATTTCAAGTCCCTAAAAGCCTAAACTAGTTGGTGAACCCTACAAACATAAATTCTAATAGATTTTAAGTTAAGCGTTGATTTTATGGGCTTGATTTACTCAAAGGATGTGAACGTGCAACTTGTGGTTTTTGGAAGAGACAAAAAAAGGAGAAAACTTTAGAGCATTTATATGAAAAAGCAAACTAGATACTTCAAATGTTAAAGCACAAGCTTGTAAATCTTTGTGAATATCAACTTTTCAAAATAATGTTCCAAGATCTTATAACTAAAATTTCCCTAAAAGAGCTCTTTGTTTCACAATACAAAACTACTTATACTTTGAGGAGAACAAGAAAGAACTTTGAAACTGAAACTCTTTTCTTTTACAAATAAACAACCTACGCTACGCTACCAAACTAAACACAAAAATTCTTTTTGATTTTTTGAAATGCTTAAAGAAGAAAAACATAAGTAAAAGGTTCTTTTTGTTTTTCAAAACATAAAACAGGATAAAGAGAGAAAAGAACCCAATATTGACATAGACCCTAGGCCAACTGCGTAAACGAAGGGACTCAAAAGAACCCAAAAGAGGATCTAAAACTTAAAAGATCACTTTAAACCTCTAAGGCAAACAAAAGAAGATCAAGAAACAAGTTAAAACTAAATCTTTAACCCAATCCTAAGACCACTAACAGAGACCCTGTAAAGTCCAAGAAAGGCCTAAGAAGCCCAAGGCTACTGTCAGGAACGAGAAAAACTTCTCTTTTAAATATATATATATATATATATATATATATATATATATATATATATATATAACCTTCAAGACACAGAGACGTGGGTTGTTGCACCAACAACCTGCGTATGTACGTGGGTTGTCTATTGTTCATATTGCGTATGTAAACAGGATGAGCGCATACACCTCTGAGATTTTTCAAAAAATAAAAAGACTTGGTAGAATGACTGGGCAAGGAAAGATGGTAGGCACCTGGAAGGTGACCAAAGACCCTAAATTGACTGAGTAAACCTGAAAGAACTCTAATAGAAATTTGAAAAACCAATTAAAACAAAAGAACCTCCCTCTACGACCCGTGAGAAGACTCCTCAGTGGAGTTGCCAATTCTGCTAGTGGGGAAAATCCCTCTATTACTATACTGGGTCAGAATATAGACAACGCACAGACTTCCCTTAAAAGAAATTTCTAATCCTAAGTTATCCCAAATCTACCTGAACAGAGAGACAAAAGAGAAGAACGAAGATTAGTAAGTGTACCTTAGGCCTTAACGTCCGATGTAGACTTCCTTCACCTTTGTAGCTTCCTAAGCCGCGAATATCCTCCCAAAGTTGACATGCAAGAACACTAAGGCAAACAATGCTACAAATATACAAGATCTAATTATCAATGTTAACGTCCAGATATAAATATAGATGCATTAACCAATAAAGATACAAATACACAATGAATTGGGACAAGAAAGGAACTCGTTTATTCAAACTAAAGATTAAAATAGTACAACCTCATCGAAAAGCGCTCCATGGACCTAGTCTGAGCTCCTGTTACTGTTGCTCCAAGTGCATCATTCCCATGATATCTCTCACAATCAACTGATCACCTTGGGTAAAGGGAAGGGATTGTATAGGGAGAGGGTTGAAGGCGAATGATGAGGCCAAATTTCAGAAAGGGCTGCAAATCTTGGGATAGAAGGGGAAGGGATTTTGTTTGAGTTTCTTTGTTATAATGTTTGAAATGTGGAATGGGACCCCAAGACCTCCTTTTATATGAAAAAAGGATAGTTATTCGGTTTGGGGATGAGCTACAATGGGTGAGATGGTTGGGAAACCCTCGATAGCCCGTAAATTCCATTGAATTCTTTGCAACTTTTTATTTTTTTCAAATTTTGGAGGTAAACGCGGGTTGTTTAGTATGTAGCTAGCATATGTACGTGGGATGTCTAGTATGCAACTAGCGTGTATACATGGGCAATAGTGCAGCAGGGCACGTACATTGATCCAGATTATTTTCGGCACGAAATGAGATCGGAGATATAATAAAGAAATGCACAGAGATATCGCAGATATTCAATAATATAACAAAAATATATCAGAGATGCAACCATAAACACAGATATACAGTAATACACAATTTCTATTAATGAAATAAATGTACATAGACTGTAAAATACAGAGTGAAAGACTCGATAGAATGGTGGCAGCTTATCTCTGAGAAGAGATGTGATGGCTACTCGCATTCGCAAGAAGATGATTACAATGAGGCTCCAAAGGCCTTTTTACAATAAACAGGAATGCCAAAAGTCCTAGACATCCAAAAACCTAACCCTAGGAGATGAAGCACCAAAAGTCATGTGGGCTTTGTTTGGGTAAGTTAGTACATCAACTTTCCGGGGTTATAACTTTTGCATACGATCTCCATTTTAGGCGTATGATAGTTCGTTGGAAAGGTATCGTCGAGGAGATTCATTTTGGGGGCTCAATTATACCATAGAATATCATTGAGAACCTCGATCTCAAAAAACCTTCATTTGGGCCCTCAAAATGGCCCCGGAAGTTAAAACTGCTAAAAATAGTAAATTGCCAAATTTGCCAGAAAACTGTTTTGAGCAAGTCAAAAAAGGTGGGTGG
>ML795051.1:345672-364915 GCA_009831015.1 Picea engelmannii | reverse complement strand
CCTGTGTGGTCTGTTTGGACGGTTTACAATGGTGATGGAAGCAATTTGTTTTCGCTTTTTTTTTTCTCTTTTTGTTTTTTTTATTGAGAAAATAGAATTTTGGAATGTAGATGGACAGGGGCTCAGTTATGGTCAAAGACCTTGGAGTCGGAGAAGCTTCGAAATGAAGGGGTTGGCCAAAATCTAGATCAAACAAAGTTTGAATAAAGTGCGTCCAAGGGCCGGATCAAAACTTGCTCAGATACCAAATGAGACGAACAAAGTTCGTCACACACAGATAATCCAAAATATCTGGAATATAGTAATCAAATCCATATGGACAAATATATATGTAATAAGAATGAATAGTAAGATGATATACAATTGAGAATGAGGTCTCGTTTATATACCCACGTAGGGGTGCCCTTAACCAATAGTCATGTCCTTTCATTATAAATAATCATTAATTATAATTAGTTATTATGTTATGAATATCTATTTATATGTATATTTATGTTCATAACATCCACCGACTTTTTGTGTGTGCATGAGACATCCAGGGTCGACAACTCGATTGTAAGCTCAGTAAGCCTCTGTAGAGAAAGGAAACGAATCAAAGCAGTCTTTTTCGGACTAGAAATGCAAGCAAATAATATGTTGACTTGATCGACAGTGAAGATCCGACAATAATATTATATCGACAGTTCCCGTGCATTTTGTTGATTTTTTAATGACAAAATCAGAAATTTTTCATTCATACATTTCGTCAAACACTTAGCAACCTAGAGATAACTGTCTTCTTAAATTTCAGAAATGCATACCCACATTCATAAATTTCTATAAGCAGAAATACACATTGTTAAGCAAAATATGTAGCAAAAATACACAATGGACAACAACCCATAAGTCACAGAAATTTAGGCAAATGCCAGGGAAAACCCCAATGTGGGGAAACCCAACGAGAGAGAGAGATATTATTATTTTTCTTCAGGAAAGTTCAGAACATCATCAATAACACTTTTCAGCCAAGAGAAATACCTCACAACACCAACAAACAGTCCCCCACAAATCTGTCTTGAAAACTGTGCCACAGTCCGTACAACTATACGAATTTGTTGAAATTCGGCACCTTGAAATTCATGCCACAACAGGCAGATGTACCTTGCCTTCTGTATGACTGTCCTCCTTCAGAAAATTCTTCAAGGGCTACCTTGAAAACTGTGCCCAAGCTTGCCTCAATTTTCGTGCCTCAAGAATGCTGTTGTACGGATCTGTACAGTACGACTTGTCCCGGTAAATAACATTGCTGCAAATCAAAACAGAAAATTCCTCCTTGGGATTTGCACCCTAGCTCTCTTGGGAATTGTGCCCTTCTTGATGCTCACTTTCCTCTCTCAAGCAAGATCACAACTCACTCCTCTCGTCTTCTCTCGTGTGTTTTTCTCACATCCCTAAGAATGTATATGTACTTTTCTCTTTTCCCAAGAAACCTTAACTTACATAACCAACTCAATCTAATGGCTATCATAAGTCTAATCTGAGGGCTCATATTTAATGATCCTCATTAATTACAAAATAAGTAATAAATGCTCATTAAATACTTTTTGGGTCCCACAACTTAAAATCACTTTAAGTTATAAAGTACATTCACTTTATAAAAGAACTTCACAAATAAAACATATCTAGGAATTATGACTTTATGTCCTCCCCATGACAAAACACAATAACATGAATGAGGACATCCCTTTTTATATTTCAACACTCCCTCGTAACGAGGAATGTACTCATTGCCATCTCCATCATCTAGTTCCATCATACTATTCTCTGTAGGAGCTCCCTCTGAACCTAGAGTCATTCGCAACACCTGCACAGAACTCGAACTAGAAGATCTTCTCCTGGCAACCTCCTGGAACCCTGAGCTTACTTCATCTTGAGCATCGGTTCGATCAACCTGGCTGAGCCTTCTGCCAGTGCTCAAAAGAGACTCGCTCTCTTCTCTCAGAATGTAAGACTGATACTCTGGTGCCACTGCAGTCTCAGAAGCCTCCTCACGCTCCTCATCCGACGCTGAATCATACATCATAGGCTGTCCTCTCAACATATACAACCTATCCACCCAGTTACCGATCAACTGGAACTCTACCGGATCCACTCCCTCTCTGTAGATAAAGACATGTTCCCTCTTGAACAATACGCAATATCCTACATCCTACAAGGATGAGACTGAGAGCAAGTTAACACTCAACCCTGGAACAAAGAGAACTCCATCAATCTCCAAGAGTCCCCCAAAATCGAGTTGGAATCTAACATTCCCAACTCCACATACAACTCTCACCATACCACATTCATTTACCACCTGTTGGCTAGGACCAATCTCTGTGAAGTCTAGGAATACTCGCCAGATTCCTGTCATGTGGTTAGAGGCTCCGCTATCCACAACCCATCCGACATCACCTTTGAATCCTCCACTGCCAACACTGGAAACTAGGGTAACCAAAGAAAATTCCCTATCGAACTTTGAAGCAAAGTCCTCTATGGCTGCTATAGCAGCTGTCTCAGGATCCTCTAACTCCTTCTTCTTCTTCTTCCTCTCAGAACATTGAGAGGCAAGGTGCCCCAACTGGTTACAACAAACACATCTGACTTTACTCAAATCCATTCCAGAACTTCCTTTCTTCTTGCTCTTTGCCATAAGAGAAACATTCTCATAACCTCTATTTGTCTTTTGATCACTGCTCTGAGATATTTCTCGGATCTCCTCCCGAGTGAAATCATCCCACAGTCTGCTCCAATCTGGTAGATGCTCACGACCCACCACGCACTTCATGAAGACTTCCCAATCTTTGGTGAAGCCATTTAAGGCTATCCTCACCAACTCAAAATCCGAAGTGACCTCTCCAACAACTGCCAACTCATCTTTAACTTGAGCCACCCAGGTAAGATAAGAAGAGACACTCTCCTCCTTACCCATCTTGGTATCATGCAACTTATCCCTCAAGGCCATCTTCCGGTTCTCGTTCTTCACCTCGAACAAGTTCTTAAGTGCATCCCACATCTCCTTGGTAGTCTTTTTCTCAGCCAAGTGTGGGATAAGGTGATCCTTCACCCCATCCAGAATAATCCTCTGAGCTCTGGCTTTCTTGACCTCATGCAAGTCCAAAGCAACATGATCTACTGTAGGAGTTTCTACAACAAAGTTGCCATAGATATAGATCTTGTTCTCCTTGGGAATGGCTAACAAACGAACCTTCCGTTGAAATTAGTTGGAAATTCCATCCAACTGATCCTCATATCTAATGCTTGCAGCCATATTCCTTGTCACAACTCAAAGAAAACAATCATACCCTTTTGCCCAAAAATCACACTGCCCACCGCCAGAGACAAAGCTCTGATACCATGCTGATTTTTTAATGACAAAATTAGAAATATTTCATTCACACATTTCATCAAACACTTAGCAACCTAGAGATAACTATCTTATTAAATTTTAGAAATGCATACCCACATTCAGAAATTTCTATAAGCAGAGATACACATTGTTAAGCAAAATATGTAGCGGAAATACACAATGGACAACAACCCATAACTCATAGAAATTTAGGCAAATGCCAGGGAAAACCCCAATGTGGGGAAACCCAACGAGAGAGAGAGATATTATTATTTTTCTTTAGGAAAGTTCAGAACAACATCAATAACACTTTTCAGCCAAGATAAATACCTCACAACACCAACAAACAGTCCCCCACAAATCTATCTTAAAAACCGTGCCACAGTTCGTACAACTGTACGGATTTGATGAAATTTGGCACCTTGAAATTTGTGACACAATAGGCAGCTGTACCTTGCCTTGTGTACGACCATCCTTCTTCAAAAAATTCTTCAAGGGTTGCCTCAAAAATCGTGCCCAAGCTTGCCTCGATTTTCGTGCCTCAATAATGCTGCTGTACAACCTGTACGGATCTGTACAGTACGACCTATCCCAGCAAATAAAACTGCTGCAAATCAAAAAAGAAAATTCCTCCTTGGGATTTGTGCCCTATCTCTATTGGGAATCGTGCCCTTCTTGATGGTCACTTTCCTCTCTCAAGCAATCTCTCCACTCACTCATCTCGTCTTCTCCGGTGTGTTTTTCTCACATCCCTAAGCATGTATATGTACTTTTCTCTTTTCCCAAGAAACCCTAACTTACATAGCGAACTCAATCTAATGGCTCTCATAAGTCTAATCCAAGGGCTCATATTTAATTCTCCTCATTAATTACAAAATAAGTAATAAATGCTCATTAAATACTTTCACTTTATAAAAGCACTCTATTTAAAAAGTCACTTTACAAATAAAACATATCTAGGAATTATGACTTTATGTCCTCCCCACGACAAAACACAATAACATGAATGAGGACATCCCTTGTTATATTTAAACACATTCGAGATTACCAAGCATGAAAAGACACTATGTCTTTCTCGAGGCACCTAAGTCTCACATTGGTTGCCATCGACAACAACCCATCTCCTCCAAATCAACGATCCTTATCCCATTTCGGACCCCCTGAACTTTCTACATTTAATGGTGGGGGGTGGGGGGGTGGGGTCCGAAAAAGAAGTTTTCCCATGCTCGGGCCCACCTAATGTGGCACCTCCTCATGATTTAGGACCCCCGCTCTCTAATCCTCTTACCAGCTACCCCTCCCCTCTAGAATCCTTCCAAAACACCACTCATACTGCCAATATACCGACATGACACATGTCTTCCACTCACCTTCTACCTCTCAAATCTCGCCACCTGTTTCCCCAACTACTCCTCATTCACCTATCACCTCCACTCATGTTCCCAATTCCCCTCTCCACGTCATCTGCATCCATGTAGTTCACATCCACTCGTATCCTCTCCTATTGGATGCTTGACTCCACATTTCCCTCCACAACCGTTGGGTCGACAAATGTTCCAGTAAAGCTATTCGTAGGTACAAATGGTAGCTGACGAGTCAAAACGAAGTGCACTTAATGACCGAGAGCTCTGTTACAGACAAAGAGTTATGTCTCGATATCAGTTACAGATCACTCCAGAAATTCAGTAAAGAAGCAGATCGAGTGAATATCTGCCCATACAGCCAGTTACCCCTCCAGAATAATCAAATAGCTCGCAGGCATGCCAACACTCGATACATAACTTTTTTCTGTCACTCTTAGTGTTCCTTCCAATCATAGTTCATCTAGCGCATGCATCAGTTCAGTCTCAAAGAAAGTAGCAGTTTTTAGTTAATCAATTCCCAAATTATTTTAGATTAAATAAATGAGTGGTCTTTTGTGTGTGATAAGAACCACTCTTGTTGATTAAGTCCAGTGTGGAGTATACATGTTGTACTCCATGCAAGGTTTTAGTTAAATTGACAGTTTGTTCTACAATCGATTATCTAGAGTTAGGTCTCAGTCCCGGATGGATGAGAACCTCTACAACTCTAGTAAATATGCATTCTTTGTATGTTTTATGGGTTGAGAGTTTTTGGAAGGAAAGAAGAATCAGCAGGGGAATTGGACCTATTCAGATAACTGTAAATTTCTCCACCTAGTGAATATATGTTGATGACAGTTGTGTTCTTTACTCAAATCTTAATGTGTTTATTCTTATCTTGAATGCAGATTTTGTGATGTTTGCAATGTATGTTTCCTTATTGTTTCAACAACTATTTTAGTTTATCTCTTCCTGACTATGCAACCTGTTATACAACTATTTTTCAGTGAAAGATCCGTTATTTTTCAACCTGTTGAATGATTGTCCTCTATATATTTTTCTAGGTATTGAGATATTATCTTAAGCCTTGTTTTCCACACAACAAGTGGTTCATTGCATTGCTTGTTGTTGTTGTCTATGTGTGTCTTTTCATATCCTAAATTTTCATTTAATACTCATACCATTAGCAAAGGAGAACCTACTTTTATACTATGTGGCTTGTCCTACCAGAGCACCATCTTCGAAAACTTGTCCTTAATCTTACCAACAAAACCAACTTGTAAAAAATGAATCACTACAAACTTGAGGTGACCTAGATTTTCCCTTTAGCAGTGAGGTGTAGACCGTAGGACAAACATCTTTTGGCACCGTTGTCGGGGAACAAAGTAATGAAATATCTTTCTCTGGGAGAATGAAATTGATTAGCTCTAACCTTTGATGGTGAACAAAGATCAGACACAGAAAGACTACCATCTTTCACCTGGCGACTCCACTGAGTAACATTTAAGAAAGAAATATTGGCACCCAGAAAAGGATTCAACAGATCCAAATATGAAAATAGCAAAGCCAAGAAGGCTCATCCTGACCCTGTGAATAACAAAGTAGCCTCTAAGCCAGAAAGACAACTAAGAAAATCCACCTTAGCTCAGAGGTATACCTTCGTTCTCAAGGGTAAAGTTGCACACAAAGAGCCTACATCTAATCACAATCACAAGCAGTTTGAATTTGCTATCCCTAAGAATCATAATTCCAAAGAATCTCAGACATCTCCAACTCCTGGTTCTACCTCATCATCCAGTCCTGCATCCACCCTTGTATCTCCCATAAATATTTAGATTCCTACTATTCAAGCCATGGTTGTTAACATGATGGATGTCATAATTCCTGCCAGATATGCACCCCTAGTGCTACCTGTAGGATTACATGCCCTCCTAGCCACATATTACATGAAATATTTACCAAGGTATAATGGGGAAGGTGAGGTTATTGTTGAGGAACATCTGGTAGCCTGCTATAGCTTTGCAGAAAACTTTGACATTGAATATGCAAATGTATGGATGAGGTTGTTTATGCAGAGTCTGGATGGAGAGGTCATAAAATGGTTCAGGGGTCTTCCTCCAGCCTCCATTGCAGATATTGAGGCATTGGATGAAACTTTTATAAAACAATGGGGAGATATGAGGGATTATCTCTACTACATCACTGATTTTGGGGCCCTAAAGAGAAAGAATGGTGAATATATTTCATATTTCACCAAGAGATTAAATAAGATGTATGGTAGAATCTCGAATGAGATCAAACCAATTGAAGCATCTACCAAGATCACTTATGATAATTCATTTGATGCATAGTTCTCCCTCCTACTGAGAGAGAGATGATTCACCACACTGTTGTCCATGCAGGAAGCAACCATTGAGGTCGAATCTAATATCTTGGAATCATACATATTAAAGACCAGATCTGATAAAGATAAGAAGAAACATAGAGAGGATTCCCCTACCTCCTCCAACCCAACCACATTTGATCCCAAACTTGATGATGTTGGCATATTTATTACGGGCAGACAGAAGGTAGAGTATTTGTTTGTCATTGATGGCAAGCTCAGCTCGACGATGATAAACAAGAGAAAGTGGCAAGACCAACAACGCAACAATGATCACATGGCAATATCAGAAGCGTAAGCTCAGGAGGAGGACCAACAATGATCGTTGGATCACCCATTCAGAATTGCCAATGACCGTCAGATCTGGATTTAGAAAGAAGGAGCACGAAATTTATGTGCAAGATGAAGCGAGCCTACAAAATTTTGAAAGCAGGAGGACTGTCCATCTTCAAGAAGGACATGTGGCGATAGATCATATCATGACAAAAACACCGATATGCAAAATTACGAAATGCCTTTTGGCACAGCCTGTGGTCACCACTGGTGGTCACGTGAGGGGAAGAAGCTAGTGGAGCTAAACTCAATTTTGGAGTTTTGACGATCGCAACATGAAGAGTCGAGACCCTTCATCACAGGAGCCCTGAAGTTGTGAATTGCAAAGTGATTTGTGGATAAGCGCCTGGTCACCACTGATGGTCATGAGAAGGGAAGGAGCTAGTCTAGCTAAGCTCCTTTTTTGGAGTTATGGGGATCATGACATGGAGCGTCAACAAATCTCATCATAAGAATTCTGAAATGCCTTTTGGTGTAGGTTGTGGTCACTACTAGTGGTCATGTGAGAGGGAGGAGCTAGCACCAAGCTAGTCTCCTTTTCAGTGATCGCAACATGAAGAGTTGAGACTCTTCACCACTGAATTACCGAAATGCGAAATGCGAAATTCATTTTGGTGTAGGTTGTGGTCACCGCTAGTGGTCATGTGAGAGGGAGGAGCTAGCACCAAGCTAATCTCCTTTTTAGTGATCGCAACATGAAGAGTCGAGACTCTTCACCACTGAATTGTCGAAATGAAAAATGCCTTTTGGTGTATGTTGTGGTCACTGCTGGTGGTCATGTGAGAGGGAGGAGTTAGCACGAAGCTAAGCTCCATTTCAGGGATCACAACTTGAAATGTCGAGACTCTTCAACATAGGATTCCCAAAATGTGAAATGCATTCAGATTAGTCTGTGGTCAGATCCAATGGGCATATGAAATAAGCGCGAGACCCAACACTTGTAATCCAACGGTGTAGGTGAATTTGAATATGATTGGAGGACTACTGTTGTACTTCATAGTTAATTGATCAGTTATGATTCAGTTAGCAAAACTGATTCATGATTCTTGATCAGTTGGCGATTCAATCGCTGAGGCATTTTTGCCCAAGGAGATTCGAGGTGTAATTGATGAGGCGTGTGTAAATAAAAGGTGATATGAAGCGATTGTGTAAGGTTGGTTGTTCTAACCAGAAAAATGTGATGAACTGTAAGAAGAGTAAAATTACAGGTTGCAGAGCTTGAGATAAAACTCAAAGATGAGTAACAGTTGTTGAACAGACAGAAGCAAGAGCAGAATAGCAGAATAGCATGAAGCAGAGTAGAATTGCAGAACAATTTTTTTTGAAGTAGAGAAGAATTGCATAAGAGAAAAGAAGGGATAAGAATTGAGACACTTGTATTGTTTGTTTTTCAATCACTTTTTCATAATCAGGGAGGTAGGGTGGAGCTAGGGAGGACTATTGTCCTCTGATATTCAAGTTGGTGCTTGAATATTGGTAGTTGTATCTTCCATCTAGTTGTAGCTAGAAAAATAGGGTGGCAGGGTGGTGCTTGGGAAAACACAAAGTTTTCTATATGCAAGTTGGTTCTTGTATAAGTGGAAGTAGGTGCTTCCATCCAGTCGGTGCTGGAACACTCAGGGAGTTGGTGCTTCCTTCTAGTGGGTGCTAGAGAAACCAGAGAGTTGGTGCTCTCAAACAAGTTGGAGCTTGTAAAACAAAGGTAGCAGCCTCACATTAGTTGGTGCTCAATTATAGATGATGTACATAACTTAAAAGACTGCCTATCCTTTTGAAGAAGAAGAGGTTTTCTCCCTTTATGGGTTGCCTCGTGAAAAATCTGTCTCTGTGTATATCTTATGTGTGACTGATGCTCATTATTTATGTTGTCCATATGTTGTATAATATTGATGATCACTTGAAGAAAGACTAAGAATGGTTTAATAGACTTAAAATTGTTTAAGCACAATAACAACTGATTCACCCCCCCTCTCAGTTGTCTTAGTAATTTCAACAGATGAAATGACCAAAACTTTGAAGGATCTGACATCTGAAATAACTAAGATGAAGTGGAATCTAAACATCCAAACTTAGATTTTCAAGGGGATGAAATGGAAATCCAAACCAATTTAGAAGGTCTAATTATGCCCCTCAGATAATTCATAGAGAAAGGAGAAATGTTGATGATCAAAGGGTAGTGCCTCCTTTCCAAAACAATCATATTGAAGATATGGATGCAAACAGTGATGTTGTGGATGATACTGTTGTTCTTTTCAATGAAACAGATTATTATACCAGTCATTTAACACAACAAGAATATGAGGTAGCACAACTGTCAAAACAATTTGATAATCAGATAGGGGAAGAGGGAGTTATACAAGGCCAACCCCAGAAGAAATATGATTTGAAAATAAGAATAGGGGCTCCCAAAGCCACTACCTCTGATCATAACAAACAGGTTGAAGTTCCTCCCAAGCCTAATCCAAGTAAAGGTATGTCATCTAAAACTCAACAACCTCCCTCATCTAAACATGCAGCCCCCAAAATAAAGGAAGTTGATAGGCCTCCAACCTCTTTCATCCTGGAACATGAGTTAAGTAAGATCAAGATCCCTGTGCCTTTGACAGAATTGATGAAGAATGAACTTTTCAAAAAATCTATCATGAAATTTCTATAGCCAACTGCTCCTAGTATGTCTTTTGATGTAATCAATTTGCAGGATGAAAAATTATTCATTACAATGGGTCCACACATTGAGGATGGCTCTGATTCTTCTCCACCATTCTATATATCTTTAAATGTTCACGAAAATATCCTTCATAACTTCCTTATGGACTTAGGAGCCTCACACAATGTCATGCCCAAATTTGTTATGGAAGAACTAGGTCTAGAGATCACCAAACCTTACCAAGACCTGTACTCCTTTGATTCTAAGAAATTAAAATGTTTGGGACTGATAAAGGATATGGTAGTTTCTTTGGCACAGTTACCAATGAAGAGTGTAGTGATGGAAATTTTTGTGGCTGACATTCCCCCAAAGTTTGGTATTCTCTTATCTAGAACTTGGGTTAAGAAGGTTGGAGGATCATTACAAATGGACCTCACTTATGCCACCATCCCTGTGTTTGGAGGCAAACATAGGGGGATATACAGAGAGGTAAGGTTAGCCTACATTTTTAGTGATCATCAGAACCCAAGAAATCACCCAATTTATGTTGTTGAGGATGAGATCAACTCATTTGTTTTTCATTTAAATGATGAAGAAATTGAAATATCAATTATCCAACATAGAGACCAACCTTTGACAGGTCATCAAAAAAAAGTATGGAATATGTATTTCAATGGCTCTTCATCAAAGGAAGGATCTGATGCAGGTATACTTCTAATTTCCCCTTCATAAGAGGTAATCACACTCTCTTATAAGCTGGAGTTTGAAACTACTAATAATATAGCTGAATATGAAGCTCTGGTACTGGAATTGAGGGTTGCCAAAGACATGGCCATTGACTGTCTAAATTCTTTTGGTGATTATGAGTTGGTCATCAATCAAGTGAGGAACATCTATCAAGATAAGAAACTGAGGCTAAACAAATACATAAATGAGGTATGTGATCTGATCGATAATTTCTTTCTAGCATTTAACATATCCTTCATCCCTAGAGAGCAGAATCAGAAGGTAGATTCTTTGGCCTTAGCTGCCAGCACTTTTAGGCCTCCCATTGGCCCAAATATCAAATATCAGGTGGAGTTCAGGCATAGAACAACCATACTAGACAACATAAGGAACTGGCAAGTCTTTAGTGATGATCTAGAGCTGCAGAGATTTCTACACACCATTGATGAATTCTCCAATATCACAATTGATCAAGAAAGTCAAGAAGGTGAAAATCAAGAATTAGAAGGTCAACAAACATCTCATCTGCTGAAGATAGTAGCTGGTCATGATATTGTGGAGTTGAAAGCCAATCACATTCTGAGAGGACTAGTGCCATTGGAAAGGTTGTTTGACAATAATGATGTATACAGAGGAGCTGCTATGAAAAATCAAGAAGAAGAGATAATAGATTTCAATATTGGGACCACTGAGAAGCCAAATATCATCAAGTTGTCCAAATAAATAAATATAGAACAAAAGTACAGGTATATTAGTCTCATAAAAAAGTTTGCTGACATTTTTGCATGGTCCTATGAATATTTGAAGACATTTGACACTGAAATCATCTAGCACAAGATCCCTCTAAAGGATGGCTCCAAGCCATTCAAACATAATATTCGACAATTTAATCCCATGTTGATGTCCATAATTGAGAAAGAGTTGAAAAGAATGTTGGATGCCAAGATTATTGTACCATTGAGGTACTCAAACTAGGTGGCCAACTTAGTACCTGTAAGGAATAACAACGGGGAGATACGCTCGTGTGTTGATTTCCGAAATCTCAACAAGTGTTCTCTAAAAGACAACTAACCCCTTCCCAAGATGGATCATATTTTACATAGGGTGATAGGTGCACACAAAATTTCCTTATTATATGGATACTTTGGTTGTAACCATACAACAGTGTGCGAGGAAGATAAATAAAAAACAACGTTCACTACAACATGGGGAACATTCATGTACAACAATATGCCTTTTGGGATGATGAACGCAGGGGCCACTTTTTAGAGGGCCATGGACATATCTTTCATGGAGGCAACATACAAATTTATGGTTATATACTTGGACGACATCACCATTTTATCCAAGTTTGATGATGAACATTTGTAGCATCTGGAGTAGGTTTTCGTGAAATGCAAATGATATGGAATATCTCTGAATCCTAGGAAGTCTCACTTTTCCATGCCAGAAGGAAACATCACAGGCCACATCATATCAACATGAGGTATAAAAATTGATCCAAAGAGGGTCTGTGCCATTCAAGAGATTGAGATGCCTAGAAATAAAAAGGTTTTCTAGTCTTTTATTGGTAAGATAAACTTCCTTAGACGTTTTGTGCCAAATATTGATGAAATTTTGAAGCCTATCACTAACATGTTGAAGAAAGATGTTGTGATAAAATGGTCACTAGAGGAAAAATTATCATTCCAAAGGATCAAACAGGCATTAGTTGAATCCCCTGTATTAGGCAGCCCTGACTATACCAAATATTTCTTCATCGTCTCCTTTGCTTAAGAGGAAACCATTGTTGTTGTGCTATTGCCAAAAAATGAAGAAGGGCATGCACAACCCATAGCCTTTTTCAGCAGAGGCCTCAGAGATGTTGAGATGAAGTATGATATATTAGAGAAGCAGGCTTATGCACTAGTCAAAGCACTCAAATCCTTCAGGGTTATGTGTCACAGTCTAGCATAACAACCTTTGTTCCTAGTAGTAGTGTCAAAGAGATTCTGGTCCAGCCAGTTAGTGAGGGAAAAAGAGGGAAGTGGATTATCAAACTATTGGAGTATGACCTGTACATAAATCCCACCAAGTTGATCAAAGGACAGGTACTTTCCAATTTGTTGTCAGAATCAAACTATAATGTGTTATAATTGCATCAAATCTTCACCCAATCAGATGCACCTCTCATGCAGCCTAGACAAAACAACTTATAGGTATTTGAAAACTATTCCTCTTCACCTTGGTATAAAAACATCATTTATTTTCTGCAACATTTGGAATGTCCACCAAATGTCAAGAAGACAAAGGCCAAGTCTCTCAAATTGAAGGCTATCAAATTCTGCATCTCAAACCAGAACTTGTATTTGAGGGATCCTGCTGGCATCCTATTAAAATGCCTTGATGAAAATGAAGTCAGACAAGTCACATCAGAAATTCATAGAGGAGTATGTGGAGGAAACCAACATTGGAAGGCCACAACTCTCAAGATCCTAAGGGAAGGATACTACTGGACCACCCTTTTCTTTGATGTATTTTCTATGCTCAGGGCCTGCAATGAATGTTAGATATTTGTAGGAAAAAATAAGTTACTATCACTACCCCTAAAACCTATCACTGCTAGTGGTCCATTTCAGCAACAGGGGTTAGATTTCTTAGGAGAAATAAATCCACCCTCCAGTGGACAACACAAGTGGATCCTCATTGCCACTGACTACTTCACCAAGTGGATCGAGGTTGTGCCCACCAGGAATGCCATTGTCAAGGTGATCATGAATTTCCCAGAAACTTATATTTTTTCCAGATTTGGTTGCCCCAACAAGCTTGTGACAGACAATTCCAAAGCATTCAAGTCCAAATCCATGATTGACTTCTGTAGTAGTCATAACATTTCCTTGACACATTCCACACCCTACTACCCTCAGGGGAATGGTTTGGAAGAGTCATCAAACAAAAATCTCATTAGGATTATCAAGAAGTTGCTGACTGAAAACAAGAAATCATGGGACTCTAAACTCAAGTATTCTTTGTGGCCCAACAAAATCAACACCAATAGGTCTTTGGGAACCTCACCATTTCAAATTCTTTATGGCATAGCCAATGTTTTTCCCACTCAACTTGGTATACCAGTCCTAAAATTATTGTAGGAAGATATTGAGGATCCAAATGACATCCAAAGGAGAATCTTCCAAATTATAGAGGTTCAACAAAAGAGATAAGCACTGGATCAGAGGACAAAAGCATACCAGAACAAGATCAAATTGACCTTTGACAAGAAAACCAAGAAGGAAATCTTTCAAAAAGGTGACCTGGTCTTGAGGTGGGATGCCAGAAAGGATGAGAAGTCCAAGCATGGTAAGTTTGACAACCTCTGGTTTGGCCCTTTTAAGGTGGTTGAAGTTATGAACAACAACACATTCATCCTGCACAATCTAAATGATACAAATATCTTCAGAGGCCCAGTAAATGGGTGCTTCTTGAAACACTATTTTGTTTAAGGATGAGGGAAGGTCCCTCTTGTACCACAGGTGATTTCCTTTATTTTTGCACTTGATTAATTAGTTGTGTGTGAATAAAGACTCCATAAACCAACAAAGGCACTGGGGTGTAGCTGCAGTTTTTAATTCAATAATATGCATGGCTGAGGGACAATAGCAGATGCACATGGATGGCATCCAGAAAGATGTAAGTGATGGAAGGTAAGAGAAGTTATTTAATCCCAAGGCACTGATATACAGTTCTTATCACCTCACAGGGATGAGCTATCCCCATTTGGTGCCAATGTTATAACCTAGGTCTACACCCTTGCCCTTTTCCCTCCTTTACCCTATCCACCCATCAATTCTGAGTTTTTTGGTTTCTTTCTTAGCTCATTCTTCATTGTTTAATCATTCAGCCTCATGGCCCCTGCTTGTATTTGCTTATTTTGCACCATCTATTTTCTTTCTTGAAGAGGGTCACATGTCCTGGTTTGAGTTTCAAATACATGTCATCATAGTTGCCACTAATGGAGATATACAGGTCCATCGAGTTTTTGTGTGCGTAGGAGACATCTAGGTTCAAAAAATCCATTGTAAGCTCAGTAATCCTTCGCAAAGAAAGGTAGTGAATCAGAGCAGTCCTTGCTGGACTGGAAATGCAAGAAAATAATATGTTGACTTGATCGAGGGTGAAGATCCTGCAGTTAGATTAGATCAACGGTTCCCATGTATTGGATATTACAAAGCATTGAAAGACATGATATTTGTTGCGAGGGTCCTAAGTCCCACGTTGGTCGCCATAGGTAGCAACCCATCTCCTCCAGATCAACGATCCTTATCCCATTTCAGACCCCCCAACCTTTCTACATTTAACGATGGGGGGGTGGGTCGGGATCCTAAAAAGTGGTTTCCTCGCGCTTGGGCCCACCTAACGTGGTGCTTACTCATGATTTCGTACCCCACCTTATCTAATCCTCTTACCACCTAACCCCCCCTCCGGAATCCTACCAAACCACCACTCATATCACCAATATCCTGACACGACACCTGTCTTCCACTCACCCGCTATCGCTCAACTCTAGCCACATGTTCCCCTGACTACTCCCGATTCACCTATCACCTCCATTCATGTTCCCGATTCCCCTCTCCATGTCATAGACATCCATGTAGTCCACATCCACTCATATTGTCTCATATTGGATGCTTGACTCCATGTTTCCCTCCACGACCATTGGGCCGACAAATGTTCCAGAAAATATATTCGTAGCAGATGGAAGATGACAAGTCAAAACGAAGTGCACTTAACAACCGAGAAATCTCTAATAGACATAGAGTTATGTCTCGGTCTTAGTTACATATTGCTCCAAAAATTCAATAAAGAAGCAGATCAAGTGAAGATATTCCCAAACATCCATTTACCACCACAAAATCATCAAATAGCTCACATACATGCCAATGCTCGATACAAAAAATTGTTATGTCACTCTTAGTGTTCCTACCAATCAGTCCATCCAGTGCATGCATCAATTCAGTCTAAGAGACAATAACAATTTTTAGTTAATCAATTCCCAAATTATTTTAGATTAAATAAATGAGTGTTATTCTGTGTGTGATAAGAAACACTCTTGTTGATTAAGTCCAGTGTGGAGTATACATGTTGTACTCCATGCAAGGTTTTAGTTAAATTGATAGTTTGTTCTACAATCGGTTATCTAGAGTTAGGTCTCAGTCCCAGATGGACGAGAACTTCTGCAACTTTGGTAAATATGCATTCTTTGTATTTTTTAGGGGTTGAGAGTTTTTGGAAGGAAAGGAGAAGCAACAAGAGAATTGGACATGTTCAGATAACTATAAAGTTCTCCACCTAGTGAATATATGTTGACGACAATTGTGTTCTTTACTCAAATATTTATGTGTTTATTCTTATCTTGAATGCATATTTTGTGATGTGTGCAATGTACGTTTCCTTATTCTTTTAGCTACTATTTTAGTTTATCTCTTGCTGACTATGCAACCTGTTATACATCTATTCTTCAGTGAAAGATCCACTATTTTGCAACTTGTTGAATGATTTTGCTCTAGATATTTGTCTAGGTCTTGAGATATTATCTTAAGCCTTATTTTACGCACAAGAAGTGGTTCATTGCATTTTTTGTTGTTTTTGTCTATGTGTGTCTTTTCATACCCTCAATTGTCATTTAATACTCATGCCATTAGCAAAGGAGAACCTACTTTTATACTTTGTGGCCTGTCCTACTAGAGCACCATCTTAAAAAATGTGTCCTTAAGCTTACCAACAAATCCTACTTGTAAAAACCAATCATTACAAACTTGAGGTGGCCTATCTTTTCCCTTTAGTATTTAGGTGCAGACCTTAGGACCAACACTAATAAATTACCATATAGGTTCGAAAGGATGGTCATTAATAAGAAAAAGGATCGAGGAGATCTCCTATTAAAACACATTAAAGCATGATTTACGAAGGATTATATTACCCCCCTCCAACGTTAATTTTTAACATAATATGGAGCAAGGGAATGTTCTCATCAACTTATGGAAGCAACTCGACAACATTTATGTGGAGATACATTGAATATTTTTGGGCACGAGGATCATAGTTTTCAGTAGTCCAGAGCATATTCCTACTACTCATCCCCTTTTGCTGAGAAGGAAGTAATCTGGATGTCTGGAATTGCACGTGCAGGTTGTGTCTCAGAAGTCTTTGACTCTAAAGAGTTGGTCACCTGGTGCTTCAAGAGATATATTCCAAGCCAGCGAATCATTTAGTTGCAGGACCATTCCCCTGTCGCTCTATTGCCTCAGGTATTCCGTAAGATGTTGAGACTTCTCGAGCCAATGCTCACCTTCAAGGGAGAAGATTGCAGGGAGTTCTTAAAGAAGCATGACAATGGATTAGACCTCTTACCTTAATTCCTAGAGAACCCATTGGTTGTCCCTGAGGACATCACAAGATTGCAGGTTTTCTCATTTAAAAATCCCTTCCTAGAAATTGCATGGCTTTTTACGAGGATAACAGGACAAGGAACTACAACCAGCATCTCTCGGATGATTATTTACATTCTATATTTTACGTTCAAAGAACAGGTCATCTTCGATTGGGGTAAATTGATTTCCATTGAAATATCTTCCCAATTGTCACAATACAAGAATGAGAAGAAATTATTTATGTCATCTTATTTGGTTTTCGCGATAGCGCATTGCTGTCAGTTCCCGAGATTATTTGTGTGTTAGAAGGTAAACTGCGAATTCGACCTAGTAGCCTTCTGGTATCAAACATTATGGAGGCACAAGGCCTCCCAACATTTTTATGAAGTTTTTAATGATTTTGTCTCAGTTTTTAAAGACTTGTTGTTTGGAAAGGACGCTCCCCGGATGTCTGACCAGGCAAGTAAGTTCCTGGATAAGAAGGGCACACTAGAAGAAATGGAGAATTATAATGTTATAAGGATTTTTGGGTCCAAGGAAAATCCTTCCTTCCTTCCATGCTACATATCTGACAAAATGTTTGTTGCTAAAATAGAAAGGTAGTACAACCACTGGTTGCATTTTTTCCATGAAGAGAGAACAAATAAATTCATACCTCTGCCTTAGAAAGTTGGGGATTTCATATTAAAAAATATGAACAAGATTGATGAATTCACGGGCCACTTCCATAGCCTCAATTTAAAATATGTTGAAGAAGTAAAAGGTTTCGACCCTAGTGGCATTTCTGTAGAACATTTATTGGTTGTTTGTTTAAGAAATATTTCATTAATGTTATTCTAAATGAAGGCGAAGACAATATCTTAGGCAATCCCGCTCATGACACCGATGACCTGGAAACGATACTCAACACCAATGAGTCATACAAGCAGAGAGGAAAAGGTCTGAGTGAGAAAAGTTCCCAATCCTTATGTTAGAAAAACAGGACCGCGGAGCAATAAAATAAAACAAATGCGGAAATAAAACACATAAGATACACAATACAAGAGAGACACAGATTTACGTGGTTCACCCAGTGTGGGCTACATACACCAGAGAAATTTCCAGGTCCTTTCTTTATTATTATCCAGCAAAATGAAGGGATACAACCTACAACAAAACCCACTGTAACTTCCTTTTCTTTCTCTCACAGTCTCCACTCTCAGAATACAATACTCGCCAACTTGCATAGCCGCAATACATTTCCCTCATAAAAGAGGGTTTCCTTCTAGGGCAAAAAACCCTAACATAATCTCTATCGCTAGATCTACGACCTTATAATGAACGGTCCAGATTTACAATGAAATTACAATATACTTTTACAAGGAAATTTTTGCTTCGGGGGCTTCGCCCCCGAACTCCCATCGAGGGATGCTGCCCCCGAACCCCCACTGGGGGCTCGCTTGCCCCCATACCCCCCAGCCAAGGGGATAGCCCCCTCGGACCCCATAGAGGGGGTACCCCCCCCTGCACTCCCCCGCGTGGAAGAGTGTACATACTTCTGGGGTGTAAATACTTCATGGGGTATAAACACGACTGAAAGTAAAAGACCTCTAAATCAAGAAGATAATCAGGCTCCACAACCAATGATCTCCCACTTGGAGACTGATCTCTCATCTTCATCTTCATTCTTGAAGACCAACTGAAATTGAGCAAGAACTCAGTTTCTCCCTCGTTACTCCCTTTGTTAACATGTCTGTAGGATTCTGGCTAGTGTGTATCTTTTCCAACTTCAATTGTCCATCTTCCAAGGCGGATCATATGAAGTGGTACCTCAAATGTATATGCTTAGTCTTCGAATGGAAGGCTAAGTTCTTTGCAAGGTGAATGGCACTCTAATTGTCACAGTACAACCTGCTGTTCTCCTGCTTCTTTCTCAATTCCTCCATAAACCTTTGTAACCAAATCATCTCTTTACTAGCCTCTGTAGTAGCAACATACTCTGCCTCTGTTGTTGAAAGTGCAACAACCTTTTGCAGTTTTGAAATCCAACTTACTGTT
>ML795051.1:310947-321671 GCA_009831015.1 Picea engelmannii | reverse complement strand
AGTGCTGAAACAGAGCTGGAACACAGAAGATGGAACACAAATGCTGGAACACAGTGTTGTATGATGTGGCATGCGTAGAGGAGGCATGCAAAGAGCCAGTTCAGAAAATCAGGGAGAATACTGGCATGCGAAAAGTAGAAGAAAGAATGAAAGAAAGGGAAACTGCAGTTGGAGTTGGGAAAAGCGGAAGGACTTTCAGTCTAAAATTAGACTGGCAGTTAAGAAAGGAAGAACACAACATTGCATGACATGGCATGCGTAGAGGAGGCATGCAAAGAGCCAGTTCAGAAAATCAGGGAGAATACTGGCATGCGAAAAGCAGAAGAAAGAATGAAAGAAAGGGAAACTGCAGTTGGAGTTGAGAAACACAAGGAAAAACTCTGCATGTGGTGAATCTATATAATGCGCTGGAACAGAGATGAACAGTTGTTGTTGAAAAGAGAGAGATAGAGAGCTCTGATGTGAGAAAAGAAGAAGGAGAACCTGCGTGACAGGAGAAGGAGCTGAGAATGGGCTGCAAAGGACAATGAGGCAGAACAACAGATCAGAAACAATGAAGAATACAAAGTAGATCAGCAGAAAGGGTAAGCAAGCTATATCAAAATGAACAAGTTGATTTGAGCAATATTTATTTTGGCAAATTAGGGTGGTAGGGTGGTGCTAGGGAGACGTATGTCTCTTTCTCTGCAAGTGGGTGCTTGTAGAATCTGAAGGTTGGTGCCTTCACTCAGTTGTTGCTGAAGGAAAAAGGAAGTTGGTGCTTCCACCCAGTGGGTGCTGGGTTTCTGTGAGAGTTGGTGCTCTCAGCCAGTTGGTGCTGGCAAACAGAGGTTGTAGCCTCTATGAGTTGGTGCTCATAAAAGATGAGATGTAACGCAGTTGGAGCTTGTTGAACATCTTAAGAAGACGAGGTTTTTTCCCTGGTTGGGTTTCCTCTTGAAAAATCAGTGTCTCATACTTGTGAGTGAATGCTGTGTGTGTTTGCTATTCTTTATGTTATCTGCATTATGTTTAGAACTCTGAATTTCACAGTAAAGACTCACTGCCACTAATATTAATGCTTCAAAGTTAAAACAAGAGAAATTGTTAATAATCTACACTAACTGATTCACCCCCCCCCCCTCTCAGTTAGTTCATACCTGTAACAGGATCTTGGTATGTTTGATAGATTTTGTCCTAGCTTGAAAACTAGGGCACTAATAGATGAAAAAAGGTTTGATATGAGTAGATCTGATAAGAATAGTGAAAGATATATTATACCTATGCATAGAAAGAATGCTTGGACTAACAAATGTATGCAAGATCCTAGAAAGAAATGTTTGCAGGTTAGCTACCACGATCCTAGCGCGCAGTACAGGAAAGGATGGGGATCATTTAAAAGAAAGAGAGGATTAACCTTCTGTTACAGTTGCAGAAAACCAATACATCTTGCTAAGGAAAGCCCTGGGAGAAGACCTAGTTTATTTGTTGCAAAGCTATGGACCATGAAGTATTGGATTGCCCTAGAATGATTTCTAAGCTCGAAGGAATGAACATGAGGCAAGAAAACTCTAAGGAAGATCCAAAAATGGCAGAACCCTAGAAAGAATCAGAGAAAATATTTCTACATATGTGTTAGCAATATTTCTTGCTAAGGGGTTTAGATATCAGAAGAATGGGTTAAAACCCACTTGTCCAAAGTTTCGAGCGATAATACGTCGTGGTAAGCAGCAAGCAAGATCAGGTGCTCTAGATTTGCGTGCCCAGATCGACGGCGCATAGCGATTTTCAGACCCCCCTTGCCTTCCGTTCTTTAAGCGGGGGGGGGGTCCGAGATCGAGGGCGCACCTCCTCGATGGTCCAGATGAGCGCGCCCGGATCAACGGCGACGAAGACCTGGTTGAACCCCCCCTGCCTTTCTACCTTTAAGCGGAGGGGGGGGGGTTCGAGCTCCTATGTGCACCTCTCCAATGGCCAGGATCGTAGCGCCCGGATCAACGGCGCTCGTGCAGTCCCGCTCCTCTCAGCTGCCTTGTGTTTTACCCGTGTGGGTCCTCCTCCTGTCACTTCATTCTTCCTTCCACCTCTCCCCTGCTGCCATGTGTCATCCACTCACCTCTCCTTGGTGGTCCTCGTGGCCCTCCTTTCTCCCACCATCCACTCATTTCCTGCCACGTGTACCGCGCCCCTTCCACATCTGTTTCTCACCCAAAGGCGAGTTCGTTTTCCCGTCTTCTCCCCATCTACCTGGATGTCTTCCGTCGTGGTTCATACCTTGTTCCCCCTTCTGACATCACTCTCACTCCTCGCCACTCCTTTCACGTGCTCCTCGATGCCGTTATACCTACCCTGCACCATGTCCTCCGCGCTGGCCCTCACGTCCATCTCGCAAGATATCCAGTTATTCCAGGTGGCAGCGCGGGAAGTCATCTGAATCTCGAAGTGCTGAGTTGGCTGGGCCATTATCAATCCCAAGAAGCAGTTATTGAGGCAGCTGAGGGTGGTTAGACATCGTCTCCGCCATAATGGGGACGTCCTACAATGAATTAAAAGCACGTCGATTCGCCGATGTAACTGTCAGAAGATCTATTGCGTCTGCCCCAAATCGCACGATTATTCAAAGATTGCGGCTGCAGAGTGTCAGAAGCCATGCAGACGCAAAGCCTTCAATGCATTTTCTCGATCCTGTTGTTGTTGTTGTTTTGAGTATATGTAGGCATTTTTTCCATTTTTGTATCTATCGATGGTAGAGCTAAGCTCCCGACTGTAATATTTTCAGCCATTCTCTGGTTCCTGGCTATGCCTCTGTGTTTGAGACTTCTTGGTTTATAACAAACAGTTTCTTTTCTCATCCATCTCTGTTTCATCTTTTGCTGGAGGGTTCACAGCTGAAGGATTCACGTGGACTTAACAATCTTGTTGCGATAAAGGATTTATTGCGACATCTTTGTATTCTCTGGTATCTGTGTTTGAATATAAAAGGATTTTGTGTTTGAATGCATTTCTTCTTCAGTCTGTTGCATACCTGATGTCTGTAATGGACCATTGCACCTTTCTTGCGTAAGTCTTCCACCTACTCACCCTGTTACTGCGACTCACTGTTTGGAGTTTATCAGGACCTCACTCGTTCATGCATGCCTGGTCTAGTTTCTGAGTTGAGATTGTGTTGTTTCGAGTCTTTTCTCCATTTGATCACCCTTCAAACAAACCGTGACATTAAATCTGATGGGCTTCGGGCTCTGCTCCTGCTAGCAATCCAGGAGTGACTTCTGAAAGCCAACATTTCTGGCGCCGTTGCCGGGGACGAAGTTGAAGATTTTTCCCTGGGCAGAACGACAACGATTAACTGATTTCTGAAGGTGCATCAGATATCAGAACTAGAAGATTGCTACTGTGCACCTGGCGACTCCACTGTGACGACTCTGCTGGGGAGAACCTGTTCTATCAGTTGTGGCTTCGAGAGGTAGACACACGAGGTCTAATCCACAGTTGCCCTTAGCCACACTAGAGGAAAGCTCGGAAGCAGTGCGCAGAAAGGGAAAAGGCTCCGTAAAAGAGGTTTCTGCTGTTGAAAAAGGTAATACGCCCTCCCCTTCTGTGAGAACACCATTTTCTGATTTTCAGCTTCCCAGTCGTATTTCCTCTGAGGTTTCCCATTTTCTGAACTTCGGGAGTGTTCCTGCTGAGTTTTCTCCTCCTGGTCTAGTATCAGAGGGAGAGATTCTTGTCGCTCCCCCCTCAGGAGGTTTTACTACTCCTCCTTTAGTTACTGCTGCTGCACAGAGAGAGATACCTGCATACTCGAGTTCCTTAGACTTCTCTCTGTTTTCCCTGTCCTCCCCTGTGAACACCTTTGTTCCTAGTTCACCCGCTCACACTCCGACTTCCCCAAGTTCTCCTCCACTCCACATCCCTATGGCTAGTGCTAATCCCCCTCAGAACAGAATGGATGCCATAGTTGCTGCTCGATATGCTCCTTTGATTCTGCCTCAGCCTTTGAATCCTCTCCCTGCTGGAGATTATTTGAAATACATGCCCAAGTTTAGTGGTGAAGGAGATGTGACTGCTGAGGAGCACCTGGCTGCCTTCTATAGCTATGCTAACAACCTGAATATTGAGAATGAAGATGTCTGGATGAGAGTCTTCGTCCAGAGTTTGGATGGTGAGGTTAGAAAGTGGTTCAGGGGACTGACCCCTGGATCTATTGCTGGTATTGAAGCCCTGGATAATGTTTTTTTGAGGCAGTGGGGGGATAGAAAAGATTACATATATTACATGACTGAGTTTGGGTCCCTGAAGAAGCAGGAAGGAGAGTCAGTCTCTGACTTTTCCAAAAGATTTAACAGGATGTAATAAAATTCCTGCGGAAATAAAGCCCTCAGAAGCCTCTGCTCAAATATCATATGCCAGTTCTTTTGACCCCGATTTCTGTCTCGTACCGAGGGAAAGAAGAGCCACCTCCTTAGCTCAAATGCAAGACGCAGCCATAGAGGTAGAATCCAACATGCTGGCTGCCGATAGACTGAGGAACAAGGCTGACACAGACAGAATAAAAGGAAGATCAGAAGCTTCGACCTCTGACCCCACCATTCCCAGCCCATCATTGTCTCACCCTCAAGTAAATGAGTTGGCACAAGTTATGAACTTTCTTAAAGAAGAGGTGGAGAGATTAAAGGTGGAAAGGAGACAGATGTATAAAGGTCCATAGCACACCGAGAACAGAGGAGGTTACAAAAGACCAAACACTTTTGCTCCCCCTACTATGCATAAAGAAAAAGAAAAGGACCGAGATGACCAAAGGATTCAGGCCCCCTTCCAGAACAATTTTGTGGCTGATGAAGAGGAAGCAGAAACAGATGAGCCTGAGCCCAAGATTCACTCTCTGGAGGTCATTCCTCCTTTCCCCCACCTAACTAAGTCAGCATATGAGGAATCCCTCATCAACAGTCAGCTACATGAATTGAGCAGAGGGGATAAAGCTGGCAGTGGCTGAGGCAGATATAATCTGAGATCTGACAAGAACGTGGCAGCACCTGATGTTCTTGAGTCATCCACCAGAGCAAAGAAGCCTGCTGAAGAGATAATAGACAGAAACAGAGGTAAGAAGGCCCAACTTCCCTCCCCTATTGTTCAAGTTCATGCTCCTGAGATTAGAGAAATTCCAAAGCTCACATCTTCCTTTAATTTTGAGCATGAAATCCAAAAGATCAGAATTCCCGTACCCCTCACTGAGTTAATCAAACATGGGGAATTCAAAAAACGCTTCTCTGACCTGTTAAAATCTGAAGCCACTACCCCCTCCACAGACTTTATAAGTCTCCAAGATGAAAGGCCCGCAGTGGTCCTAGGTCCTATGGTAGAAGATAGAGATGATTCATCCCCTCCCTTCTACACTTCCCTGAACATACATGACAAAGTACTGCATAACTGCCTAATGGATTCGGGGGCCTCCCACAACCTCATGCCTAAAGTCGTCATGGAAGAATTAGGATTAGAAGTCACCAGAGCCTATCATGACCTCTATTCCTTTGACTCCAGGAGGGTACAATGTTTGGGAGTCATCAAGGACCTAGCAGTTTCCCTGTTTCAGCTACCCATGAAAAGTATGGTCATGGATATAGTGGTAGCTGATGTTCCCCCCAAGTTTGGCATGTTGTTGTCAAGATCTTGGATTAAGAGACTTGGAGGAACGCTGCAGATGGACCTTACGTATGCCACCATTCCAGTCTTTGGAGGAGAACATAGAAGATTGTACAGAGAAGCCCAACTAGCCTACGTTGTCAGTGATGAAGAAAACCCCACAAACCATCCAATCTATGCCTTAGACACTGACTTAGGATCTAGCCTTTTGCAGTTCACTGATGAACCTGAGACCCCTGTACAGATCAGAAAGCAGCTCAGTCTTGAGCAGGGGGTGCCCTCCCCAAATACCTCTGTTTGGAAGATGTTCTTTGATGGAGCCTCTTCTAGTATAGGTGCAGGTGCTGGGGTGGTATTCAAATCCCCTTCTCAAGAAACCATATCACTGTCATACAAGCTGGAATTCGAAGTCACCAACAATGTGGCAGAATATGAGGCTCTGGTTCTAGGATTAAGGGCTGCAAAAGAAATGGGAATCAGGGAGATGGCTGTGTTCGGGGATGCAGAATTAGTTGTCCAGCAGGTCAAAAATGTTTATCAGACCAAGCACCCCCGCTTAAAAAATTACAGAGACGAGGTATGGGACCTTGTTGATAGTTTCTTCCTGGCTTTTAACATCTCTTTCATTCCAAGGGAAGAAAATGCTTCAGCTGATTTTCAAGCCTTCTCAGCTAGCCTATTTGAAGCTCCTGCACCACCCGATGACGGATCCAAGGTGGAAATAAGATACAGACCCTCTGTACCAGACAACGTCAAACATTGGAGGGTATTCAAAGACGATCAGGAGATTGAGAAATTCCTCCAGTCCATCGATGACTTCTCTGCATTACATATAGATGAGGACCCTAACGAGGAACCTGATCACCACCCTGAGGAGTTATTGAACAAAGTTGCTGACCACCAGATTATTCAATTACCGAGCAATCATATACCAAGAGGACTGATTCCATTAGAGAGATTGTTCGATGGAAACGATGTGTCAGTAAAGGGCAGGGTTTCAGGTGATGATTCTGATATGACTGAGTGCAATATAGGCACATTGGAGGAGCCCAAGTTGGTCAGGCTGTCAAAAAGTTTGACTGAGGAGCAGAGGATTGGATATACCAAGTTGCTGAGGGAGTTTGCTGACGTGTTCGCATAGACCTACGAAGATCTCAAAACATATGACACGTAAGTCATTGAGCACAAGATCCCACTGAAGGAGGAGGCTAGACCTTTCAGGCAGAAACTGAGACAGATAAATCCTACGCTGCTACCTGTCATGGAAAGGGAGGTGAAAAAGCTACTGGATGCTCAAATCATAGTCCCCTTGAGATACTCCAGCTGGGTTGCCAATTTGGTCCCAGTAAGAAAGAAGAGCGGAGAAATCAGACTCTGTGTCGATTTCAGGAACCTGAATAGGAGTTCGAGGAAGGACAATTACCCCCTTCCCAACATGGAACACATATTGCAAAGGGTCACTGGCGCATCCAGGATATCTATGATCGATGTCTTTTCTGGCTATAACCAGATATCAGTCATGCCCGAGGACAGGGAAAAGACATCCTTTACCACTCCTTGGGGCACATTTATGTATGCCAAGATGCCATTTGGGCTAATGAATGCGGGAGCAACGTTTCAGCGAGCCATGGACATAGCCTTCATTGGGGAGAAGGATAAGTTTGTGGTAATATATTTAGATGACATAACAGTCTTCTCCAAGACTGATATCGAACACCACTCCCACCTGAGAAAAGTTTTTCTGAAGTGCCGCCGGTTTGGCCTTTCCCTAAATCCCAAGAAATCGTTGTTTTCCATGCAGGAGGGGAAGCTGTTAGGCCATATAGTCTCAGCAGAGGGAGTGAGAATTGATCCTGACAGGGTAGAGGCAATCCAGGCCCTGTCACTTCCCAGGTCTAAAAAGGAGGTCCAGGATTTTCTGGGAAGAATTAATTTCCTGAGGAGATTTATCTCAAATTTTGCTGAATTGGTGAAGCATATCACAGCCATGCTCAGGAAAGGCCATGAGATAAAATGGACTGCTGAACCCCGGAAGTCTTTTGATCAAATAAAGCAAGCACTGACTGAATCCCCTGTGCTAGTCAGTCCAGATTATTCCAAAGATTTTATAATATTCTCTTTTGCTTCCTTTGACACAGTGGCAGCGGTTCTGTTGCAGAAGAACGATCAAGGGCAAGAACAACCTATTGCTTTCTTTAGCAAGGCACTGAGAGATGCAGAGCTCCGATACGAAATCATGGAGAAGCAGGCTTATGCCTTGGTAAAAGCTCTCAAAGCTTTCAGGGTCTATGTCTTACACTAAAAAATCAGTGCATATGTCCCTTCGACATCTGTGAAGGACATCCTTATACAGCCTGACATAGACGGAAAAAGGGGTAAATGGATCGCCAAGATCCTAGAATTCGACCTGGAAATTAAGCCCACCAAGCTAATAAAGGGGCAGGGTTTGGCCAAGCTCCTGACCGAATCCAATTATAAAGCCTTGGAAATCAATCTTATTCATGAGCAGCCTGAATCATCCAATAGATATTTCCAAAGCATTGTACCACTATCAGCATGCCCCTGGTACAAAGATATTTTGTATTTCCTGCAGGAATTGAGACCCCCTGATGGGATGGAAAAAGGCAAGGCAAGGGCTTTGAAGCTCAAAGCTGTCAGGTATTGCATTATTGAGCAAGCCTTGTATTGGAAAGACCCTCAGGGGATATTATTGGTATGTCTGGACCAGCAGCAGGCCCAGAAGGTTATGAATGATTTTCATAGCGGTCTCTACGGAGGCCATCATTTTTGGAAGACCACAGCTCACAAGATCCTCCGAGCTGGGTATTACTGGCCCACCTTATTTCTAGATGTCTACAGGGAAGTTCGAGCTTGCATCAAGTGCCAGAAGTTCTTAGGAAAGCAGCAGCTCAAATCCCTGCCATTGAAGCATGTGGTGGTCTCAGCGCCCTTTCAGCAGTGGGGATTGGACTTCATTGGGGAAATTCATCCTCCCTCAAGTGGTCAGCACCGATGGATTTTGACAGCAACTGACTACTTTACTAAATGGATAGAAGCTGTTCCTACCAGAAGCACTTCACACAAAGTAATCATCAGCTTCCTGGAGGACATCATAGCTAGGTTTGGCTGCCCCAGCAAAATCGTGACTGATAATGCTTCCCCATTTCGGTCTGAGCCCCTGACCAAATTCTGTGTACATTTCAGGATTTCACTGATTCATTCCACTCCCTACTATCCTCAGGGAAACAGGATGGCAGAATCCTCTAATAAAAGTCTAATCAAGCTTATTAAAAAGCTATTGGAGGATAATAAGAGGGCCTGGGATTCAAAGCTCAAATTTGCACTTTGGGCTGATCGAGTGACAACAAAGAAATCCCTGGGTCTTTCTCCCTTCCAGCTTGTGTACGGGATTGGGGCCGTCTTCCCCACTCAGCTTGCCTTGCCTGTGGAAAATCTCCTCCAAGATTATGAAGGGGAACCTAACCATGTGCTCAGGAGAATTCATCAGATGGTGGAGGTGCAGCAAGTCAGAGAACAAGTCTTGGACAGAGCTTATAATCGTCAGCAGAAGATCAAACAGGCTTTCGACAAAAAGAACAGGAAGAAGGAATTCGAGCAGGGTGATCTGGTGCTCAAGTGGGATGCACCCAGGGAGGAAAAGGGCAAACACGGTAAATTTGATGCCCTCTGGTTCGGACCTTTCAAGATCCTTGAAGTATTTTTCAATAACACTTACAGGTTGCAGGATCTGGAAGGCGATGAAGTCTTCAATGGCCCAGTTAATGGGCACTTCTTAAAAAAATGTTTTATCTGAGCCACAGTCGGCCCATTGTGTTTAGTTTTGTAAATATTGTTTTGTGTTTTTGTTTGTTCGTTTTCTGGACTAATAAATGACTCCATATCCCAACAACAAAGGCACTAAGTCTGCAAAAGAGTTCTTAGAGCATCACAGGGACGACTCTATCCCCCATGGAGCCAAATGTTAGCGATATTTCTTGCTAAGGGGTTTAGATATCAGAAGAATGGGTTAAAACCCACTTGTCCAAAGTTTCGGGCGATAATACGCCGTGGTAAGCAGCAAGCAAGATCGGGTGGTCCAGATTTGCGTGCCCAGATCGACGGCGCATAGCGATTTTCGGACCCCCCTTGCCTTCCGATCTTTAAGCGGGGGGGGGGGTCCGAGATCGAGGGCGCACCTCCTCGACGGTCCAGATGAGCATGCCCGGATCAACGACGACGAAGACCTGGTCGGAACCCCCCTACCTTTCTACCTTTAAGCGGAGGGGGGGGGTCCGAGCTCCTATGTGCACCTCTCCGACGGCCAGGATCGTAGAGCCCGGATCAACGACGCTCGTGCAATCCCGCTCCTCTCAGCTGCCTTGTGTTTTACCCGTGTGGGTCCTCCTCCTGTCACTTCATTCTTCCTTCCACCTCTTCCCTGCTGCCATGTGTCATCCACTCACCTCTCCTCGGTGGTCCTCGTGGCCCTCCTTTCTCCCACCATCCACTCATTTCCTGCCACGTGTACCGCGCCCCTTCCACATCTGTTTCTCACCCAAAGGCGAGTTCATTTTCACGTCTTCTCCCCATCTACCTGGATGTCTTCCGCTGTGGTTCATCCCCTGTTCCCCCTTCTGACATCACTTTCACTCCTCGTCACTCCTTTCACGTGCTCCCCGATGTCGTTATACCTACCCTGCACTATGTCCTCCGCGCTGGCCCTCACGTCCATCTCGCAAGATATCCAGTTATTCCAGGTGGCAGCGCGAGAAGTCATCCAAATCCCGAAGTGCTGAGTTGGCTGGGCCATTATCAATCCCAAGAAGCAGTTATTGAGGCAGCTGAGGGTGGTTAGACATCGTCTCCGCCATAATGGGGACGTCCTACAATGAATTAAAAGCACGTCGATTCGCCGATGTAACTGTCAGAAGATCTATTGCGTCTGCCCCAAATCGCACGATTATTCAAAGATTGCGGCTGCAGAGTGTCAGAAGCCATGCAGACGCAAAGCCTTCAATGCATTTTCTCGATCCTGTTGTTGTTGTTGTTTTGAGTATATGTAGGCATTTTTTCCATTTTTGTATCTATCGATGGTAGAGCTAAGC
>ML795051.1:296952-310897 GCA_009831015.1 Picea engelmannii | reverse complement strand
GAGACTTCTTGGTTTATAACAAACAGTTTCTTTTCTCATCCATCTCTGTTTCATCTTTTGCTGGAGGGTTCACAGCTGAAGGATTCACGTGGACTTAACAATCTTGTTGCGATAAAGGATTTATTGCGACATCTTTGTATTCTTTGGTATCTGTGTTTGAATATAAAAGGATTTTGTGTTTGAATGCATTTCTTCTTCAGTCTGTTGCATACCTGATGTCTGTAATGGACCATTGCGCCTTTCTTGCATAAGTCTTCCACCTACTCACCCTGTTACTGCGACTCATTGTTTGGAGTTTATCAAGACCTCACTCGTTCATGCATGCCTGGTCTAGTTTCTGAGTTGAGATTGTGCTGTTTCGAGTCTTTTCTCCATTTGATCACCCTTCAAACAAACCGTGACATTAAATCTGATGGGCTTCGGGCTCTGCTCCTGCTAGCAATCCAGGAGTGACTTCCGAAAGCCAACAATATGAAATAAACCGTGAATGACCACCAACATATTAGTTTATCAGAGGTCCTTAAATCAAAATAATGCCTTGAAGCAAGAATAGGAGACTTCAACATTGATTGTATTCTAGGTGAGGAAACACAGGTGAATATCATGACAAAAAGAACTTGGGAACTTTTAGGAAAGCCTACTATGACTCCTTCATTGGGAGGAATAGGGTTATTTAGAGGAAAGCTGGTAAACCTATGTGGAAAGCTCACCCAGATATCTATGAATGCTAATGGAACTTTGACAGAGGAGGATTTTGAGATTGTTAAATTTATTGAGGACAACGCCCCATTTACTATGTTGCTCGGAAAACCCTGGATTGAAAGAGATCAAGTCAGAAGGAAAGAAGAATTTTTTTTTTTAGAGCAGCATAAGCAAGAGTTAAAAGAATTCATGACTAGAAGGATTGCACACTTGATTGAAGAACAGAAGAATAGATCGAAGTTATTTAACACCAGAGACCCGAATGTCGAAGCTGCAAGAACATTAGAAAACCCATAGAATAATTAAGTACCTATTCCATATAAAGAAGAAGTATCACCCTCTAATCTTAGGAAATAATCTCAACAACATGAAGTAACTATGCCAAAAGAAGATAAGAATCATAATGGAAAAATGCATACCGAGACGAATCTCACTGGGAAAAAGGCTAGGAAGCTAAGTAAGAAGAGAGCTAGGGTCGACAAGTTACATAAGGTTCCAGAGGGAATTTCGTAGAAGGAAAAATTTCAAAATTGGAGCTTCGTCGAAATATTAGAACAACATCACATGACACTTTGCCATGGTGAAGCAATATAGCCATTGGGAATAATATAACCGTTTGGACGACCCTTTGAACGGGTAGAAAGGCATTTATGTTTTGCCACCAGGCCGTTGGACCACGCCGTAACAAACATAACAGAGTTAATGAAGGCTTATTTCTTGTTACAAGAGATCTGTTACCAAGTTTTCTATTTATCCCATCGCACCATGCACTAAGAACACTTTTTCTAACCTTGAATTTGATCTCACAAACTTGTTGATTTTACACAGTGATCATTGTGCCATTGCCCTCTATCCTATTGCAATGTCTAAGTCACTCTTTGAACCCAATATTACCAACCCTGAGCGTGTATGTCGGATGAATTCAACACTGCAGAGAAAGTTGTTGAAGACGTTCTGATCGACCTCATGACTAAAAGAGTCATGTCAATGTCTATAGGTGTACAAGCTTCATCAACGAGAATGATGCAAGCCTCTTCGTTGACTGCTCGTGGATCCGGACGATCCTGACCATCAACAGAAAAGAGAACCAAGCATAAATACGACCTTGCAAATGAAAAATTGATTCCAACAATATTTCCCGATTACATTCCGCCTCTAGATGGCGCAATGAATCGTGATAGTGTACCCCATGATTTTGATTACACCATAATTACTGCGTACCTCCCAAAGGGGATACGCACAGTTCAAACAGACTAGGATAAGATCACGTCACTAAAGTTCAATGACTTCAACCTTGGAGATCGCAAGGTCTATGGTATTCTCGTCCCATACAAGTACCTAACCAGAACTAAAGGAAATAATTCAAAGCTCACCCCCCAACAATGGACTATGGACCTCGCACAGTCCACCCTGCTGAATGTCATGAAGATACCGCACTTCAGAAGACACCAGAAAGTCAACGCCTATGTCAAGCTGCTACTGTCATGTTACCATGGTGGCTACTTATGGCTAGACCGCCGCAGTACAGTTGACCCAACACTAATCCATAGGATCATAGGCCTGAGTATGAAAGGATCTGACTCATCGGACTTTTGTCCAGGAAAAGCCACAGATCGCGCACTAGCACAGAAGATCAAGGACACCTATGGTGATGTCAAGAAGGGAACAAGAGGCTACATGGTAGCTTCCATTTAGGGTGACACAGTGAACCTCACATGTCAACTAATAGCTGGAAAGTTAGTAAGAAATAACTGACCTACGCAGGTCACCGGATTTGTCATTGACCTCGCAGGGAATTGCGTGAAAGGCCTACAGATGAACTAGGCAAAGTACCTAGTTAACTAGTTGGAACTAGATTTCCAAGAGGAATAGGATCAGGGTTATGAATTTGATTTTAGCTGGCTCCTGGTGCTCATTGAATTTGTTGCTTGGGATATGCCAGAAGGAGAGACCTTCTCAGACATAGAGCCGTTCGAACTACTTGCTGCGAAGTTCACTACCCTGTGGCATTCCACTGATATGAACAAACAATGGCACTCGAATGTTGTGTTTCATACGTATTACCTCTAGATAAAGCGAGCCATCAAAGTCGAGCCTCACATGACTCTGAATACCTTACAAAGGTTCCAACCCTTGACGAAGTTTAGTGCAGATAGACACTTCACCTACATTACAACGCAGGCAGATGAACATCAAGAGTAGTTGCAGTCATATTATAAACTGACAAAAGAAGACCTTGAAGAGATTACTAAGGAATGGTCCACTGACCTCCTTATCCTTGCCAACCCTGACAGCCTAGAGACCATGCATAAATAACAAAAAACACCTGGACCTATCAAAAAGAAGAAGACTGAGGAGATTCAAAATTTAAGAAGCACCTCAGGGAGGACTGCTTCCATGTCACCTGATTGAGGGGGTGGTGATGAAGTAGAAGATGAATAGAGGCCCCGCGAAGTAACACTGCCCAGAGATGAGGTGGACCCATTGAAGAAGAGGAAGGTTTCCCCCCTGAAACATTCTTCTTGGAAGAAGTCAAAATCCATTATGACCAAGATGCAGACTTTCCTCACCTCCGACAATTTTGACTTCATCATAGCAGCCCTGGATGATGCTTCACTGAAAATAGTAGAAAAATAAGCGACCAAGCAGGAAGAAATGTATGATAGGATTGAATTCGAAATCCGAGGAGTGCAGTAGGCCCTTCAGTCCAATCGTATAGTCTCCACTCCACCGAAAGAACCAAAATTGGGATATGAGGCAACCCAAATCTATCGACTAGTTGATATAGTCTAAGCTCGCCTTCGTCGAGCACAAGAGGAAATAGAACAAGCAACCCAGGCTTTGATGCAAGTACAAGGATTACTTGTAGAGCAGCGCTGAATTGCAGAACATGAAAAGATTTCTCTCTAAGTAAGGTTCGATGAAGAAAAAGCACAACTACAACAAGGAAAAGAACAGTTGCTTGCAGAGCAAATTGAAGTGAAAGAATCGATCAGTACAACACTTTGCTCTGTGAAAGTCGTATAAATAAAGGAAAAATATTGAGTCATGAAACAAGTAGAGAAGCTCGCAGAAGATATCCAATAGTTACAATAATGCATAGTATACTTAGAGCTGTGAAGTACCTGAGACTCCATAGGAGGTAAGAGATCAAAGAGAAGTGACTGCTCAAAGCGCAGTTGAGCGAATAAAATCCCTTACTATGGAATGCAAGCAACTCATCGATCACAGTGCCTAGACCTATGAGAAAATCACTAAGCATCCAAAACTGAAGGCACTAGAGTCGCAAATCCAAGAAGTGAAGTATCAATCCGAAAAGATACAAGCGTAGCTAAAGCCCCTGTCAGCTGTGGAAATAATGAAGCTTTCCCAAGAGCAATGCACCGCCCAGTAGCAGATCCACACTATCTATAGTATAATTATGGAAGTAACTTAGAGGCTCCAACCTATACAAGATAAGGCTCACCAATTGTTCACAGAGGTCGAAGGCTGAGGAGGAGAATTGGATCAGGTTGTCGCTGCAGCTAAAACATGCCTAGAAGGACCTATCAATGGCACAACCATCTAAGAGTTTGCTAAACAAGAGGTCGTGGCACAACAACAAGTCCAAGAAGCTCGAGCCACGCTCAAGGATTTTGAGGCATAACTACCCATATCAGAGTGACTAGGGATGAGTCACATGTGAGTGTTGGGGGCCTGTTGTCCCTTGACCAAGTTTTGGGAGATCCTTGGTCAAGTTTGACCTATTTTGGGAATTTGACAGCCTATTGAAGATGGAGCACAAGATGAAGCAGAGATCATGGGATCTCAACCCTTTTTTGGGATTTGGGATTACGTAACGGGTATGGGATGTCAACCCATGATTTTACCCATGTTTAGGCCTATTTTATAATGTATAAATAGATGTCTAGGCAATGTAATAGAGAGACGATAAGAGCATCTATGTGATGTGGTGCTAAGTGCAAGTATGAATTGTAAGTGCTTTGTGCATACTGTGTTGATATTTGCAGAGTTGAGTGCAACTCGTCTGTATTTCTTTGTGCATAGACTGTGGAAGGCTCTATGCTAGATCTATTTGGGGAAAGAGGATCTGGCGAGGTGTGTGTAGATATCCTATCCTATGAGGAGTAGGATTTTGTGGATATGTGCATGTAACCGATTGAATAAGCTAATAAAGAATAAGAAGAGTTGGTGGATGTAGCCCCAGGGTGGGGGTGAACCACGTATATGCTGTGTTGCTCTACTTTGTGCTAATTATGTATATGAATGTAGATATGACCTATGTGAATATTCTTAGTGCTTGAATCGGCTAGATTTGATCTACTTCTTTATGATAAGTGCTTAGATACATCAAATCTAAGTGAATGATGTGATGCTCTGTTTCATCTACGAAGTAGATAGTGGTTGAATATTGATGAACTATTGATGCTAAGTGCTTTGTTAAGTGTTACAATCACAGATCTATGTCCTAGCTAAGGTTGCAGACATATGAGTCCTGCAATCACCCCTACCTCTACTTCGGGTGAGACTTCATCTGCTTCGTAGGTGTTGTCGAAAGGGTCGATAGTTAGGTTTTTTTTGGTGCGTTGTTGTTGCATTGAACCTTGGGTCTGCCCCTATGCCAACAAATGACCTTGTTGAATCCACGAACAAAACAATGGTGCAGATATCGAAGAAAATTGTTGATAGAAACCAGAGGAATTGGCATCTGAAGCTGACAGAAGCATTATGGGTGTTGGAAGTAGGCCGAATCAGAAAGAAAGGCTACTTTGGGAGGAAAGGCATGCAAGAAAAAAATGACAGTTGGAAGGAAAAGCAACACACGTGCATGCATGGAAGACCTAACGATTCTTGGGTTAGGTTTTTTTTAATACATTATGATGGTTGATGATCCAAAAACACACATAAATAGATACCTAGGAGGTCTAGGGGGGGTTCTTATTTATGGAGTGTTACTCGCGAGAGAAGAAGTAACTAGTCATTAACACTATTGGAATATGATCCAATCTTGTAAGTTGTTGAGCTGTAGAGGGTCATAAGGGTATATCTTGAGGGTTAGATCATAGGATGAGGAGCCTGGTGTGATCTAGACTGCCTCACAATAGATCTCTACCTGAATGAGGAAGAATTGTAAAGCGCGTGTCGCTGTATTTTTGTAACTTCCATAATAAAAGAGCTTGAGAGCCATATATTTGTGGACGTATCCCGAGAGGGGGTGAACCACAGTAACACTGTGTTGTGGAATTGAGTGAATGTGTCTTTGTGTCTGATTAATTGATGAATGTTGACTGAATCAAGTGATTAAGTAGATCTAGTATTTTACATGCACACGTAGAACACTTGTTATAGAAGAATGTTAAATATACTAAATAAAGGTTGTGACATAGAAGTACATATCTCACTTATTCCCAGGTTGCAAACACCTGAGTATTGCAGCCACCCATAAGAGCTATCTCGAGTGAGATCGTGCAATGAACTCTATGTATTGTGTTACCTTCTAGGTAACCAGAGGGGTCGATAGTCTTAAGGGATTTTTTTGGGAAGCTTCTTGGGTATGAACCAGGGTCAATCTATAGTGGTAAATGGCTAAAGAGAAAGGGGAAAACCAAATAACTATAGGTGCAGTTAGCATCTTGAGAAGATGTGTGTTAGAACATGATAGAACAAGGATTTTAGTAGAATCCCATGAGGGAATAGCAGGAGGACATTACGTAGGAAAAGCTACCACGCAAAAGGTATTGCATGCAGGAATATGGTGGCCGATCGTTCACAGAGAATCAAAAGAGTATTGCCATAAATGTGATGTATGTCAGAGGGTTGGTAAACTAAATAGAAGGGATGAGATGCCCTTGCGACCACAAGTAAATTTGCAGGTATTCGAAAAATGGGCAATAGATTTTGTGGGACCGATTAACCCACCAACAAAGAGGACATGAGTGAGGTACATCATCATCATGATAAAATACTTGACAAGATGGGTGGAAGCAACACCAATCAAAGATTGCAGCGTAGAGACAACAACACACTTCCTGTTCGAACAAGTGATCATTAGATTTGGTTGCCCTAGGATTTTGATGAGTGACCAAGGTACTCACTTCATTAACAATACTATTAAGGCTATGACTGATGAATTTGAAGTTCATCATCAAAATAGTACACCATATCATCCCCAAGCAAATGGAATAGTGGAAGCCTTTAACAAGATCCTTGAAAATGCATTGACGAAGATTTGTAACGTTAATAGGGATGATTGGGACCTAAAGATACTAGCAGTATTGTGGGCATACAAGACCACATGCAAGAAGTTGACAAGACAAACTCCATTTAGGTTGGTATATGGACATGAAGTAGTGGTGCCACTAGAATTTTTGGTACCCATTCTGTGCGTAGCAATGATTACGAACATGACAGAATGAGGTAGTACAAGATAGGCTGAATCAACTAATGATCATGGATAAAGATAAGATTCTAGCAGGGTTCCACCAAGAAGTCTAGAAAGAAATGAAAAAATATTGGCATGACAGACATATCAAGAGGAAAATTTTCGAGGAGGGAGACTTGGTGTTGATGTATGATAGTAAATCCTGTCAGCATCCAGGAAAACTCAGAATGCACTCATTAGGACCATACGAAGTAAAAACTGTCACATATGGGGGAGTTGTATAGTTGAAGGATTTAGGAGGTACATAACTCAGAGGTATGATCAATGGGAGCCGACTGAATCTATCTAAGGACAATCGACCCCTTAGCACCTAAAAAAAAATAAAAAAAATGCCACATCGTTGCAGACATCAAAAGATAACAAAAGAGGTATAGTGCACTGAAAAGAGAATGAGCACACGCACTCAACAATGCTATCCCAATGGAGACAAGGCCAATGGTCATTACAAAGAAGAAACAACGGGAAATGTGGATATGAAAAAATAAGCACCAACTGACGATGACTATCGAAATTGAATGCCAGAAACCACTGATGGGACACCGCATTAATCACGCCAATTGGCAACGGCAAGTGAAATAATTGACAAGTACGTGGGAATGGATTGTTCAATTAAAACTAAATCATGGTAACGTCTCTTAAAATCTTCACACAATCACGATACAAAGCAAGCACGCGAGAGAGAAAAGGTTATTGTGAAATCAGGAAAGGCACATAGCGATAGAGCATACAAAGAAGAGATTTAAGGTTGCAGAGGCCACTATGCTCAGCGAACAACATCACTACCACCATGGCACCACCCAAATAGGGAGAACCGAGCAAGATTTCAAGACAACCTTGAAGTAGTGCCAGATCACCATCACAACCACATGGAAGCAAATAACAACGACATCATCCTCCAGAAGCCATCATTGTGGATGAAATCCTGTCGCCTAATACAACACCAGCAAGCCCCACACCCATTTGGTGGAAACCTAGAAGACAACACCAATGGGCATGGACATTGATACGTCGGAAGAAGGATAGGGCCAACAGGATCAAGACACAGGCAACCAAGTGCACCCCAAAAATACTCAAGAAGCCCCAAGATTCAATGGGATGACTCCAAACGAGGAAGAAATGGCCACGCTGGAAATATAAAAAACAACCACGTCAGAACAACCACATGAGGGAACAATGGAAGAAGTCACCAACCAACTAGATGAGTATGTCGAAGAACCAACAATGGAGGCTGTAACCTTGAGCCAACCACCACAGCAAAAGGGAAAGTAGACGGTACCTAGGTCACTGCGTAGGCAACCCACCACAACCATTGTATTGCCGCGCATTCCGGAAGGGGTATGTATAACAACAAATCCGTTAGTCCGTGTGGAGAAATTGAGGTATTATGATGTTACGGACACGAAAAAATTCCTAGAGTTCACCAAGAAAGTCTACCTACAGACTGTGGGTATAGGTCCCTTTGGTGAAACAATTAATCAACTAGTCTAGTGGGCAACAGGACTGGCCAAAAATAGGATTCTAGGACTTTTAGACCTACCGCACTTTGGGAGGGGCTAGTATGCAAACAATTGCATCGAGCAACTGATGGAAGTTACACATGGTGGATATATGTGGATAAAACAACTTGTCTCAATAGACATAGAGCTCATCACATACATCATAGGGCTGACATAATGGGGTGAGGATGCCACACAGTTCCTTGAGGAAAAAAAAATAAGAAAGCACTGGCCGAGGAAATGAAGAAGAAATATGGCATCGAAAGGGGGTTGTGCAGAATCATCATCAAGCATATTAGTGATGTCATGACAAGAATGGCCACAAAATTTATGGCATGTAAATTACTCAGGAAATTCCGCAAGGAGGAAGTCCCGGCCGAGGTTGTCACAGTTACAACACAATGTGTAGAGGGAACCACACTCAGCTGGGCCCCATATTTATTGAATTTGTTCCTAGACGACTACAAGGATTCTCAGGATTTGGGGAAAAAAATCATTATTGATGGCTACTCATCTTGATAGCCTTGATTGGATGGAAGGATATGAAGTATTCATTTTTTTCCACTAGACCCAATCCATGCCATAGAGCACAATACTTATCACTGGGGCCCACTTTGGACTCTAAGAATAGAAAAGAGAATGAAACCATATTTGAAGGCTATCTCAGTGACATACATGACAACATCACCAAAACTTGGAGGGTAACACCAGAAGAAATCACACAGTATCAGAGCATCTCCAACTTCAAAGCCACTAGACATGCGATGTGGATCCAAGTGTGGAAATATCCTAACAATCAATGGCTACAACTGCGTTACTGCATCAAGCAGCAGGACATAGAAAAGGCCATTAAGGATTGGGAAGATGACTGGAGTATTCCAGTCCTCATTTGAGAAATACCCGTAGAGATAGAGAAGGTAAGAAAAGAACAGACACATGCCAAGGAGATAATCGTACCCAAGAAACCAAGGACAAGTCAGAACAAGGAACAACAGAAAAAAGGGGGGACATCCAAGACATGCACCTAGATGGGGAATAAGAAAAACACAAATGCACCACATGTACAATAGAAACAAGTGGAGACAACATAGGGAACTACATCAAGTGATACTCTACAGGAGCACAACCAGACTAAGAGGCAGTCACCCAGATGGGGGGTGCACGCAAGAAGGTGAAGGCACACAAAATGCCCACAAAATACACGATCATCAAGGATGATGTAGAAATGGTGGCCCAAATGATCCAAGATTGCACAACTGAGGATTTCGAGAATGCTACGCGCCAAAGGGACAAAATTGAGGAAGATATGGAACACATACAAAAACTCCTCAAGCAACTTGGAGAAGCATAGACAATCGACAAGAGTGTAGGAATGGTCCCATCAGCATCATAGATAAGAGGTGAAGTTGGATCAAGCGAGCAGGACAGGATCCAGAGGACAGCACAGTCGAGCTCGACTTTTCACGTCACACCCAGTATGTTGCGCATGGATGAAATTGTGGGGTAGAAAACCCTAAAGGACTTGGCTCAAATACAGTTGGTATTGATGCAAATACCAACTAAGGCCTTTTATAAACTGCAAGTCAGTGTCACATATGAGCTACAATATTGCACACACACAGATGCAATAGAATTGCAATAGGAAAAGGATACTCGAGACGCGATGGAATTGGTACTCAAGAAGGATAATATCGAGACCAAATATGATAAGGATCGTGTGAATGGGATGGAACAGAAATTGGCCGTAGCCTATGAGAAAATCCCAAAGAATGCGCAGACGACTGAGCTTACGGTGACAAAGAAGATTGATCAGACTGTGCAAACAATTGATCAATACCAATAGGAGATCGAGCACCTTTGGGAGAATATCACACATACCACTCCACCAGAGGTGAAGGAGCAAAGGAAATAGGAGGAAACAACCCAGATAAAGGGGATAGAGAGACAAGTCCACGTGGCGATTGACTTGTTTGAGAAAGAAGCACAACTCTGGACGAAGCTGGAAGAGGATCAACAGGTCCAGGAATGGGAATAGGAAGGAGAAAGGATAAGTGTAGCTATCCAGAACCTCAAGCAGAGACAAAAGACAATGCCGATGACAAAGTGCATCAAAGGAGCACAAGATATGAAGAGACTGCAGGCAGAACTCATAGTTGTGCAGAAACAGAAAAATAAGCGCTAGGCTCAAATGGAACCATTCCAGGAGCAAGTAACAGAGGCCATTACACAGGCAGAGGGAGACAAAACGAATGTGGAAAAAACCCAAGAAGAGTGTGCAAGGATGGTCAGCGACGAGATTGTAGTGCAGGTATTGGATGCACTCAAGAAGAAGACCGTGCATGCCCAAATGCAAGCAACAAAGCTCGTAGAGAAGTTCCAAGTGATCGCAAGAGATATCGACGAAGCACACAAGGGGTAGGTGGCTTGGGATGAGCCACATGTTAGTGTTGGGGGCCTGTTGGAAGCAGGATGAATAAGAAAGAAAGGCTATTTTGGGAGGAAATGCATGCAAAAGGAAAGCGACAACTGGAAGGAAAAGAAACACACACACATGCATGTAAGACCTAACGACGTTAGGGTTAGGGTTTTTGAAATACATTATGATGGCTGATGATCCAAAAACACACATAAATAGATACCTAGGAGGTCTAGGGGGGAGGTTCTGATTTATGGAGCATTACTCATGAGAGAATAAGTAACTAGTCGGTAAAACTACTGGAATCTGATCCAATCTTGTAAGTTGTTGAGTTGTAGAGGGTTAGAAGGGTATATATTGAGGGTTATATCATAGTTTGAGGAACCTGGTGTGATCTAGTCTGCCTCATAATAGATCTCAACCCAACTGCGGACGAATTGAAAAGTACGCGACGCTGTAGTTTTGGAACTACCATTAAAAGAGATTGAGAGCCAGATCTTTGTGGACATAGCCCAGGAGGGGGTGAACCATGGTAACAGTGTGTTGTGGAATTAAATGAATGTGTATTTGTGTCTGATTAATTGATGAATGTTGAATGAATAAAGTGATTAAGTAGATCTGGTATTTTACATGCACACGTAGAATACTTGTTATAGTAGAATGTTAAATATACTAAATAAAGGTTGAGGCATACAAGTACAAATCTCGCTCAGTCCTAGGTTGCAAACTCCTGAGTATTGCAACGACCCATAAGAGCTATCCCGAGTGAGACTGCACAGTGCACTCTGTGTATTGCATTTCCTTCTGGGTAACCAAAGGGGATGATAGTCTTAAGGGATATTTTTGGGAATCTTCTTGGGTATGAACCATGGTCAATCTGTAGTGGTAAATGGATAAACAGAAAGGGGAAAACCAAATAACCAACAATGGGAAAGGAGGAAAACCCTAGAGGATAGTATCAATTGGTTTATGGGAAAAAGGAAAAAATGTCAACTAACCTCTAGCTTAATGCATTGATCTATGTGGTTAATACTGAAGATATAGAAGACACTTCGCCTATCCAGAAAATGATCAATCAATTGATGAATCTGGAAGAGGAATGAAGCAAGGCCCTGAATCAAACTTCTCATAGGCAACAAAGTGTCAAGAAACATTTTGATCAAAGAACAACTATGACAAAATTTCAGATGGGAGAACTGATATTGCTTTGGAACAAATCCAAGGAAAAGCCATCCATGCACACAAATTTTGAAGCACTCTAGATCAAACCCTATGTTGTCGAAAATATATTGGGCTTCAACTCATATATGCTCCAAGACATGAAAGGAAAAAGGTTAATGTTTCCTGTCAATGGAAACATATGAAAGGTTTCTTCTCCTAGCACTTTTTCATTCTCATTGTACATAATTTTATTTTTAGTTTGTGTATTCTTAATTTGAATCCATAGCCCAATGGGTGGAAGCACCTAGTCATGAGAGATTCTGGATTCTTGAAAACCCATAGGGGTCATCATCCCACAGTTGGAGCTTTTTGTTTAGATCATTTCCCACTTCCAAAAATTCCCTCCCCTTTTCTATTCTCCCTTTCTTTTCTCCCTTTCTTTTCCCTCTTCTACACTTACATGTTTTTCCCTTTTCTTTTTTCCTCTTACTTTCCCTTTCTTGTTCTACACTTCATCGCATTTTTAGACCGTGGGTTCCCGGGTTGGAGGAATTACGGTTACTCATCTCCATCTATAACTTCACATCATGAGTCTGACCGACTGCCATTTTGTTCCATACTTAGTTGATTCTACGATCACAGGTTCCCGGGTTGGCGGGATCGAGCTTTCATGCTCCCATGTTCCGTGATATGCACATTGCACCAAAAAGTTCCGTGATCTACATTTCAATCCCTGGACTCCCCGAAATTCGAAATTTTCATTCCACTTATGATGAGTCCATCCAATCATCATGTCATTCTATACTTATCCGATTCCACACCTTATATTGTCGTGGACTTGCAGGTTCACAGGTTCACAAAAAATTTCAAATCATATTTTTCTCCCGTCCGCCCCCACCACCCTCGCACCCTTCCCAATGCACATTTACTATGATTTTAATGATAATAAATTACCATACAAGTTTGAAAGGATGGTCATTAATAAGCAAAAGGCTCGAGGAGATCTCCTATTGAAACACATTAAAGCAGGATTTACGAAGGATTATATTACCCCCCTCCAGAGTTCATTTTTAACATAATTTGGATCAAGGGAACGTTCTCGTCAACTTATGGAAACAACTCGACAACAGTTCTATGGAGATAAATTGAATATTATTGGGTGCGAGGATTAGATTTTTCAGTGGTCCAGAGCATATTCCTACTACTCATCCTCTTCTTACCAAAAGGAAGTAATATGGATGTCTCGAATTGCATGTGCAGGTTGTGTCCTGGAAGTCTTTAATTGTAAGGAGTTGGTCACTGTTATCGCTCAGTTTGTAGGAAAGGTTTAGTGGCTTGGAAGTAAGACTCAAATTGGCGTAACAGGAGCTTCCCCACCCACTTTCACCTCGATGGGGAGCTCTTTCTATTCAGGGTGGCTAATCCCAAGGGAGACGTCCCTAGTAATCTGGGGTTCTGAAGGAAAATGGTCAAGGGTTTAAGGCTCAAAGGTTAAGGTAAGCTTTCCCTTCACAGATTACTGCCAAATGGATAGTCAAAAGAAGGTATTCAACTGATAAGGGCACCTGTTTGTGAGACTGTTAATCCCTAATATTGGCTCATTACCACTTAATTGGGGCATATTAGATTAGTAATGTTATTTTATTTATGTCGGCTTTAGGCCATTAGTTGTAATTTATATTAGTAATGTTATTTTATTTATGTCGGATTTAGGCCATTAAACCTCCT
>ML795051.1:277073-288310 GCA_009831015.1 Picea engelmannii | reverse complement strand
GAGAGTTAGGTTTAATGGTGCTGCAATGGCAGGGCCACCAAATCAAAACCCTAAGGGGAGGAGGCTCATTCCGGTGTAGCTAAAGCTAGGCCTCATGCTCCTCCCTCTTTCCTTAAGACTCTTTGGCAAAAACAACTAGCTATGAAACATAAATCTATGGCTGAAAAGTGTTGTTTGGGGGGAAGGCTTTTCAAACCCTAAGAGTCAAACCCTAGGTGTAAAATTAATTAGGCCTAGGACGTTTTCTTTCTTCTATTTATGTTTCAAACTAACTCAAGAAAAAGAGGAACTAGTGTAGCAATGGCTAGGCTAGGTTCTTCTTAATCAAATGGATAAACAAGTCTTTATCATGGAGACATGAAGCAAGGACCTACTTGTGTGCTTTCTCCCTAGGGTTTCAATGATTAAGCATAAAATAACAATGTAACCATGCATGTAAGAATTTTAAACTACAACCATTCAATCAAGAAGTTTTGTATGAGAAAAACACTTACAAATCCAAGATGAGCTTATCAAACCCTAGTTGTAACACCTTCCAATGATAAAAACACCATATGCATGCCAAAGATAATCCTTCCAAGAGTAGCGCCTCAACTCCAAGATCCAAAATCAAGACGAAAGACTAAAAAGTATCACTCTCCAAGAGAGCTAGTTGTGTTATATCAAAAATGAGGCTCAACGTTCTCAATATATATCATCCAAATGACCTTAATTTACAAAATAGGTCATTAAAAAAAATCGACAAGGCAGACTTAACATTATCTCATTATTTGTCAGATTAAATGCTAAAATGTCAAAGTAAGAGCTAAAAAGGGAGACGTCAGGCCCCTCTGAGGGAGACATTGGCCCTTTTTGGGCAAGATCAGCATCCAAGGAGCAAAACATTGGCCCCCCTGGGGCTCTTGCAACCTGCCACATGTGCTAAACAAGCCCAACACACTGCCATCTTCTCCAAAAAATGTCTAGCCTGTCCTGGGTGGCATCCTATCCATCAAATCCATTATCTCATCTGCAAGGGGTGATCCCTCCTAAGTTGATCTTTGCCAAAGTGTCCTGGTGGGGGCGTCCTTCTGTCTTATTCATGCAAGGGGTCATCATGACGTTGTCCTGCCTCTGCCATCCCAACAACCATCTGATGGGCTCTTCAGCCCCATGGAGGTCCGAGCTAATCATCTCCCCATGTGTACCGATCCTCTCGTACCTGTCCGTTGGGCATGGTCCTGCACATCAAAAACTGCGCCCTCCATGGGCTCATCAGTCCTAGATATCATAGTAATGTAAATCACATTTCATCATTAAAGTTATCAGATATATGTATGAAATCCCTAACATATCATCTAAGAGCTCAAAGATATTACACAGATCTACTATACAAAGCTAAGGAAACCAATAGAACAACCTATTGGGCTAATACCCACAAGAGATGGAAAGTTTCCTCAAAAGATCATTCAAGCCATGCTTAATGAGGTGATATGGTTTTTAGGGATGTCCAGTCATAGTAAGACCAAGGGCAGGTGTTGTCTGTGGGTGCCTTTGTAGGAGGTGAGCTGTACCCGTCATGGATGCATTTTTTCCAAGCCCTTTATTGCCTTCATTTTTCTTTTATTTCTTTTTCTTTCTTTTTTACTACAAGGTCTGACCAGAGGACACTGCCTTGGCTTGGTGGCTAGAGCTGACAGTGTTACCCACTGGTATCTTCGCAGAAATGATAAGGCTGGCTCGTGATGAGACCCCCTTTCCTTTGGCCATCCAACCAAAGGTCACTGCACTGGCTTGGTGACCAAATAGTGGCAATGTCATACTGCTAAATACCTATGAACATAATGGGCCAGCTCGTGATGAGACCTCCCATCCTCTTGGTTAGGTCTTGTTTTTATTTTATCATTTTTTCTTAGGGTCCCTTAGTTTCTTATCGAGAGGCTTTTCATTGCCTTCTCGGGGATCCTTTGGGTGAAGCATCTCTAGGTTTTATTTCCTATGGCTTTTATCTTTTACCAGCTGCTTTTACCCCCCGGGCCTTTAGCCCCTTCTTACCACAAGACAAAATGTAACCCTGAGAGGTCATCCTAATGGACAGACTAGGGGAATGGGATGGATGAGCGGCGTATAAGATGTAAATGTGATAAGATGGTGGGAGCGGACGATGGCTCTGCAAATCCCCTTTGGTGGCTAACCAAAACCCATGAATATCAGCTTGCTAGGTCACCCAATCAATTACCCCAACAATGGTTAAGTGGATTAGTGTAAGATCCAAGCAGTCATCATAAATTAAAGGAACCTAATGCATATATAAGAAGGTTATAATGATCAAATATGACACATACCATGATATCTCGGACCAATTACCTCATGGAGCAAGAGTCCTCTTCGATACAAGCCCAGGCTGGTGGTGATGGAAGCTGCTACTGCTGACAGGACAAGTCTGGCTGAGAAGAAGAAAGATGGACCCTCCAGGGCCATGCTCAAGTCACTCCTGCTCTCGGTACTCCATGTCTAGGACCATGTGGGCCTCGAGAAATGATCTCCTAGTTATCCCTAGATATCAGGGATAACAGTCACCTGGTGCGCCAAGAGATATATTCCAAGATAAAGGATCATTCAGTTGCGGGACCATTCCCCTATCTCTCTATTGCCTCATTTATTTCGTAATATGTTGAGACTTCTTGAGCCAACGCTCACCTTCAAGGGAAAAGATTGCAAGGATTTCTTAAGGAAGCATGACAACGGATTGGACCTCTTACCTGAATTCCTAGAGAACCTAGCAACTGTCACTGAGGACATCACGAGATTTTAGGTTGCCTCATTTAAAAATACCTTCTGGTAAATTGCATGGTTTTTTACGAGGATAACAGTACAAGAAACTACAACCAACATCTCCCGGATGATTCTTTACATTCTATATTTTACGGTCAAAGAACAGAACATCTTTGATTGGGGTAAGTTGATATCCATTGAAATCTCTTCCCAATTTTCGCAATACAAGAAGGAGAAGAAATTCTTTATGTCATCTTATTTCATTTTCATGATTGTGCATTGCTGTCAGTTCCTAAGATTATCTGTGTGTAATAAGGTAAACTGCAAATTTGACCCAGTAACCTTCTGGTATCAAACATTATGGAGGCACAAGGCCTCCCAACATTTTTATGAAGTTTTTAATGATTTTGTCTCAGTTTTTAAAGACTTGTTGTTTGGAAAGGACGCTCCCTGGATGTCTGACTAGGAAAGTAAGTTCCTAGATAGGAAGGGGGCACTAGAAATAATGGAGAGTTATAAGGATTTTTGGGTCCAAGGAAAACCATTCCTTCCTTCCATGCCACATATCTGAAAAAATGTTTGTTGCTGAAATAACAAGGAAATACAACTACTGGTTGCATTTTTTCCATGAAAAGAACAAAAATCAATTCATTCCTCTGCCTTGGAAAGTTGGGGATTTCATATTCAGAAATATGAACAAGATTGATGAATTCACGGTCCACTTCCACAACATCAATTTAAAATATGTTGAAAAAGTAAAAGGGTTCGACGCTAGTGTTATTTTTGTAGAACATATATTGGATGTTGGTTTCAACAATTCTTTCATTAATACTATTCTGAGTGAAGATGAAGACAATTCCTTAGGCACTCCCGCTCGTGACACCGATGACCTGGAAATGATACTCAACACCAATGAGTCATACGAGCAGAGAGGAAAATGTCTAGGTGAGAAAAGTGCCCAATCCTAGAATGTCACTCCAAAGAGTACAACATCTCGAAGTAGCTTTCCAATGACCCACCAAATTAAGAAAGTAACCCATAGTTCTTTAGGTGGAGGAGGAGATAAGAACCCTCCTTCGGGAAAAATTGAAATTTCTCACAAAATTCACTTGAGGAAGAAAAGAAAAAACATTGTGCAAGAAGAAGAGGGACCTCGAGGTTAAAGAGACATCCATGACCTCCCCCTCGAGGACATGGAACTAGAAATTGACATCGAAAAATTGTTCCCCAATGTCAACCAGCTAGAGAACACTGCTCACCAAAACCATAAGATGGAAATAATTGAGACCGAGACGTTCGATGAAGAAGAGTCTTTTGTATTTCAGAGCATTGTTTTTTACAGTGAGTCCAAAAATTTTATTATTGAGAAAATAGATGTAAAGAATAAAAAGGGGAAATCTCATTCAGAGATTAACCTACGGAACATTCGGCCTTCCAAAATTTCCCAAATTCACAGAGCAACTGGAGATTCTCTAGATAATTATATTGAAGGCCTTGAAGTAGAGAATATCAGGTTAAAGGAGGGAATAAAATAATTGGAGGAAAATTTAATGCCTCTTCCAGTACTTTCTAGTCCTTTAGAAATGATCGGGCCTACCACACCTTTGAAAAAATTAAAAGGATAGACAAGCATTCTCACATCAGCCCGGGGCTATGTGTAGAATAATATCAAGAAAACAATGGAATTAATTATTGAGGCTTGGGAGATGTCAAAGAGCATGGTCCCATTCGAAACAAGAGCACACGCTTTTCATGAATATCTATAGGCAAATTTGAAAAACGAGGAAGGTTTCTACCTCGATGCGGTTGTACCATTTGGTTTTAAAGTTACCAATATGACATAGTTGAGAAGAAGAGAGGAGGATCTCTCTTCTCCGAACCAGATAAAACAATTAAACGCACGCTGGAAGGAAAAGGTTAAAAACCTGAATATTATTGTCCAAGCATGCAACCATGCCATAACCAGAAGAGAAGAATTATTCAAAAAGCTAACTGAGATTGATCTAGCTGGGAGAACCAATGAGTTCCAAGACCCCAAATTGATACTCAACTCGTTTTTCTTAACCAAGAAAGCATTTGACGAACAATTTGAGATATTTAAAGGATTATCATTTGAAAAATTCTACAACATTCTTGAGTATAGTGAAGATGACGTGGAAAACTGGCTAGTTGATTATTCTATTAAAAATTAAGATATTGAAGAAGATTTGCAGAACATTTCTATTGATCTAAGGGAGTTCGAAGGAGATATATTCAATATAAAAATCTGACATGAAATCAACGTGGTGCCAATGAGAAGCTACATCGAGGAGTGATTTAAAAAGGTTGCCGAAAAACTTACCGATGAAGGGCAAAGGACGGTTTAGACGGTTCCTATAACCCCCGAGGAAAGCCATAAAAGGACATCAATGAGTAAGTGACAAACCATGAGATACCATCACAGTAAGTTCATACTGATCACATCTTTCTGTCTTTATCGATATCTTCATCTAGTTACTCCACCTCTTTAAATAGAAAGGTTTAACTGAAGACTGATAATTTCCTTTTACTTCTTACCAGGTATTGTTGTCTTCTGCCACCCACTTTCTTATTTCTACGAACTTCATTCTTATACATATTTTCTTTATGGTCCACGAGAGCCTCAATCCCAGTCATTATGACAAACACATTTTAATTTCAAAGAATATGTATTGAACCATATATATTTTTTAGAAATCCCAAGAGAGGTATTTTGGGAACAATCTCGACTATACATTGTAACCCGTTTTTTCTGAATATAAAGTATTTGAAGTTGATATATCATTATCTTCATTTTATCTACCCATGTATCACTCTGTCAAAGTTTTCTTATGCATGCAAATCATTTTCTTTTAATTTTTATGTGATTAGAAATATTTATCCCTACTATGATGGATGCGAGTAAATTCTATTTATTTGCTTTAAATGTATGAATGTATGTGATTCTTAGTCCATTCTCAGAAACTTTCTTTTAAAAACAAAAAAAAAAAAATTTCTGTTTTCTTTTATATCCATTTTTAGTTTCCTTTGACAAACTTCTATAAAAGTCCCACATTTTTTTTTTTTTTTTACAGAAGAGTACCACCTCTATAAAAATGTAGGAGGATTTGTATCCTCGTGAGGTTGTCGTTTCGGTCCTAACGGATTCAAGACTCAACATTACCCTATATACACATGTGATTGGTTCATTGATGTATCTAACGAATACCAGACCAAATATATATTTTTTTGTGAACACCTTGAGTCAGTATTTGATGGAGCCAAAACGTGTTCACCTTGTAGCTGCAAAGCATGTGATGAGATACCTTAAGGGTATGTTGGACTATGGTCTTTGTTATACTGGATATTGTGACTTCAAATTGTATGGATATACTGATTCAGATTGGACTGGAAGTGCTTCAGACAGAAAAAACACTTCATGATGTTGTTTCACTTTAGGGTCAACCATGACTTCATGGAAAATTAGGAAGCAATCCATTTTTTCTCTCAGTACGACAGAAGCGGATTACATTGCAACATGCTCTGTCAGTTGTGAAGCCATATGGCTTCGAAAGTTGTTGATAGGTCTATTTGACCTAGAGATGGACGCTACTGTGATCTTTTGTGATAACCCGAGTTTCATAGATATGACAGAGAAATTAGTGTTCCACGATAAGATGAAGCACATTGAGATATGGTACCACTACATTCATGATATGGTACATAAGGGAGTTGTGAAGCTCCAGTAGGTTGACACAGATGAGCAAGTAGCATATGTTTTTACTAATCCTATGTCTCGTGTGAAGTTTGAGTACTTTCGAGACAAGATTGATGTAATTCAAAAGGATTTCCCTCGAAAGGGGGAGTGACATTGATGATACTATGGTATCTTGACCACCAGCAGGGAAAATCATTAGGATTTATATCCTAGGGGATTGATCATCCCTGGACAGATCACGTAAGGTTCGGATGGACAGTTTGTTGGAGTGCCTATGTATGTATATACTTGTTGTGGTCACTAGTGTGGAAACTCATTAGGATTTATATCCTAGGGGATTTTATTGTCCCTAGATAGATCTCGTAAGGTCCAGATGGATGGTCTATCAAAGTGCCCATTGTTTTTGTTGTTTTAGTTGTTGTTGTTGATTCTCATGTCTCATTCTATTGTCATTCATGTTTTTGTTCTAGCTTCATGTTGTTGATGTTGATGTTCTATCTTCGTGTTGTTGTTGATGATGATGTTACTCCAGCTCTGTGCTGCAGATGATTACAATGCTCAGTTTCTACCGATGTTGATGATGAGATTTGTTTTGATGATTTATAGATATGACACAGTGTTCCAAATGTTGATGATGATGTGTCCTCTTCTTGATGTTGTATTGAGTCCAATCACTCGTTATTGATGTTGTTAATAAAATACCCTTCTTGTTAAGGGGGAGTGTTGAAATATTGTAACTTCAAAGAATATTCTACCTAAGAAGGAGAGTTGAATAATATTGTTATATTATATTTGTTAATTAGGCCCTATTGTGCCTTTGTGAAAGTCATCCCTATTGTGCCTTTAAAATTAAATGTAAATTAAGAAGGTAAAGTGATAGGTTGGCCCAGACCTAATTTTAGGTTGTCCAGACCACTACTTATAAGGGAGGTCAATGCCTCATTTAGGTACACACACCAATGAGCTCTGCAATGTGAAAATCTTGGAGGAGAACCTACTGCAGTTAGGTGTGATGTCAAGGAGGGTTCTTGGTCTATGTCTTGGTATCTCTTGGTTAAGTAGTGCGCTACTCTTTCCTAGTGAAGGAGTAGAGGAGGATCTTATGCTTTGTTTTTGGTCTATCTATATTGAGGAAGTTTTTGTTGGGTTTTCTTCCCCATGGGGGTTTCCCAGGATAATCTGTGTGTCTCTATTGTTTCTGTGTTTTCCTCTCTTTCAATGATCTTATTTCTGTGACTAATGTGATAAATGATTGTAATAATAAAGAAGCACCATAATTGCTAGTTGTATAAGTAAAACATCAACACTTCTTGGGGTACTCAAATACCAAAAAATCTTGGGAACAAGACTTTTTATAAAATTTGGTATGGTCGCATTCCTTCGGTGAGGGATCTCAAGGTTTTTGGTTCCACCTATTATGACTTAATTCCTAAGGAGCAAAGAAATAAACTTGCTGCAAGAAGTCGAAAGTGCATCTTCTTGGGGTACTCAAATACCACCAAGGCATATTGTCTTTAAGATGAGGTAAATAAAAATTTAATTATTTTCAAAGATGTTATTTTTTTAATCAACCAAGAATGACAAAACTATTGAGCGACAACTTGATCATTTGGATAGATTCACCCATGTAAAGACATATCATGAGTTTGATGACAATATTCCACATCTTGAAGGGGGGATTACTATATTGGATCAATCTTTAGAATCTCCTTTTGAAGTGCCATATCCCTCTCATGAAGAAGATCCAACCACTTTATTAGAACATGGAGTTCAATTGGTCGATGTGATTGAGAGGAATGAAAAGATGAACCTTGATGAGAATGAAACACCATCTCAATTAGTGGAGTAACCTCGACCATCACATAAAGGTCCAAAGTGGCTCATAAATACAATTGAAAGTGTTCATTCTAGTAAGGTTGGAAAGACATGAACTAGAAGCACAACAAGATGAGAGGATGAAGGTGATGTAGATAATTTAGATTCAAGTGATGCAAATGATATGGATGTTTCATATGATTGTAAATTGAATTAATCTACTAACATTGAATCAACTTCCTTTAAATAATTTGTTTCTCATGATAAGTGGAAATAAGACATGTAGAAGGAGTTTGGAATTTGGTTGATCCTCAATTTGGAATCAAACCAATTAGTTACAAGTGGGTCTACAAGAACAAGTACAAATTAGATGAATCACTTGATAAGCATAAAGTGAAGCTTCTAGTGAAAGGATTTGCACATAAAGAAGGCACAAACTACGAGGATACTTTTGCACATCTATTATTTTGCACAACTATTTTTTAAAATCTAACAAATAAATCCCAATTTAAATAATATATTAAAATTTAGTCAATAATAATTAAAAAATCTAATTAAAATAATGATGTAAATAAAATAATATTTTATTATCATTATTATAATAATAAAATCACCATACATATAATATCTCATTATATAAACATATCATTATAATGAAACAAATTTTTATAATCATAATAAAAATTTGTCTTATTAAAAAAAAATTAAGTATAACCAAATTTTAGCTATTCTATAGTTCATAATAACTAAATTTATTCTAATTTTTGGAATTTATTTGTAATTACCATACAAACCTAGATAACTTAACTTATTTTGACCAATCTTCTTTCTTATAATTTTTAATTTGAATGGTTTTATCACTTTCTTATAAAAAATAACTCAAATTATTAATATTTACATGTTTATTTAAATTAAATTAATTATTAATAATATAATTTAATCTTTACTAAAATTTAATTTAATTTACTTATTCATTTATTTATGTTTTATTAAAACTCAATCTTTAATGTATGTTTTTCCTTTTCATTAAATTTTAATGATAATATACTTGTGCAATTTATTAAATTGTAATGATAATATAAGTAAATTAGATTTTTTTCCGTATTGTTTTTTTTTTAAATTTTAATATTATATGATTTTGATACATTTTAAGATGATTATGATTGAAAAATATTAGACAAAAAATTTACTTTGTACACTTATTAACTCATTCCAATTAAAAAGTAATTTTAGTTATATTTTAAATTTATAATATTCCAATTCTCATTACTTTAAAATACATACATTTTTTTCTTAAATCAAAATAATCCAATTAAAAAGTAATTTTAGTTATATTTTAAATTTATAATATTCCAATTCTCATTACTTTAAAATACATACATTTTTTTCTTAAATCAAAATAATCCAATTAAAAAGTAATTTTAGATATATTTTAAATTTATAATATTCCAATTCTCATTACTTTAAGGACATGCATTTTTTTCATTTTTTTCTTAAATCAAAATAATCCAATTAAAAAGTAATTTTAGATATATTTTAAATTTATAATATTCCAATTCTCATTACTTTAAGTACATGCATTTTTTTCTTAAATCAAAATAATATTTCTTCTCTTATATATAGATTAATAATATAAAATAATTTTCCTATTCTAAAGTGACTCACTATAAAATAATTATTATGGATTTTTTTTAATATGTTGAAATAGTGGTATTCTAAAATATTAAATATTTAATGTCTCAAGAATATCTATAATATTAAAGTAGAATATATATATTTTTTAATATCAAGAGGTAGTGGTATTATAAAATATAAAATATTTAGTGTTTCAAGAATATTTATGATATCAGGGATTATTTCATCAATATTTTCTCCAAGGTGTGGTTTATGTATAGTTAATTATTTTCAAATAAAAAAGTGACAAATAAGTTTATGTGACTTAAAAATGTCCAACTCAACTATTATGGTTGACCCAAAATTTTGAAATTTTATTAATTATTGAATTTCCAACTCATCAATTGTATTTTATCTTATAAATCCCATTTTAATTCAAAATTTCCTGTAATGATTGCACAAAAAAAACATTAATGTGAACCTATTTCACCTGGTTAGTTAAGTTTACTTAGTTTTATTTTATGATTACGTTAACTCACCCATGCCTATTTATATAAGGGGTATCTCTTTGTAATTTTTAAATAAATTCTCTCGTGGGGCCAATATCCCTGTGGTAGTATAGTTTATGCTTTTTCTTTCATGGAAGGTTTTTCATGTTGCAAAGGTTTTCTACTCTTGCGAATTTATTTTCCCAAAATTATTCATGGTATCGAAGCTCTAATCAATAAACCCCTTTCTCATTTTTTTGGGACATATTGTCACGGCTCTAAGTTGGAAAGTTTTTTATTTATTTTTTATTTTTCAAATTTGTACCACATAGGCCATGATCATACCCTCTCTGTAATTTTTAAAGAAGATCTCATGCATCATATTTTTGCATATATGTAGTATCGAACAATATCCCTCATCATATTGGTAACAAATCGCAAGTTGAATATAATTTGTTGCAAAATGTGTGAAGATATTTTTCCTCTTTTAATTAGTGACTAGTTTTTAGCAAAAAAAAAATCATATTTTCTCTTTTTCAACCTAGATTTTCCCTTTCTTAATGTAGATCCACACTTTTTGACATCATGCATATCAAATTTACCTTTTCTCATTGCATATTTGATCATTTAGGAATCTCATCCATTGTATTTGCACTTTGTCTCTTCATATCTACACACCTATGTATTACATATTATGGAAATCCTCTAAAAAAATATTGATAAGTTGTTTTCTACATAAATCGCCTTTTAGCTCCCTTATTTTGTGCTTGGAGATTATATTTTCTACACTTTTAGTGCTTTGAAGATTGCGAGGCACACTTTAGTGTCCCTTAATTTTCTTCTCTTTGTGG